>JAZEWU010000039.1:216270-229428 GCA_036362915.1 Geotria australis | reverse complement strand
CTCTCTCCTGTAAACACACACTCAAAACGAAAACTCTGTGAAATATAAAACAGAGAATATGAGAGGAAAAAAAACCCACTGAAAACCGTTTTGGCCAATACCGATCGTTTAATATAGTCAAGACCACGTGTTTTTTTTCCAAGTGATTTCTTATTTAATTATTAATATATATATATGAGACTATGTACAGCGTTAATTAATTTTATTCTTTACTTATTCCACGTTTCCCCTTTATAATCCTCTTTTAATAAAGTGATAAACGCGGCAAAGTACATTTAACTCTCTTTTAGCAAAGTTGTTAAAAATAACCCCTGCTGTTACCGACACCTAGAGCTGGAACAGCGCCGTGATTGGCTATCGATCGCCATCGATTTTAAAAAGGACCTGGGGACTGGACTGGTCACGGGAGTTCAAAAGATATCTTGTGGTTTAAAATGGCAATACCAGCGAGTCCCATCCCCGTCTTTTCCCACACTGATCCCCCATCTTGTGCCAAACAGAACCCTCATTTTGCCTTTCACAGAAACCTCACCGCACCTGATAGAGAATCCCCGTCTCATCTGATACAGAATCCTCGTCTTTTCTTATCAAGACCCTTCACCCCATGCGATACTTAACCCCTGGTCCACACGCAATCGGCAGCCTCGTGTTTACTCAGAACCCGTTGCACCCAACAGAGTATGGGGGTTGAACCCAACAGAGAAACCCTCGACGAGTCGTTTTGCCCGGCACAGAACCATCGTCACGTCACGCGGGGAACTCCGGTTTCACCCGCCCGGCCGCCCCGGCCCGCTACGAGGGTTAGCTCCGTTTTTATCGTCACGTAGTCATCCGGCGTCAACCGCTCGCTCGCCGGCGTGACGTCACTACGAATAAATTAACCCTACAAATCCTAAAAACAAAAACCATGCGCTTAATCACAACCATAAATGTGCAAACCGCTAACCCGCAGACTTAACCGACAATTCGCGACCGATTACCGCCACCCCGCACTCCGGCCAATTAGGCGACAGATTCATTTACCACGAGGCGACCGGCGGCAGCCCATCGCGTACCGCGCACCCGACCCGGACCCTAACCCCCGGACCTGGACGGGCAGGGCGATTGCGGGTGTTGGCGAGAGCCTGTTAAGGTCGGCATGGCACACCGCGAGGCAGGTGGTGTGGCCAGCACCAGGCCCGGCCACCCGGGCGGGTCTGTACCCACAATGCCGACGTTCATCGCACGCGACGCCGACTACTCGTTTAAAGACCGAGTCGACCTAGGGGAGCCCCAGGACAGGTTCAGACACTACCCTGCCACTAAAGACCACTCGCACACACGCGCTCATGCACACATGCACTTAACAGACTGTAGGGTCAAGTGCTGTTAGCGAGTAGCACCTATGAAGGCCCGGGACGGCACACGAGGGGGTGGGTGGCCAGCACCACGTCCGGCCGCCTTTGTCGCCCCAATGCAGATGTTTTCACACCCCACCGGTTATTCAAACTAAGGTCGGGTTGACCTAGGAGTGGCCGAGGACTGGTTAAATTGTTCGCCGTGAGTGGAAAATAGAATTCGGGTCGCTGGGTTCGGAGTGCAGCGAGTGAACCACTGCGCCACCACTCCCCACTCACGAAGACAATCGCACCCTACACACGCACACACAAAGTGAAACTCGCACACCCAGCTACCTACAATCTGCAACCCTAGGCTGATCAAGACCTTCTATCTCCGACAACACTGACACACCAGATAATCCTAACCTAGAGGTGGTCCAGGCCAGTGCAGTTACTAAACGGTGAAGAGGTGTGGAGTGAACCGTTGCCCCACCGCTCCCTATGTAGCCTACAGCCGATATGTACACATTTATATACACGAGAATATGTACACACTGATACATATTTACAATATAGTAGCCAATGCATTCACAGCATACCCCTGTAGGTAGGTGTAGGTCTGCGCGTACGTGTGTATATACACACGAGCGCGCGCACAGTGACATTTAGAATGAAAATGACTAATCAAATCATAGTCCCTACCATGGCACTTTAATAAAAATTAAATGGACATTCCACATTTGCATAATTGCCTGCATTTAAAAGTAATAGAATCCATCTCGTAAGCATTTCATTTTTAAGATTAAAAAACTAAACTAATATCCGAGCATGGCCTTGCCAAGTTGCAATACTACTGGTTAAGGAGCATCTTGCTTCAGGATGTTTGGCCTATTCCTCTGTAAAAAAAATGTATGCATGTACGGAAAAATTACCAACGTAAGCGGTGCCCCAGAGAAAACCCACGCAACTCAACTATCGAAAGATTATCTTGAACAACCTACTAGCTGTACTGGTTCAGTAAAAATATAAGCAATTGTTAAGACAGTAGCTTAAGTGGACACAATATATATTGTAAAACAGCTTGACTCTATCATCAGTAAAACTGCGTTAACACAGAAAAAAATAGCTTACTTAGTATGCACGTTCGTGTCTTAAGACTGGTCATGAGAGCGACTGCGAATGAAAACTGATCGTATATTAAATTAAGAAAATGTAAATTTCCCAGTGTTCTTGATGAAGTGACCACACACATCACCGGCGTGACTAGTGACAAGCACCATCACCATCCACCATCACCATCCACCATCACCACTATGACCGTCACCACCAGCATTGTCAAGATCATCCCCACTGTCAACACCATCACTATAACGATCGGCAGGTGTCATTTCTACCGTCGGCAATGTCACGCACGTCACCATCACCACCATCACTGTAACCCTCACCAGTGTTACCTGTTTTACCACCATCACCAGTGTCATCACCACCGTAACCACCACCATGATCACTGTCACCACAATGACCAATGTCATCACCAATTTCACCACCATTATCACCGTTACCACTGACACCACCATCACCACCACCATTACCACCGATACCACTAACACCACCGTCACCATCACCAGTGTTGTCACCACCATCACCACCGACACAAATGTCACCACCACCATCACCATATGAGTGTCACCACCACCGTCACCATCAACATATGAGTGTCACCACCACCGACACCACCGTCACCATCACCAGTCACCACTGTCAGCATCACCAGTGTCATCACCACCGCCACAATCACCAGTGTCATCACCATCGTCACCATTACCAGTGTCATCAACACCGACACCACCGTCACCATCACCAGCGTCACCACCGCCGTCACCGCCATCACCATCGTCACCATCACAGCTACCATCACCAGTGTCATCACCACCGACACCACTGTCACCATCACCTGCGTCACCACCGACACCATCACCAGCGTCACCACCGCCGTCACCACCATCACTGTCACCGTCACCAGTGTCATCACCACCGTCACCGTCACCAGTGTCATCACCACCGACACCATCACCAGCGTCACCACCGCCGTGACCGCCGTCACACCTCGGTCTGCAGGTCGCCCTCCTGATAGACCAGCGGCAGCTCGGCCCCGGGCCGCTCGCACTCCACCGAGCGCCGCGGGGGGCGCAGCGGGAGGGGGGGTGGTAGCTGCTGCTGGTGCTTCTGGTGATGCTTCTGATGCTGCTGCTGCCCTACGACGGCCGCCGAACAGCAAGCGGCAGCGGCGGCGGACGAGGAGGAGGCGGACGAGGAGGCAGAGGAGGAGGGGGTGGGGCACGGGGGGTAGGCCGGGGGGCGCCGAGCGCTCGGCTGGGGGAAGAGGAGGGGGCCGCCTTGGTGCAGGCCGGGGGTGCGCGGGCCGCCCCCCCCGCTGTGCGCGTAGGGTGGCGGCAACAGCGGGTGCCCCTGGTGCCCCGCCAGTGCTTGCTGATGCGCTTGCTGCAGCGACAGCAACTGCAGCTGCTGCTGATGGTGCAGCGCGTGAGTGAGCGGCGGCGGCGGCTGCTGCATCTGCGTCGGCAGCTGCATCGGCGGCGGCTGCGTCGGCTGCGGCTGCTGCAGCGACAGCAGAAGCTGCTGCTGCTGCAGCGACAGCGGCTGTGGCTGCAGGCCGTGGGGGGCGTGTGGGGGTGGGGGCAGAACGCCGTGCGGGGGTTGAGTCGTCCGGCTCCGCGACGGCTCCTACGAGTGCGGGGAGAAACCGCGAGTTGGGAATCGCGATCCGAGCCGCCAAACGCACGTGCCGCTTTCCTGTTACCCCCCTTCCCCCCGACCGGTGTGTGGAGTCTGTGTGTTCTCCTACCGTGTGTCCGCGAGGGTTTTCGCCGGGTGCACCGGTTTCCTTCTTACCATCCAAAGACACTCTACAGCTGCTGCTGCTGTCCATGTTAATTGCCCTGCTGACTAAATTGTCTCCGGTGCCCTCTGATGAACTAGCGTTCGAGCCTGGGTGTAGCCCTCTCCCTTCCACCCTGTGTCTGGCGGGATAGGCTGGGGCCTACAGGATTAAGCAGGGACTGGTGACGATGATGATCAGCCACACTGTGGAGACGTCACAACGTTTACCTCCGGGTCCACCTTGACCGAGTCTTTGTCCGGGAACGACTGGTTCAACATCTCTTTGTGTCTCTTTCTCGTGTGCATGATTTTCTGCAGGTGACAAAAAAAACCACGATATACCTATTTATACTGAGGAGTGTAGTTCGTCACAATATCTTACACGGGTAATACACTTACGGCAGCATTAAGCAGGTCGGCCGCTGGATTCGAACCGTTAACCTCAGCAGCGAGCGGTGGATGCGATACAGTTTGCTCCGCATCACTGCTCGACATCATCATCGTCCTCGTCGTCATCATCGTCGTCGTCATCACCATCGTCGTAATCATCATCATTGTAATCATCACCATTGTCATCATCGTAATCATCATCATTGTAATCAATCATCATCATCATCGTCGTCGTTATCATCATCACCATCATCGTTGTCATCGTCAGGCTCATCATCACCGAACTGAAACATTTATAACGCAGCGATCAACCAATTACTGCGGGTGCTTTTATTATAAAGCCGTGGTCATTTTGAAAAATCATGAAGTGACCAAGCAAGGATTTGAGAGCTGGCATAAAACCAGACACAGAACTTATGTAACGGAGGATGTCTGTAATGGTGAAGCTAATTTGACAGCTAATAACAGTGCGGCACATCAGTCAACCCGCAACGATTATCGGAACTGGAATTATTAAGAAATAAATGAAGTGCAAAGACAAATTTAATACAATGTGTTTTTTGTGCAGTCATTGGTGACTGAGATCCTAAACTAATGAAACTGAGAGGACGCGAATTAATTAACAACCACTGCCGGCTCAAACCCGGATTCAAATCCAGGAGCTCAGAGCTCTGAACTCTGCGTAGCGCTTCCACGTCTGTAAATACCGGGAAACCGCTTCACGTTGCACTCACCTCAAAATCTAGGTCGGAGTACTTGGATTTTCGTCGCTGAAACGGAAATACAACAACAACGTACAGAGTCACGACTTTGGGGAGTTCCGTACTGCCAGAGATTAACTGCAAAACAACTCCCAATTCGAGACCAACTGTGCTAACGGTGCCCTTCCTGACGTCAACCTCCTTTAGTCTGAGGGTCTTCGGATCGCTAATTGTGTGAAACCTCCCCCCAGACCTGCTTAGCAAGGGAGACCCTCGCAGCATTTCTACACTCCAGACCTGTTTACCAAGGGAAACCCTAGCAGGAGCGCTAAACCCCAGACCCGTTCACTAAGGGAGACCCTAGCAGGATCGCTAAACCCCAGACCTCTTCACCAAGTGAGCAGGAGTGCTAGTGGACTCCAGGCGACACAGCTCTGGGGTTAATTGGAACACGTGCGGTAAGGTTTCGATCCAACGCCGGAGGCCTGCAGCACAAGCCACTAGCGTGGGGGTGACGGTGTAAACTTGACCTCATCCCGCCCGGCCGCACCTCCAGCGAGCTCTCGCTCGTGTTGGAGACGGTGTCTCCGGTGTCCGTCCTCCCGAGGCCTCCTTCTCCTCCTCCCCCCGCGTCCCCCTTCGACCCCGCGCCACCCGCGATGGGGGCGGCCGTGACGTCGCTGGACGGCGAGCGAGCGTCGCTCGAGCTCCCGGAGCCCTCGCCCTCGTCCCTCCGCGTGCAGTAGCTCTACAAAGACAAAGATCTCCCGTGTTGCCTCAACGGACTGTAGGGTCAAGTGCTTTTAGCGAGTAGCACCGATGAAGGCCTGCACGGCACACGGCGGGGTGGGTGGGCAGCGCCATGTCCGGCTGCCGTTGTCGCCCGAGTGGTGACGTTGTAATTGACATGCCGTTCTCTCCACAGCCTTGTGCAGCGCTTTGTGACCCTCGGGGTGAAAGGCGCTCTATAAATGCTATTATTATTATTACACAATGCACTGGGTACTCACTTAAGGCTGAGTCGGTCGATCTACGGGAGAACCAGGACCAGTTCAGAAAATCGTCACTGGTGTCGTATCGGCCCGTAACAGGCCGAGACATGACAGCACCGAACATTCCGGCTGATGTGGAGAGTAATATGTTTAATAAATAAATATGTTTGGCTGTCAGACTCAGAGTCGGTCGACCTAGGGGAGGCCCAGGACCGGTTCAGAAAATCGACACTGGTGTTGCTTGCCATGAGCGGGATTCGAACTCGGGTCGCCGGGTTTGTCGTCAGGTACGCTAACTGCTACACCGCGGCTCCCCACTACACGCGCACACGTACAAAACCCCCGACGGAGCGAGGGGTTCAACGGGGTTCGTGAGTTACCGATCGCCACTGGCGTACACAGCGGCACAAGTAACTTCCTCGCCGGAAAAAGAGGCTGTGCTAAGAATAATGATCACTTACATTTTAAGAGCTGCTTTCAGCCAAAGGTCGTAACGGACTGGAGAAAAAACGACACGTCAATACCGCAGCACACCATGGGGCCACAGCTTGCACCCTGCTAAACTACCCCCACACCTATCACCGCCACGACCCGGTGTCGTAGTGCGGCCGTTACATCTCCACTGTCCGCTTCACCGCCTTGTTATAGCCGAGCGCCGGAGGCTATCGTGTCCCCCGGCGCAGTTGCACCGCCTGCACACTCGGCAGCCACGCTTCTGCTACTGCCGCCCCCCCCAGCCCACAACCGTCACCATCGCGTGCACCTGCAGCTCGTTGATACCCTCGGAGCCTAGGTAGGTGTAGGGTCTCTGAGTGAGGAGGGGCACCGACTCCACCAGACTGGGGGGCGCCGCCTGGCCGGACGCGCCGCCTCCCGCGAGCTGCCCGCGGCACCCGACCCCGCTTCCGGTTCTGCTTCCAGATGCGGTCGCCGCGTCTCCTTCGCTCCCCGCCATGGCCGCGGTCCCGCCACCCGCGTCGGCCTCCCCAGGGAGGGCCGCGGCCTCCCCGGTGGGCCCCTCCGCGGCGTCACCCTTGATGGCCGCCCGATCCCGTCTGACACTCCGGGCGGGTGGCGCCCCCTCCGCCACTGAACTCTCCCCGGCGGGGCCCGTGTGCCCACCCGCCGGTTCCGTGTCGCTCGTGCCCGCCGCCTCCTCGGCATCGCTGGCGTCGCCAGCGTTGTCATCGTCGGCATCGTCGCGGCCGCCGTCGTCGCCGCCGTCGTCACCCTCTGGAGCGCCGTCTGTGGCGTCGCCGTCGAGGTGGGGGTGGTGCAGCACGGGGAAGGCCGGCCCGATCAGCGCCTCCTTGCTGGGGTCTGACACGCGCGCATGAGGGAACCCGTTTACAGTTGAGTGGATCTGGGGCAGGCCCAACGCCGGTACAGATAATCGTCGGCGAAGTAAACCGTGAACGGGAATCGGAGTCGCGACATTGCTCACCTGCTGTGCAGGTGCCATCCAAGCTTTTTTCACAACCCTGCCAGAAACAAAAAGAAACACGGAGTTTTGGAAGACGTCGGTAAAATTAATCAGGGAGCCCACCACACTGACGTACATCTTGGAAACGCTGCCCTCCTCCACCCTGTACACGTGTCGCACCGCCAACACGAACGCCACCAGACGCACGTAGCGCCGCCAGCAGCACCGCTCTTTCAGGATAGCTGTGTCGAGCGTTCCTGCTCTTCTCTCTCGCCTTCGTGATGTTTCGCCTCCCACGTTAGAGGCATCATCGGCCTGAAGACATCATTAGCCTGATGACATCATTAGGCTGACGATGCCTTCAACGTCGGAGGCGAAACGTCGCGAAGGAGAGAGGAAGGCTCGACATCGCTATCCCAAAAGAGCGGTTCTTGAGAGTGATTCTCATCACACATTGAGTCATGAAATCCGCGCGTCGACACCGAGAGATGGCGATGAGGATAGAGGATGCTCAACGACGAGGACGATGATGATGATGATGACGCAAGCGGACGGGCGTTTACCATCATGACGGAGTGGCCGTTGGGAAGGTTCACGCTGCAGTCATTCACCTCCCCCTGGCAGCCACGGAGACGCCGACGGATAGCTAGCTGAACCTGAGAGGGAGGCAGGGAGGGGTGCAAGTAGAGGGGTGTGCGAGTGGGATGGTGTTGCGGTTAGCGCACCTTGCTACAAATGCAGCGACCAACACAACACCGGTGATGGTTTTCTGAACCGGACTTGTGCCTCCCCTAGGTCGACTCATCCTCAAACGAGTATCTGGTGTCGTGTGTCAACATCGCCACTAGGGGAGACAAAGGCGGCTGGGCGTAGCATTGACCACCCTCACAGACGCTGCTCGCTAACAGCACTTGCCCGTACAGTCTGCGAGAAGCTACATGGGGGAGTTTTGCGCTGGCGTGCGTGCGGCCCACCTCGCGGCGCAGGAAGCAGTGCACCGCGGTGATGACGAGGCCCTGCAGCGAGTCGAACACGGAGAAGAGGACCTGGAAGAGGGCCGAGCGGCGGTCCGTGATGGCGAGCACGGCCGACATCCACGTGAGCGCCAGCAGCGGCAGCACTACGCACGAGCTCCACAAGGAGGCCCTGCACACCCGGGCGGCGGCACGGTTAGACACGGGGTTAGGGGGTATGAGGAGAGGTGTGCCGAGCGAGAGAATGAGATAGAAGGTGCGTAAGAGGCTGAGCAACAGACGGAGAGGCTGGATGAATTAAGAGGCAGCAGTTCTATGCGCGAGCTCCACAGGGAGGCCGTGCAGACCGGGCGGCGGTGCGGTAAGACACAGGGTTAGGGGTGTTGCGTGAGAGGGGGCTGGATGAGTTAGAGGCAGCGGCACACCGCACATGAACTCCACAGGGAGAGGACGATGGGTGAGTGAGGGGAGAGGGTAGCTGTGAGATGGAGCGAGTGAGGGAGCCGAACGAGGGAAAGGTTGAGTGAATCTGTGAGCGCACGAGGGAATACATGAGTGACTGAGCAAGTTATGACTACGGGACACGGCTTGGGGGTCACGGCTCGGGGAGTCATGGCTCGGGGAGTCACGGCTCGGGGAGGTCACGGCTGTCAGCTGTGGCTGAGTGAGGACGAAACTCACATGGCGTTGCTGTGAGTAGAGTCTCTCAGGGAGCTACTGGACATGGCGCCGCACTTGGAGCAGCGCAGAGTGGAGCCGTTGGGCTGCTCCCCCGCGTGCCTGCTCACCTCACATGCAGTCACGCAGATCATCGCGCCGCTCGCTCACCCCTTACCCTCCCTCGCTCGTCCGCTCCCACAAACAAATCGCTCGCTCGCGCACTAGTTCACTCGCTCGCTCATTTACTCACTCGAACAATCGCTTGCTTACTCACCACCTCCTCGCTTGTTCATTCGCGCACTCCCACAATCGCTCGCCAGCATGCGCTCGCTCGTTTGCCTGCTTGCACGCTCGCACACTAGCTGAAACAGTCGCTCACCTTGCACTCCCACTCACACGCTCGTATGCTCGCTCACTCACAATCACACAGTCGCTCACCTTGCACTCCCACTCACACGCTCGTATGCTCGCTCACTCACTCACTGTCGCTCACCTTGCACTCCCATTCGTATGCCCACTCACTCACAATCACCTTGCACTCCCACTCACACGCTCGTACGGTCGGTCACCCGCTCACTCACTCACAGTCAATCACCTTGCACTCCCACCGACACTCGTAAGCTCACTCAATCACTCACTCACACAGTCGCTAACCTTGCACTCCCACTCGTATGCTCACTCACTCACAATCACCTTGCACTCCCACCGACATGCTCGTAAGCTCACTCAATCACTCACTTACACAGTCACTCACCTTGCACTCCCACTCAGACGCTCGTACGCTCGCTCACCTGCTCACTCACTAGCCCCCTCTTTCACCGACGCGTTCATTCACCTGCATGCTCACTTGATAATAAGGCCACAGTGGCCGTGACCTGGTGGGCGATGTAACCGGACGCTCACCGGTGAGGTGCGTCCTTCCGGATCTTGTCGGGCACGCCGTTCCGCGTGACGAGCTTGTTAAAGACCAGAATTCCGATCACCATGTTGATCTGGACGCGATCGTACAGTGGGGTGGAAGGAGCGGGGAAGAGACATCGGGTGGATGGGAGGTTCGGCAATCGAGTACAGTATTTGGAAAATGTATTAGTGTGCAGAGAATTTAGAGAGTCAACTAAACTCCAAACCACTTTTAATAACACTGCCCGGATCGACAAATACACACCGCGTTCGTCATCATCGAACGCGGTGTGTTCGATGATGACCACAAGCGGCTGTACCACAATTTCGGACGTATATTTCAGCTATTGATAAAAAGTGTCATACATCGATCCGTGAAAACTTGCATCAATCGTCTAACGTCAGCATCACCACTATCACTATCATCAGCAGTATAACCTCCAGCACCATCATCATCACCGCCACCATTCACAACCACATATGCCACAACCACCGTTAAATCCACCACAACAACCACCACCTTGGAGTTACGATGGTAACTTGCCACTCTCTCCATGCAATCTCAATGTCACGATTCCTTCCTTGTAAAACGGTTTTGACAAGTTCTATACAGAGCATTATAATATATATATTAAGACCTTGGTTTGTGGGAGCTTGGGTGACAGCTTCCATCCAGTGAACCAAATGCCTTCCACGGAAAACAAAAGCGCGGCATAATGGTGTTCGATATTCGTTTGTCTTCTCTAGGGCTTGACTGATAGCGGGAATGTAGGATATGCACGAGTGTGGCGTATATGGCCAGAAACATGGGGAAACTGAAAAAGAAAATGAAACAAAAATTGTAAAAGTACACAAAGAAGCATGAAGTGAGTAATACATGAGTAATAATAATAATAATAACAATCAACTTTTAAAGCGCTGCCACCACAGTATTTGCTCGCTCTCGCCGACTCAAGCGGCGGGAAGAGGAAACGACAGAGCGGGAGGCAGCAGCCAGCCGTTGTTTCGGGAAATGGCCCTTCTTCACTGCACGCCAATATTTTGTACACGCTGTAAATAAAGGCCAATGCGCGAAACGTCACCCGTTATGAACTATATTTCTTTCAAGGCCACAGCGTCATTGACGAACGTGTGGCGTTTTTTGTTGTTAATTGCGCTCGTGCACCACTGCTAAAGCAGCAGCAGCCGCAGCAGCAAATGATTTGGTGAAGGGAAGTCAGTCGGCTTGGACGAGACACATCTCGGCTAGAAGGGACGATGGCCAATGGACAAGACTGGCGATGGAATGGCAGTCGAAGGAGAAACGCGGCACAAGTGGAACAACCACTGCGGCGATAGAGCGGACGCGATCTGGCGCACACACTCACCAGCACCACCACAGCAGCCGGTCCCACAAACGAGTAGAGCAGCCCACCCTCCAAAGACAGCCAGCAGCTGGAAAGAGGTGCAAACACACACACACAAAGAGGCACACATACAGACACACAAACACGTAAAAGCGTGGAGACACAGCAAAACACATACACACACGCAGTGGTAACATCTGTGCCTCAGAAAGAATGGTCTTGCCCGAGGCGGTTCGATTCCCACCTTGGGCGCCTTTCTGTATGGAGTTTGTGTGTTCGCCCCCGTTCTGCGTGGGTTTCCTCCGGGTTCTCCGGTTTCCTCCCACAACTTAAAAAAAAGACACTCATTAATTAGTTGGCCAATCACATCATAATATATAGGAAGCAGTGTGTGGCAATATGGCGCCGGAAAACAGCCTGGCTGCCTCCTCTGCTTCTCTGCACCTTCCTCGCGCCTCTGAGTCCTCTCGTCAAATGAATATCTTCGACATTGAATGATTATGTGCGCGTTATAAATGTACAATTATTATTATAAAAAACTAGCTGGGGCGACCCGGCGGAGCCCGGGTAAATTAGATGGTTGATTCATGTGCGTTGTCCGGGTACATTGTATGGTTTACCCGTGCAAAAAAGGAACGTGAAATTTTATGAACTCGAAGCCGATGTTGGCCGGCGGCAAATACTCGTGTCGGACCGAGTGCCGTCGTTCTACAAAGGTCAAGCAAGCAACAAAGCAAGCAAACAGAAGGATTTTACAGATGTCATACAATGCAGAGACATTGCCTTGATCACTTCACAGGGCAATACGGCAGCTGATGGCTGTTATGCGTTGGGATTTATGCAATGCAGTTGCGGTCTGACATATTTTAAGGGCCAAAATGTTTTAACCAGCGGCTCTTTCGTGCAAGACGACACATTTTAAGAGGCAAAATGTTTTGCAGTCCCACACATTTTAAGTGCCAATCAAAACGTGGCAGTCTTGATAGGAGCCAATCAGAATGTGGTACGTTTCCCGTGAGGGCAGGGGCCAAACCACACCAAGCGCTCCCGGTGGCCAGGGAAGGTCTCTCGGCACGCTAAGGCGCCAAAGACCTGTGTCGGACCGAGTGGCGTCGTTCTACGAAGGTCTCGCGCGATTTGGTTGCGATTTGGCGGCGTTTACCGTGATCAAGCAAGCAACCAAGCAAGCAAACAGAAGGATTTTCTATATGAAGATTTTTATTATTATTATTTATTATGTGTACTAATTCCAGGCCTCCTTTAGGTCAGGTCAGATTTAAATGAGTAACTGGTGTGGTGTGTAAACATCAGAGAGTGGTGCTGGCCACACAGTCACACGCGTACAGACAGACCAAACGTGCCCACGGACAAGCACGCACGCACACGCTCTCACGCCACACACGCACTCACACCACACACACACTCACTCACTACACACACGCACTCACGCCACACACACCCTCACTCACCACACACGCACTCACGCCACACACGCACTCCCCCCAAAACAAACAAACAACCGTCTTTCGCCACTAAGTGGCGGTGACGTCAC
>JAZEWU010000039.1:195804-205921 GCA_036362915.1 Geotria australis | reverse complement strand
GGGTGGATTTCGGTTCGGCGGGCGTCGTTGGGTCCGGCGTTGCGTCGCTTAGCAGCGTCGCCTGCATCATAGCAGGTATTGCTGGGATGTGTTTTTAGTGTTATTTAATGTTTTATCAAATAGTTTTATTTTTTTCGCGCACCGTTTGCGTTGGTTTTGCATCGGGAACCGGGTGGCGTCGCGAGTTATGGCTGTATTTTTTTATTCTTATTTTTTACCATAGCATTTTTATTAAAGCTTTGTTGTTTCCATGTGTGTGCCAACACCGGGGTCTGAGAGAGTAGAAATTTCGATCCTCGGTATGTCTTGGGCATTTGGCAGGATTGACAATAAAGTTGAATTGATTGATTGAACGTGCAAACTCCACACAGAAAGGGACCCGAGCTGGAAATCGAACCCAGGGCTTCTTGCTGTGAGTCAACAGTACTACTCACCGCACCACCAGTACCCAACGTGTATTCCGACCACAAAGTCGTCATCACAAGCTTGTTGCGGAACCACAGCATATGGAAATCGTTTATTATTTTTCACACAGCCTTTGGCTGACGGTATTTGCATAGAGTAATGTCCGGCTTCATAAAATATGTAACATCCATCCATCCATTTTCTAAACCGCTTGTCCTGGTGAGGGTCGCGGTAATATGTAACATATCCAACGAATGTTAAAAAGGCAGCATTAGGTAAATGTGTCAACATGTTGACATGCTGACGAGCTCGACAAGAATACATATACAATTTCTAGTATCCACGTATTTTGTGTTTCGTTTTGGGCCAATTAAGGTGTTTTAGTTGTGCAAGGAAATCAGAGAACCAGGAGGAAACCCACACAGAACAGGGGGAGAACACACAAACTCCACACGGAAAGGTGCCCAGGGCGGGAATCGAACTGCATTGGGAAGGATTTCTTTCTGTGAGGCGCAGATGTTACCACTGCATAGAGACCCTGACGAGGTTGATCGGAGGCTACAGCTGGTACTGTATAGAGAACGAAATAGATCAACAGTGGAAGCTCACTCTCTTCTCTAACCCCATCTTGTTTTTAATGGTTCATATTAGTAATCAAATGGTCTGGAACACCACTTGAGCACCGTACCCACCCTGTCTACCTCGGAGTAACCCTGGACCGAACTCTCTCCTTAAAGGAGCACGTCAAAAACACCAAATTGAAAGTCGGTTCCCGAAACAACATCCTACGAAAACTGGTCAATTCCAAATGGGGAGCCACAGCACACACATTAAGATCTACTGCTCTGGCCTTGTGCTATCCCTCTGCGGAGTATGCATGTCCTGTCTGGGAGAGATCAACCCATGCCAAGAAACTTGACCCAACATTGAACAACACCTGCCTCCTGTTCACTGGCTGCTTGAAGCCCACACACACAAACAACCTGTACATCCTCGCTGGCATTGCCCCTGCTGATATCAGACGGGAAGTGGCCAGTCGAGTCGAGATGAAAAAGGCTACTAGTGATGAACGCCACCTCTTTCATAGACGTCAACCCCCAGCCCAACGACTGAAGTCAAGAATAAGCATCCTCAGCCATGTGCAGCCCCTAACAACATCTCGAGTGGAAACTAGACTTCAGCTCTGGACGGCAAAGCTTGAGAGTGACCCTCCTCCAACTGCTGAAGACCTCCCTCCTGGCTCAGAAGCACCATGGATTCAATGGAAGACACTCAACCGCCTGAGAACTAGAACGGGACGATCAAAAGATGCTTTGGTCAGATGGGGCTACAAGACCGGCCCAACCACCTGTGAATGTGGAGAAGCAGACCATACTATGGAACACTGCCTTGTCTGTGCTCTACTACCCAACCTCTGCAGCTCAAAAGACCTTGCAGAGTTCAGAACCGTGTAAAGAAATGGGAAAATGTAATTTAACCATCGTGCTTCAGAGAATCGCAAAGAAGAAGAAGTAATCATGGTTTAATGCACATACTTCACCATGCTGGTCTACGAGTTCAAGGACCGGTTTTTTATTTCCCTTATCATGCACTCTTACTGCCGTGGCCGGGAATGCTCTCGCATTGCTGGGGATTCATAGCGCAGTGAGATAACCTCCTACGCCATAACCCCCCAATAATAATGTGCGGCATAAGCCGCTTTACCAAGAATAATTACGGAATAATAAAAAACCGTGCCGCACTAAATCAGTGGTCTAAAGATTCAACATGTGTCTTGAAGATGGAGGACACTGTGAACTATTTCTGTAATAACTAATATGCATTATTCCTCACAAAGTGATTTCATAATTCTCGGTAAAGTGACATATGCCTCATCATGTATTTGAGAATTGCTTTTCAACGCTGTGTTTTTGGGATAACTGTGTCGAGCGCTCCCTGTATCGAGAGAGGGGGAGCGCTCGACACGGCTATCCACAAAAATACTGAACCATCATATAATGTAATGACAAGTTTCTCACTCAATCCACAACTTTATTTAACCTCCACAGGCAATTATATAAATCACAATAAAAATGTCCTTTTACGTGAATAGTAAAGCCCAAATTAAAATGAGTTGTTTGGACGGTGGGAATAAATTGATTTAAGTCGTGAAAGATGTGAAAGTGAATTAATTAATTTGCAGTATCCGCTTAATCCTGTGAAGGTTTGCGGTGAGACAGATCCTATTCCGCCAGACACAGGGCGCCAGGCACCGCTATACCCAGGATGCTGGAGGCAATTTAGTCAGTAGATCGATTAACCTAGGCAGCAGCGTGTCTTTGGACGGTTGAGAGGTAACCGGAGTACCCAGAAAAAACCCACACAGAACGTGGAGAACATGTAAACTCCACACAGAAAGACACCCGAGCAGGGAATCGAACACGGAAGGTGCTTGCTGTGAGGCGGTAGCACGAATTAAACTAAACCACGTTCATAATAGCCAGAGCAGGGATTTATGAAGCATGGAGGGGAAATCTGAAATACAATGCCGTCTACAACCCTGCATATTTTCCCATGTGCTGGTGTACATAGGTTGTTGCATTTGGTTGTTGAGGCTGAGTCAACCTAGGAGAGTACCTGAAAACTGTATCCAATACCGCTTGCTATTAGTAGAAATAAAACTCATTATACTGCTGGTGCATAGGTTAATTGGCCTGCTAAATTGCCCCTGGTGCCCTGTGATGAACTGGTCTCCCATTGGTGATATGGCCCTGCCTTGCACCCTGTGTCTGCCGGGATAGGCTCTGGCGCACCATACGGGATTAAGCTGTTTCTGACAATGAGATGAGATACTGGGTTTAAACGTTTAAGTATTTTAAAAGCATCAGGTGTCATTGAGCTTTGCCCAATGCCTTCGTCGTGGTCATTTATATTTGTGAAATATTGCATTACAAATTGCAGTATTATTATTCTTGTATCGATCATTATCAACATTTTCAGTTGCCGCTTAATCTTGTACTGTCAGCAGACAGGGGACACGGAAGCAATATACCCAGCATAGGACGAAAGTCCATCGCAAGGCACAGGGAAAAATGTCCATCCATCCATTTTTTACACCGCTTGTCCTGGTGAGGGTCGCGTTGTCAGCAGTCCAAGGAGAGTGGACCAGACATTCCTTTCCTCCGCAACAGATTCCAGCTCTTCCTGGGGGATTCCCAGGCGTTCCCAGGCCAGCCGAAGGCTATAATCCATCCAGCGTGTCCTGGGTCGGCCTCTATGTATCCGCCCAGTGGGCCGTGCCTGGTAAACCCCCCGAGGGAGCCTTCCGGGGGGCATCCTTACCAGATGCTCGAACCACCTCAACTGGCTGCTCTCAATCTACTCTGAGAGTCTTCTGGATTTCTGTGCTCCTCACTTTGTCACGGAGAGTGAGCCCAGCATCGCTGTGGAGAAACCTCATTTCTGTCGCTTGTATCCGCGATAAAAATAATAATAATAGAATTTTATATAGCGCCTTTCACCCGAGGGTCACAAAGCGCTGCACAAGGGCCGCAAAGAGAACGTCATGTCAACAATCAAAGAGAAAACAACCAAAAAAACCAAAGGAACAAACATTTATTGATTAAGGCTCCTTCAAACATAACGAAAGGTCGTGAAACTGGCAATCTTAAGAGCTGCAAAAATCTGCCAGCGTTCCCTAAGATGGCCGTCACTAGGTACTCATTTGAGGCTGAGTCGACCTAGGGGAGGCCCAGGACCGGGCGTTTGTATATCGGCGCGTTCGTTACCCGGGGAGTGCCTGCATCTCCCCCCACCCCCCCCACCGGGCGATCGCGTTCGTTCGTTCGGTCATTACCCAAAATTCATGACTATAGGTGAGGATCGGGACGTAGATTGACCTGTAAACCGAGAGCTTTGTCCTTGAACCAAGCTCCCGCTTCACTACCACGGACTGGTACAGTGCCCGCATGACTGCAGATGCTGCTGCAATCCGCTGGCCAAACTCAGGTTCCCGCTTACCATCACTCGTGAACAATTCCCCAAGATATTTAAACTCCTCCACTAAGGCCAACTGCTCTCCCCTCACCTGAAGAGGGCAACGCACTCTTTTCCGTGAATGGACCATGGCCACAGGTTTGAAGGTGCTGACTCTCATTCCCGCTGCTTCACACTCAGCCGCGAAACGCTCAAGTGCCCGTCGGAGGTCACAATCGGATGAGGCATAAAGAACAACGTCACCTGCAAACAGAGGCGATGCCATCTCCACACCCCAAACTGGACACTCTCCATACCCCGGCTGCCCCTTGAGAACCTGTCCGTGAAAATCACGAACAGGAGCGGAGACAAGTCACACCATTTGCGGAGACCAACGGCCTCATTGAACGGATTCGACTTCATGCCAAGTATACGGACACAGCTGTTGCTCTTGGAATAGAGAGACGGGATTGCTTTCAAAAGAGACACCGGCACCCCATACTCCTTCAGCACCTTCCACAATATATCTCGGGGCACACGGTTATAGGCTTTCTTCAGATCTACAAAACAAATGTAGCCTGGATTAGCAAACTCCCATGACCCCTCAATTATCTGTGAGAGGGCAAAAAGCTGGTCCATGGTTTCACGGCCAGGACAGAAACCGCATTGTTCCTCCTGAAGCTGTGGTTCGACTAATTGTCGAAGTCTTTTCTCCAGGACCCTGGCATAGGCTTTACCTGGGATGCTAAGTAGTGTGAACCCTCTGTAGTTGGAACACACTCTCTGGTCCCTTTTCTTAAAGATGGGGACAACCACCCCAATTTGCCAATCCAGAGGTACTGAACCCACTTTTCACGCAACATTGAAGAGGCGTGCTAGCCACGACACCCCAACATTATGCAGTGTTTTCAACATCTTTGGACAAATCTCATCCATGCCTGCAACCTTACCATTCCGGAGGTCATTGACCGCTGTAGTGACTTCACCCATAGTAATGGAGCCCTACCTCACCGCAAGTTTCCAGCACTGCCTCCTGGAAGGAGGGTGTGTCCACCGGGTTAAGGAGTTATTCAAATTGTTTCTTCCACCTTCCAACTATCTCTTCAGTAGAGGTCAGTGTTTCCCCTCCCTTAATGAAACAGATTGGGAGACGTCCTGTCGACCCCTCCTAAGGAGCCGAATGGTTTCCCAGAACATCTTTGAAGCCGTCAGTAAGTTGTTTTCCATCGTCTTTCCAAATTCCTCTCACGCCCAAGCTTTGGCTTCAACAACCAATTTAGCCGCTCCCCTCATGGCTAGTCGATACCTCTCAGCCAATTCAGGAGAGCGATTGCAAGCAATGCTCAGAAGGCCTCTTTCTTCGACTTGACGGCTTCCCTCACCAATGGTGTCCACCATTGGGTTCACAGGTTGCCGCCATGACTGGGACCAACCGCGTTCAGGCCACAGCTTTTCGTAGCCGCCTCAGCAATGGAGGTCTTGAAAAAGAGCCACTCGGACTCAATGTCCTTGACCTCTCCCGGGATGCAGGATATTCTGTGCAGCCTACCAGTGCGTTGCCAGGCCACACAGGCAGCGAACCAAACACGACACGTTCCCGTCTTTCATAAACGCAGACAGAGTCAGGATGAGAACTCTAACTCCCACCTTGCTTTATTAATGAAAGAACAAGATTATGTGTATGTATTGCAAAAATTCGACAAGTTGCTGCTAGCTAACACTGTGTCAGAATAACAACCGCTGGTGTGAAATGGCGGCCGCTCTCTCTGGGCCGCTCTGTGATGATGTCACTACCGCTGATATCACTACTGCTCGTGGCACAACAGCACTGGAAAAGCAAGACAAACCACAGGAGAAATTCTTTTGGAGGTGCGAGTTGAAATTTTTCCGCACCTGGCACTCTGCCAAACGTTCCCAGGAAACCCTAACTGCTTGTTTATGGGTCCCAGATCTGTAATGCACTTGTGCCCAAGTTTCTGCCCCGTTGGCCCTCAAGCCGTGGTATTGCCCGCATGGAACTTGTGGGTGGCGCGGAAAACAGTGCGGCCACTTTGGTCCGGCAGAGTTTGCTGGGGGCTGGAAAATTGGCGATATGAGAGGGCGAGGCCCGTCGGAATGCGGGAGTGAAAAGCCCGTTGAGGCAGTGGAATGTAGTCCAGCAGGCCGGGGGAGGCCCAGCTGGGGCCCCATTCCTCTGAACAATGGCCCGAAAGTCGCGGAACGCCAGAAAGTCTGAGGAAAGACGGGGGGGGGGCTCACCGGAACCTTTGTAAATCCGAATTGCGAGCGAGACAAGGAATGTGGAATCGCGGGGATGAGCAGAGATGGGCAGAGCCTCCGTTGCTGATTTTCCGTTCTCTGTCGTTGTTGACATGTCGTTCTCTCTGCAGCCTTGTGCAGCGCTTTGTGACCCTCGGGTGAAAGGCGCTATTTAAATACTATTATTATTATAAAAGTCGGGATGCGCAGGGAGGGAGGAGATCTTCTGCACAAGGACGAGAGGGGACTGGAGTGAGTGAATTTCAGCGGAGCAGGAAAGCAGAGATTAGCAGAGGCTAGGAGAATACTGGTAGGGAGAGATATCGTGAGTGGAGGACCGACGTGGTCAGTAGGCATAGGATCGCTCTTCCAGTGTTTGGAGATCAATGCCAGGTACTGCTGACGGTCGGCGCATACTCACGAGTGTGTATGAGCATACGCTTGGTCGACTAGTGTAAAGTTGTGAAGCGCAAGCTATCCGGCGAGTGAAATAAACCACATCAGATTCAGGAATCGTTTCCGCAGTACTCATTTATTAGAATGTCCCTGACACGGTTTGCATGCGCGGAGAGAGAGAACGCGGATGTGTCCCCACCCCGCGCTGCATGCGCCGGCGTGGGAACCACAGGCGGCCCCGACTCCGCCCATCGCGCGAGATCCACGCCGCCGACTCTGGAGCAATTTGGAGGGCCCCAACCGATACCCCAAGAGTTTGAAGGATCACGCATGGTCCACCACAGTTTGGTGACAGAGACGGGACGAATCCAATCCCCCAGGGGAGACACCAAGAGACCGCGGGTAAGGGCCTGCTTCGGCGCATATGTCTGTGAGAAACCCTTTCAGGTCCCTCTCCCACAACAACGTGGGTTGTCCGCGTTGCCCCATCGTCCTCGGGGACGTCGTACATGGGGGAGGGTTCGCTGCTCCCCTCTTTCCGTGTGGTGCTCCACGTCAGAGGCATCCTTACAGACGTAGTCCGGAGCGGGCAGTCTTCCCAAGCAATTTGAAGTTTAATAGACGTTTAATATTTCACAGGGCAGCGTTTCGTACAGACAGTTGTTCGGTGATCTCCAGAGCTCGGATTCCCGTTGTCCCGGCGCACGCCAGTTTCCGTCTAGACCAGCAGTAGATCAGCACTCCCAAAGCGACTCCTCCCGTCTTTCTCGTGCCTTCCCTTATATTCTGTCAAACTCATTATGCAAGCTGTGACGTAACCCCTCCCATGCGCTGATGACTCACGCCTGCATATGCAGATGTTGACCTTAACTCCGTCCTTACACAATGGGGTTGCGCCACAGGGGTTCTCCTGAGTCAATAGGACACAGGGGGGGCAAGTCCAAACCCACCGACTCCTTCCCTTCATCCCCGCCTTAATGACGCCAACGGGGAACCAGTTAAATCCTGCTCGGCTCCTATCCACTTCGTCCACCATTTTCATCCACCGCCCCTTGACCATACACGGGTCATTACATATCAATGAAAACTGGCAAGAGTTTAAACGACTCGTCAACCACGAAGAGAGAGTGGGGGGATGGGATGACCATAAAATTGCAGATGCGGCGTTTGGACAGTTGAGAGGAAGGGTTGGGTAACATGCTGGCCAACTCGCACCAGAAGTGCAAAGGAGCTGGACACTATTGAACGAGAGTCTGTGCCATCGATTTGGCATGTTGCGAATGGAGCAAGCGGGAGAAGTACTATTGAGACGCCGACACAAACCATATGAAACAGTCGAAGAGTACATCAATGTCATTGAGTCGCTAGTGCAGGTGGCATTCCCCACGTACGAAGAAACCGCCCATATGGACAAAACGCGGGATATTGTGATGGACTACCTGGAATCGACCGATTGTTGGAACTTGGATGCAATGTCACCAGAACTGTCGCTCATGGAGATTGGGGAACGTGCCAGGTTGTGTGAATATAAATGTAGACCGTGGGCGCTGCAAGGAAGCGTGGCAGCGTACGGCACGTACGACGACAATGATGAGGAAGACCGGTGGCGACCCAAGCGCATGGCGGCAGTGCGACCCGCCGATAACCCCATTGAACCGCCAGTAATGACGAACGACCAACTGCCGATAATGATGGAAATGCTGGAGGCGGTGACCGCTAGTGTGCAAGCAGTCAGCCATCGCATGGACGACTTCGAGCGACAAGCGCGGGGGCGGCCGAACGACCAATAACCGCAGGTGGCTGAGCGGCCACGGCGCGGGGGAGACCCCGGGGCGTGCCGCCCAAGGAAGTAATGGATGCCCACCCTCCTTCTGCTTTGGTTGCCAACAACCAGGACATTATCGGCGGGATTGCCCACAAAGGGGGAACACTCAGAGGGGGTTAAACCCCAACGATCCTTGGTGAGGGGAGACACCAGTGGCGAATTGGACCGTACCCCGGATCAGCGCACGGCTGAGCCAGAACCGACTACATGCGCAGTGGCAACGGCTCATTTGGGAGCACTGCGTGTACGACCAGCGGAGGTATCAGTTATTGTTGGGGGTGGATTGAGGAGCAACCTACGTGGATGCTCCTCGATACCGGGGCCACAGCATTGTTAATCAGTGACGAACACTGCCAAAGGTTGGGAATCCCAGAACACCACTTACAGCAACCTGACAGACAGTTGCGGCTCACCAACAGGGCAAGTTTGCCCACTCCGGGACAAATAACGGCGAACGTGCGGGTGGGGACGAGGACGTGCGCACTCCACTTCTACATTGCTCCAGAGCTATGCCAGGAGTGCGTGTTGGGAACGGACGTGCTTGGGACACTGGGACTGAACGTGGACATGGCAGGGCAATGTGCCTGGCAGCAGCCGGCGACCAGGCTCCCGTTCCAACGCCTGCCCAAGCAACTGCCACCAACGACTATGACGATTGCAACAGGCCGAGAGGCCATGCCGGCCCTGAGCGAGGTCGTACTGCTGTTGCGCCTTGAACCTGGGGATGATGAGGGGCGGACCGAAGGGGAATTGCTGCTTCAGCCACACCCCGACCTCGCTCAGAGACACAGGCTGGTGGGGGCTCCAGCCTTGGCAGACGGGGGCAGGAACGTTGATGATGCAGGTCTTGAACCCGCATCCCACGGACATACGCCTGAAGAGCAGAACACCCGTCGCCACGATTCACGCCCAACGACCCCAAGGGATGATTGACACACTGTGGACAGAGGATGGAGCGCCCTCACCAGCCGACGATGACCTAGCCTGGAGAGTACAAGGAAGCCCGCCAGAGCCACCGGTCCCGCTGCTGCAAGCGGTGAACGTACCCTGGGAGGAACACAAGCCGGCCGACCATGAGAAAATCGCCGCCCTCCTCACTGAATTTGCTAGGGGGCGCTAGATCTAGCGTCTGGCAATTGGCAAATCGGGATGGCAGAGGCAGGTCGGGCGGAGACGGCATTTAACACCCCCATCGGTCTCTTTGAATTCCGCGTCATGCCGTTCGGATTGTCCAACACGCCCGCCAAGCATCCAATTGATGCTTGGCGGCCAGACAAC
>JAZEWU010000039.1:130094-140606 GCA_036362915.1 Geotria australis | reverse complement strand
CAAAGTCGGGCCCCCCTAATTTCTGGTCAATTCGAGGTCATTACAGATGGCTCGGGGCTACAGCTGCAAGGTCAGGAGCAGGTGACTGTGAGCCTGCGGGTCGGGAGTTCGGAGAGGCAGATGGTGTTATTCATTGTGGCGCAGCTGTGTCATGAGGGGGTACTGGGAACGGACGGCTTGGTGACGCTGGGGTTTGAGGTGTGCATCACGCGGCGTTGTGCCCGACACAGGGGAAGTGGCGAGGAAACTCCGTTCACCGAACCAAGACTGCTGGCATTGGGGGAAGAGGCCGGCGCTGATGTCACCCTGTGAACCCAAAGCTGCGTCGCCCCGCTGTGTGAAGCGCTCCTGCAGGTTTGGGTGATGGCGGCGGAGGGAGGAGAGGCGACGGGGGCTGACCACCTGCTGCTGCCGCATACTGACCTGGCCCGGCGCAGAGGTTTGCTGGGAACGGCTACCCTGGTGCATGTCGGGGAGGGCGGCACCACACTGCGGGTACTGGATCCAAGCCGGCTGCAAAGGGAAACCGTCGTGGCAGTTGCTCATCTGCTCCGCACCTTCTAGCGACCAGGGGCAGTGTTTGCCGTGTGGGCCAAGGGGGATGTCGCGGAGACGGAGGAGGAAGAAGAGGACTTTCGCCTGGCAGGTGAACCACGATGCACCACCTCAGCCTATTCCCCTGCACAAAGCCGTGCAGGTTGATTGGGACAAACTCACCGCGGAGGACGCCGCACAAGTGCGAACGCTCTTCCATGAATACCAGGACATTTTTAGTTGTCACGATGGGGATGTGGGCTGCACTAACCTGGCGCAGCACCAGATCCCAACCGATGTGGCGCGACAGATCAAACTGCCCGCTTACCGCATGGGGGCGCCAGAGCGGACCCACGTGAACCAAGTGGTCACAGACATGCTGCTGGACAGCGTCATCCGGCCATCCTCCAGCCCATGGTCCGCTCCCATTGCGTTGGTTAAAAAGAAAGTTGGGTCGACGCGGAAGTTTCATCTGTTAGCTCCCGCTAACGGATGATACAATTGAATCGCTGGGGGGGTGGCAAGTATTTTTCGACCCTCGACTTGGCCTCTGGCTACTGGCAGATTAGAATGGTTGAGGAGTACAAGGCGACTACGGAGTTCACTACTCCCATGGGGCTGTTTGAATTCGAGGTGATGCCGTTTGAGCTGACCAACGCCCCCGCCACATTCCAGTGGTTGATGGAGCTCGTCATGTGGGGTTTGCAATGGGAACAATGCTTGATCTATTTGGACGACTTAATCGTGTTCAGCCGGGACATGACAGAGCTACTCAGCCGCCTGCAGGAAGTGTTTAGCCGCCTGCGGAGGGCGCACCTCAAGCTTAAACCCCGCTAGTGTCATCTGGTGAAGCACGAGGAGTACCTGGGACATTTGGTGAGTGGAGAGGGGGTATGGGTTGCCCCGAGGAAGGTACGTGCCATAAGTGACTGGTCACAACCCTCCACCGCGGTGGAGGTTTGCTCGTTTCTGGGGCTGGTCACCTAATACCGCGGGTTTGTCAACTAGTTCAGCACCATCGTGTGGCCCCTCACGCTACTCACGTCCACCAAACGGGTGTTCGAGTGGACCGACGCCCGTACTGCGGCATTTCAAGGAATTGTGGACTTGGGGCGGTGCTGTCACAGCAAGGAGAGGGCAGGGAGTGAGTGGTTGCCTACGCTAGTCGTACCCTGCATGGAGCAGAGCTCAATTACTGTGTCACCCGATGGGAATTGGGAGCCGTAGTTTTTGCCTGCCAGCAGTTTGGACCCTACCTGCATGCATGGGGCTGCCAAGTACGTACCGACCACTATCCGCTTCAATTCCTCCTCAGTTTCAAGGAGCCAAGGGGCCAGATGGCACGCTGGTTGACCTTGCTGCAGCAGTACAACCTGCGCGTGGAGTATTATGAGGGGCGTGCACACACCAACGCGGGTGCGCTGTCACGACGACCTACCATCACCCCGCTGGAGGACAATGCCACATGCCAGCCGACCCTCAGCTAGCGAGCTCCAACAGCGGGGAGAAACCATCCAGGGTCTGCAGAGCTGCCGAGATGGAGGCCACCCCGGAGCTACCGGTGTAGGCGGAGGTGGGGTGCGAATTTCCGGGCATCACCGACGACGAACTCCACCAGCGGTGGGTGACCCACCTCACAGCGGTGGGTGACGCGCTCGCCGGTTGGAGCTGCGGGCCGGGTTGGTGCGAGAACGCGGGAGCGCAGGGGCGGCTGGACCATTGTGCATGCCTCGGTGGTCATGACGGGGAGCAGCGCATGCAAGACACGCTTTGCCGGCGCTACCTGTGGCCGGGCTTGGTGCAGGACGTGGCTGCCTGGGTGCGGGGCTGCCGTGCCTGTCAACTGGCGGCATGCGAACCCCTGCGCTATGTCGCCTCGCTGCGTTCCCGTCGGGTCAGCCGCGTCAATCAGCTGGTGGGTATTGATCCCCTGGGCCCATTGCCCAGGACGCACCAGGGGAATCGCTACATCTTGGTGGCGGTTGAGTATTTCACCCGCTACCCGGTCGCTGTAGCTATACCGGACAAAACTGCCAAGGTGGTAGCCACCGCTTTCCTAGAACACTATGTGTTGCACTACGGGGTTCCTAAGAGAGTGTTGCCCGACCAGGGAAAAGAGTTTGAGGCAGCATTGTTTCAGTAGCTCTGTGTAGCTCTAGGCATTGACAAGGAGCGCACCACAGCATACCATCCCCAAGCTAACGGGATGGTCGAGAGATTTAATTAGACATTGGGAGGGAAATTGCGGCGGCTAGTCGATCATCACCAACGGGATTGGGATGTACATCTACCCTATGTAGTGCTAGCGTATAGCACCACTGTGCATTCATCGACGGGGCAAACTGCGTATTTCATGTTGTATGGAAGAGAGGTCCGTCTGCCTGCTGACCTCCTGTTTGGCGCTGCTGACCCCTAATCACCGGCAACTGAGCAGCCGCTCATGCAGCGGCTCATTACCCTGTGACAGGCGAGCGGGGTGGCCTTCCAAACCGGAGAGGCCGCCCTTTGGCAACAGGAACGGGGAGCCCGGCCGCGCACTGAACAGACCATGTACACAGCTGGCGCACAGGTTTGGCTCTATTCGCCCGTTTTCAAACCCGGTCGAGTGGGCAACCTCACCTGCCACTGGTCTAAGCCGCACACCGTCCTACAGCAGCTGTCCCCCTGGACGGTACGCATCCAGGGACGCGGCTGGCGTACGAGTCGCGTGGTCAACACCTGGCTGCTGAAATTGTGGCAACCACCAGCGGGAACGGTCTAGCGTCACCCCGAACCAGACGAGGGCACCAGGCCCCTGCCGGGTCAGCCAGAGTGGGCGCCCTGCACCCGGGGATGGCGGCTCGGGAGTGGCGGCGCAGGCGGCCGATTGCCCCGGAGGAGTCCCCTACTGTCCCCGCAGAACCCTCATCCCACTTCCTGACCGGGACACGAGGGGGCACTCTTCTCGGCCCCTACGGAGGGTCCGGCCACCTGCATATTTGAAAGACTATGTCACTGTGACTGACACTGTTGCCAACACACGATAGACACCGCCGGGGGCCATTGGCCGCGGCGCTCATTCTGGTTGACCTACACGGAAATGGATATTGACTTTGTCGCGCCGGGAAATATTCGCCAGGTTAAAATGTTGTCGTCGCGCAACCTCGACGTGCGGAATAGAATTGTTAATTTATGAATTTAATGCATGACTAGAGCGACGGAAATTACGCGCAACCATCGGGAAAATTTTAAACAGTTACGTGTGCACCGCGAATTGCATGCCGCACCACATTATCCGTCATTGGAAAAAAACATACTAATTAGGGTAGCGTAACTTATCAAAGGGGGGTAAAATATAGATTTGTTAGGAAGTTCTAAGAAAAAACCATAGACGACAAAAACATGTTTTATCGTTATTGAAGTTTATTTTAGTTGGTTAGGATGGGTTATTGTATGGCCCTCATCGTTTACCAGTTAGACAAAACACAAGGGGGCACAGGGGGCAAAGGTTTAAGCAAACGAAGTCAGGGGGGGAGATGAATCCTGGGGAAGCAGAATAGTCGGCCTGCAAACGGCCGGGACGGTCCTTGCGGCCGGGGGGGTATGGAGAGGGACAACCTCATAGAGGGATAACCTGTCGAGGGACGACATAGTAGAGGGATAACTTAACTTTTTTTTAATTATTGCCACTGCAGCCCATGCGTGGGGGCGCGTGGGCTTGGAGCTCCGTGTTAATCGTATTTATTTAGCTTTAATTTGTTGTACATTTGTCATTTTTTTATCTGTTCCTTTTCTCATTGGTTGGTGATTCGTTTCTTTGTAACTTTGGTGTTCGTTTTTGTTGTCTGCCATGCTCTTGTTGCTTGTTTTTTGTCTGTTTTGTGTGCCTACTCCTGGCCCAGTTCGTGTAAGTACAGCCTTGCCTAGACTCGCCTCGTGTTGTTGCCCAGGTGTCGCATGTGGAAGTTGTGTTTTTGTTGTTGTGGGTGGCTGCGTTTTTTCTTTGCTGTTGCGTGTGTCTATGTGTGGTAGCTCAGTGGTTAGCGTGGTAGCTCAGTGGTTAGCATGCTGGGCTACAAATCTGGCGACCCGAGTTCGAATCCCGCTCACGGCCAACACCAGTGACGATTTTCTGAACCTGTCCTGGGCCTCCCCTAGGTCGACTCAGCCTCATATGAGTACCTAGTGCAGTGTGTAAACATTGCCACTAGGGAGACAAAGGCGGCCGGGCGTGGTGCTGGTCACCCACCCCCTAGTGTGCCGTATCAACCTTCATAGGTGCTCGCTAACGGCACTTGCCCCTACAGTCTGTTGAGGCTACACCGGGGATCTTTGTCTTGTGCTTCATTGTTGATTGATTTATTTGGATTGGCGTTGCTTCCCCCTCGTGTCTGTCTCTCTGTCTTCCTGTCTCTGTGTCCCTATGTCTCCCTCCCTCTCTCCTCCGTGTTTGTCTTTAAGGAAGTGACGGCCATCTTAGGGGACGCTGGCAGATGTTTGCCTCTCTTAAGATTGCCAGTTTCACGACTTTTCAGTATATTCGAAGCAGCCTTAATAATGTAATTGTTTTTGTTCCTTTGGTTTTTATTTATTCATTTTTCATTGTTGACATGCCGTTCTCTTCGCGGCCCTTGTGCAGCGCTTTGTGATCCTCGGGTGAAAGGCGCAATATAAAACGCTATTATTATTAATATAGAGTTCGAGGTGGGGAGGAACCTTGTTGGCTAAATTGGCCGATTGAGCCTTAAGGGCCTGTAGCAACAGATGTGGAGTTTGGTGTTCCAGTAACCTTGAAGAGCATGTGATGTTTTCGTGATAGTGGACAATCGGAGAAGCAAGGAGGAACGACGGCAGTCCGATATAAAAGAGGGTTAATGAATAACCCTGCGTCGTGACTTGAGTCACGGGGTGCTGAGTTTATAACGGTGCCACCAGTGGGCATCGTCAGTCAGTGTTTAGTCGACCTCCGCAGCCAAATGACGCTCCGGGTCTCTGTGCAGGATTGCCCTGACTTTAGCGACGGTGCGCATCCGGGGAGAATAAAACCTGTCTGCACCCAAGCTCAGTGTGGGTGTCAGCGATGAGTGACTCTGAGGACGACGAGGTGTCCTTCAAACACCCTGAATTGGTGGAGAGACGTGAACCAGATAGAGAGCGATGAGGATGAGGAATTTCTAGCTGCTCCGGGGATGGCCGATCTCCCGCCTGCCGACGAAAAGACCCCGGGCTTCCCCGGGGCCCCGCGACCAGCGTCAGGGCTAGTGGGTCAACCGGTGCCAGGACAAGTGCAGGACATTTGTATAAAGAGGCGGGGACCAATTAAGAGACATGTCCCATTCACGTATAGAATTCCAGTGGTAACATCCGCGCCTCACAGAAAGAAGCTCCTGCCCAAGGCAGTTAGATTCCCGCCTCGGGCGCATTTCGTTGCAGCTTTTGTGTTTTCTCCCCTGTTCTTCGTGGGTTTCCTCTGGGTTCTCCAGTTTCGTCCCACAACAACAACAAAAACATGCATGAATTGGCCGATAACATCAAAATATATAAGAATGCAGTGTCTGGTGGGTTGGCATCAGCTTGCCACGCAGCTGCCGTCCTCCTCACCCGCCTCTGTACGCCTCTGAATCGTTCTCCTCTTTCGCTTCAAAATTGCAAGGCTCTACTCTATACAGTGATATTTTATCAATATTATTACCTTTGCAATTGGCTAACATGCAATGGGAGATTTCCTGTCTTTGGCGTTGACTCCAACGTGCACATTGAACCCGTTGCTAACGAGTGATTAAATTGAAATCACACTTACAGTCTCTCTTTCCCCCGAGGCGTCCAATGATTTGTATTCCCAACGTAGAGAAACTTCGGAAGTCTTGTTCACTGCAAAATGACATTCAAGGCTCAAGTCTTGTCCTTCCATCGCAGTGTGATGAGCCACCTCTGCACGCACAGTGACAGGTATGTGCATGGAGCCGGTGTGAGCTGATGATTGATTTGCACGTATAAAGGTCGCACATATTAACATCAGATAACAATCAATGAGTGATGGTGACAAAGTAGTCCACACATGCCCCAAGTGCAGTAAACCACGCAAATCCCTGGGGACATAAATATTAGTGTTTCAAGGGACACACCCCTGTTCTTCCGACTCAGGAAGCGACGAGTGTGGTGGATTGTGTCTGGCTTAGTTATGTGGCTGATGAGAATGATTTATGTTCCCACTTCAGAAATGCAAGTCATCCCATTAAACATGACCTTAAGAAATAACGCACCCCTGTTGTCGTGTACATTCAAGCTCTTGAGTGGGTGGATGTGTTCAACTCTATTCACCAGCTGTGTGATGCACGAGGAGGATTTAAAAAATGCAGAACGCAGAACTTTACCAACTTTACCATCAGGATCTTCAAACGCATTCACACACCAAATATGTATTTTATGTCATGTATTGGTTAACCGTCACGTCAGCCTGGTCTCTTCCTTATGTTCACAGGCCACACAGGAGGACAGAGGGATTAGGACAGACTGATGTTGGTTACATACACCTTGTTATCTGCGATTGATCCATTTGGAAACCTTTCACGAGTAGCACCTTGACCCTCACAAATGTACCCATTGGCCATACATTTTGCACTAAAAGCCACGAATTAACATTTACATGCACTACTTAATGTAGGAAATTCAGAAAACCAAATACATTAGAATGTGCAACGACAGAAATGCATTATGCACGACGGGAGGGTCATCCTTACTAGTCCACCGGTCTAGGTATAGACTATAGAGTTAGCAAGACTCTACTGAAACCGATCAGGGTCTGCGGGCATTTGACCTCGACCCCGCTTCACCATGCAGCAGCGGAGTCATGAATCACAAATGCGCGGATGACGAGGTTTGGGTGTCGTGGATAGATTTCAATCAATATTTTAAAATGCTATAAACAACATAGATAGATGAACAACATTTACTTGAGTGCCACAAGATTTTGTATGAGGTCCTTTTTCGCTGTAACATTCATCTGTTAACACCTTGTGACTTACCAGCAGATTACCGGCTCTACGGGGATCAAAGTAGAAGCGTTCACGTCGCGATCCCTGTCAAGTAATACTTGGTATTACCTGCAAATTCTACCAAACACTTTGAAGCCGAGCTGAAAGACAGCGATGTCCAGAAGCTCAACAGATGCCAGAAGTCGCTCAGTCTGGAGCAAGAAGAGAGGCCAATGCCCGCCTTTAAAGCCAGCACTGACTATTATATCTCTAAATGTTGAAGGGCTGTCTGCGACTAAAGAAGAACTTGTTGCAATGGGAAACTGTCATATAACCATCACGCTTCGAAGACTCGAATCGATCGACCTGCTCTACGGGTGATCTTGTTTCACGTTCATCTGACCTCATGATAAAAGCGGTAAAATATCCCGCTGTGCACCTACAAGTTGTTGTTTCTCTCTTGTCGATAGTGAACAGATATTTGGGGGAGAGGCGCTTTATAAATCTAGGTTATTACAATAACATTATTATTGCAGCTCTATTCCCGCCTTGGGCACCTTTCTCATTGGAATGTGTGTGTTCTCCCCCGGTTCTGCGTGTGTTTCCTCCAGGTTATCGGGTTTTCTCCCACAACAAAAAAGCGTGTTAATCAATTGGCCGATAACAGCATTATATATTGGAAGCAGACACTGGCGGGTTCGCGCAGGATGACGGCCTGACGGACTCCCCCCATCTCTGCGGTTTCCTCGCTATGCCTCCGTATCTGTGTCTAGTCCATGACCAGGCGTGGAATTCGTGTTGCGCGTTATACATTGTATTATTGTTAGTATTATTCTTTCATTATTATGTTCTCCCCATGTCCGACGGTCCAAAGATGTCACCAACATCCCACTTGCTCACCCACTCACCCACCTACTCATTCATCTACCCACCCACTCATTCAGACACTCACTCACTCACCTATATACTGGGTGCTTTGGTGTCATCCCACAGTCTAAGACACGCTGCTGCTCTCTAGGTTAATTGGCCTGCTGACTAAATCGCTCTAGGTGCCCTGCGATGAACTGGCGTCCCATGTAGGGTACAATTTTGTCTTGTGCCCTGTTTCTGCTGGGATAGGCTCTGGCTGCCCTGTACAGATTAAGCGGAGGACTGATAATACATGATTGAAATTTAAATAATAATAATAATTTTACATTTATAACGCGCACATATTAATTTACTGTCGAAGGTACTCATTCGACGAGAGAACGACTCAGAGGCGCGAGGAAAGTGCAGAGAGGCGTAGGAGGCAACCAGGCGGTGTTGCCTGCGCCATATTGCCATACACTGCTTCATATATATTATTATGTTATCGGCCAATAATTAATGAGTGTTTTTTAAGTGGGAGGAAACCGGAGAACCCGGAGGAAACACACCCCGGACAGGGGGAGTACACACAAACTCCACACAGACAGGTGCCCGAGCCGAGATTCGAACCCGGGACCTTCTTGCTGTGAGGCGCAGATGTTACCACTGCGCCACCCTGCCGGCCCAATGGAAATTTTAAGCGTAAACGCAGAGGTTCGGTGGGCGATGGTTGTTTGCACTGACAAGGATCTTAGGTTCAGAAAATATTTTTACTCTGCAGAAACTCACCTCTGACCACACGTTTCATTCGCGGTTCAGGAAAATAGGAGCGGGACGCTGTCGTCATGTGAAAAAAAAATGAAAGCGTGGGTTTTCCTGCGTCAGCCTGCACACGTCTCTTTCCATACCAGTATTAATCCATTATTCATTCATTCACTATCATTCGCTCATAAGTTTGCAGTCCCTGATGAATGGTGTAGAGGGTCCTGGTGAGGGCCCTACACTTATTCACTCTCACAGAGAGTCATTCATTCACCCACTCACTCTTAAAACGTCTCATTAGTTTGTTCGTTGTTAATACGCGCTTAATCCTGGACAGGGCCGCGGGGTGAGCCGGATCCGATCTCTGTAGACACAGGGTGTAACGCAGGGCTTTACGCAGAATGGGTATCCAGGGGTAGCCACGCTGTAGTGGACCCTGCGTGGTCCCTCTGAGTCGTGAGGAATCGGCCGCGTCGCTCCGGAGCGCTCCAGGGTCGGCGCCACGGGTTGCGCGTGTGTCGCAGGGTCGGGGTCGTCCGTGGCTCCCACGCCCTCGTGTGCAGCGTGTGGCGGGGATCCCCCCGCGTCATCTCGCTTTGCTCTTCCATACCGTGGCTGAGGCATTTTAATATATAAAAACTGCGGAACGACTTCTGACTCCGGGTGGTTTATTTTCTTTATCTCACAGTCTGCGCATCGCAATAATACACTAGTTTTCCAAGCGTCTCGTTCGTAAACACTTGTCCATGCGCATTGGATCGTCAGCAACACCGAGCTACCACCTCCAACACAGTGATGGGACGTTCCTAGAGTTCCTGGCCTAGTTCCCGCTCTACTTCCCCGCTCCAAGAAACGTGTCACCTCCCGGTCTCGTGCTTAACACACTGCGCTTCTCCACACGCGCCTTCTTGTACTCTTTAGCGCTCTCCGCTCGCCCCGCCCCCTTTCTCCGCGTCCCCGCGGTCACACATCCCTCGTCTCCGGTCAAACCGGTTGGCCACTGGCCACTCACGGGCCATTGTCATGTGGAAGGCGACCCCGCCTGGACCGCATTCCACGGCCTCAAATCGTTTTCTTTCCCGCAGGCTGACTGGTTTCACTTTCACGCCTCGCCACGTGCTCAAACCCCACGTACTGTCCGGGCTGTGGCGGGGCGCACCATCCGCCGTGCCACCTGCCCGTTTCGTACGGGCAATACTCTGGCACGAGGGTAATGCGGGGGTACACGTGGGCACAAACGCACTACACAAGGGCATGACCGGAGCGCTACACAAGGGCATTACAATGCGGTCTTCTTCTTTGCAATTCTTCGAAGTGCGATGGTTAAATTACAGTTTCCCATTTCCTTACACAGCCCCTTGCATTTTCATTGAACTCCGTAAGGTCTTTTGAGCTGCAGAGGTTGGGTAGTAGA
>JAZEWU010000039.1:76192-86718 GCA_036362915.1 Geotria australis | reverse complement strand
CCCGTTGTTGTTGTGCCGTTCTCTCCACAGCTCGGGAAAAAAAAAAAACCCAAAACATTTTTATTGCTGATTTTCCGTGCTCTGTCGTTGTTGACATTTCGCTTTCTCTGCAGCTTTGTGCAGCGCTTTGTGACCCTCGGGTGAAAGGCGCTATATAAATGCTATTATTATTACTCCAAGTGCCACCCGCCTGTGTCACGTGCCGATAACCGAAGTAAGCTGGTGACCGCGTGGCTCATCTTGTGCACCAACTGCTAGACTCGCGTCTGCAGTCCCCACACCTCGAACTTTACGCTGACCAGCTGGTAGGAGCACATAATGGGCGTCGTGTCGTGGAGCCAGCTTGCGAGCAGCAGCCCGCGGCTCGCGGCCCGTGTGCGCCGACGTGAACCCCCGCAGGTCCTGGCTTGTGTAGCGCACAGACCCAGCCGTCCCATCATCATCATAATAATGACATGAAGTACGGTGGGTAAAAGCGCCGTTCTTTACGTGATTTCTGACATTTTAAACATTGCCGTGAAAGATGTTTTTTTTCTCATTCATTGTCAGAAATCGCTTAATCCTGTCCAGGGTCGCGGTGAGGCAGAGCCTATCCCAACAGACACAGAGGGGAGGTTTATTTTGACTACGTGATCAAATATAACCCACATATCTCCACGCTCAAATGCTCATTTCTGTTTCCCGAGCCAGATGTGAATACTCCACATTCCTACAATAGGGACCATTGCATTCATTGATTGACCACGAAAGACTTCCCACAAAGAGTTACTCGCGGCATTGACCTCCTACCAACTTCAAATGCTACTGCTGCCAAGTGAACCCTGCTGGGAAATGTCTACGTGGGCAGATTGACATTAGCATCCCAACTGAATTCTAAATGGCTTGCTCAATTGATTCAGATCTCACCTCCGACTCTAAAATATCGGTCTGACATTTCATCGTAGGCAATATCCAACGAGCATACTTCCTTCCCGACATTGTTATGTTAATATCTATAACCAAAGGGAAAACCCCACAATGACATTAGCGGCCAGACAAGCGAGGCGACCACAACACTAAAATAATGCTTCATACTGGCGCCATTCGACAGGTGTGAAGGTTACAGAGAGAATGAGCCTCACTGGAAGGTCTGGAAACACAGGTGCCATGCAGTGGACCATCGAGATGTCAACCATCCCAAACAGATTACAATCTATAAGGCTCCTGGGAATCATGTGGGCTTTAGCATGTAGGATATAAGCCTCACAAACCAAGCTATTCAACGTCACACATACACGTAACTTGTTGAGTATTCACGTGCGTTGCAATCGGGTTATTTTAGGGAGTTATTTTCCCTATTATGCCTTGTGATGGACTGGCGTACCGTCCTTGGTACAGCCCTGTCTTGTGCCCTGTGTCTGCCGGGATAGGCTCCGGATAACTGTAACCCTGTACACGATAAAGCGGTTTCTGAAAATGATGATGAATGAATTTGACCTATGATAATCTGTCTATATCCCACCGCATATGACCTGTCAATCAGCTAACTGTAGTGTAAACTTAACACGAAGGCTTTCGTGACCAATTTTATCCATAGTGTAATGCCAAAGGGGGGGCTCACACGTAAAAGTCACTTACCAGACAGCGGATGTGTATTAACCTTTATACAAAGCGGGATTGAGCAGGTACCTATAATGAATGCTGCGATGGACTGGCGTCCCATCCTGGATAAAGCCCTGCCTTGTGCCCTGTGTCTGCCGGAATAGGCTCCGGCTCAACGCGACCCTGTACAGGATTAAGCGGCTTCTGAAAATGGATGGATGGACTATAATGAATCGAGAGCTCACACATCATAATCACATACCGGGGGTCAAGGTAGAAGCGTTCACGTCGCGATCCCTGTCAGGTAGTACTTGGTATTGCCTGCGAATTCTACCAAACACTTCGAAGCCAAGCTGAAAGACAACGATGTCCAGAAGCTAGCCATCGTGCTTCGAAGAATCGCAAAGAAGAAGAAGATCACATACCAGACAGCAGATGTGTATTACCCTTTGTACAAAGGGGGATTAAACTGGTAGTGGGGAGGAATGTATCGCCGACGTCATCTATTGGCAACAGTATTTTTGCATTTGTATAATACCGGCTAGTGTATTCGGAGTGGACAATGATCAGCGAGAAGACGAGATATACTGCGCGTGCGGAGTGTGTTCTCCGGGCATTTTCTTGAACAATGTCTGTACGGGAGGACTGCATGGCAGAGAATGAGGAGTTAGCGCTCAGTGAGATTGAGCGGGAGAGCCACTGCTAGATGTGGATAGGGAGTTAGAGCTCTGTGTAAGCGGATCCACTGCTGGATGAGAATAGGTTTGCTTGTGTTAAATTCTTCTTCTTTGCGATTCTTCGAAGCACGATGGTCAGCTTCTGGACATCGTTGTCTTTCAGCTCGGCTTCAAAGTGTTTAGTAGAATTCGCAGGCAACACCAAGTATTACCTGACAGGGATTGCGACGTGAACGCTTCCACCTTGACCCCCTTGTGTTAAATAAACGAGTTGGATAAGAACAACGTGTCGGGCTACTGCTTGAGAATGGCACGGAAACGCCGAGACAGGAAGCAGCCACTACAGCCGGGGGGAGAGAGAGAGGCGAAAAAGAATTGGCATCCCCTGACATGGTGCAAGAAGGATCGGCAACCCCTGATATGCTGTTGACGTGGTACCGCAATAGTATAGCTCTTATTACGAGTTAAGTCACGTTAAAAGTAAGTATCGCAAACCCGCCTCCACCCATCGGGCACAAAGGATCTCGCCACAAAGGATCTTGCCAGATGAAGCTGATTGCAACTGAGGTACAGTGTTTTCTGACCCCGTAGGCTCTGTAGAACGCTCGTACATTTAGTTGACTTATACCACGCTCTCCGAGTTCTCGGGTTCATCATTCGAACAATCGGACGCACCACGTGGTTCCAGCTCCTCATGCGCCGGCAGTCGTTAACCATTTTTGTGGCTATCACGTGACCACGCGATAGTAGTAATAATAATAATAGCATTTATATAGCGCCTTTCACCCGAGGGTCACAAAGCGCTGCACAAAGCTGCAGAGAGAACGACATGTCGACAACGACAGAGCACGGAAAATCAAGCTGGCGATTGCCGCTCTCACGATTGCCTTAAAGACTGCTTTAAGAATACCCTAACCATTTAATTCTTGTTGTTGGTTTTATTATTTACTTTCCTTTTAATGTTTTTGTTTGAGTATTTGCTGTTGATCGGTATATTTTAAACGTTGAACTTACGTCTGGAGGAAGCGAGTGGAGCTGCGGCCTTGAATTGTCTTGTAGCCCTAGCCTTTCCCTTGTGAAGATCGTCTCACCTCTTCCTAGCTCGAGCTTCAACACTCGTCGTCATCTATACAGTACCCGCATCGGTTCACACATCAAATTTCCTCTCTCTCTTTCCTCACGTGTGACATTGGAGTATATCTGAGGATTTATCTTTGGAGTCTAACGTGACAGCCGTGAGGACCGCATGTTGTCTGAGCACCTCTCACGCTTGAAAACTTAATATACCTAGTTAATTCTTGTTGTTGTTGTATTTTTAATTTATTTTCGTGATAATGTTTATTATGCGTTTTCGATGCTAAACGTTAATTTGAAAAGTCTGTAACTAACGTCTTTAACTTGCTAGCCGATGCCTTGCCCAGTTGAAAAACCTTAGGTTTTTCCTGAGGCCTATGCTTCTCATCACTTCACAGCTCCATACTTTAACAACACCGGATCATATAATTTCTCCTCACTCTCTCTCCTCTCTCACTCTCCTTCCTTCATCACCCTCACGTCTGATACTGTGTTCTGCGCCCCCTTCTCTTAATTCCATACAGTCTACATATACTGTATTTACTCGTGTGGTTGTAATTAGGTATCACGTGCGCTTTGAAATCTTTCTGCCTTTGTTTTTTCTCCCTTTCTCCCTTTTTATGGTTTTTATGCTGCTAATTCCTAGTTAATACCTGAGGAGTATTTCAATAGAATCTAGTCAATACGATTTTTGAAATTGATATATATATGGCTAGTTATACTGGGCGCAGTCTGCTGTCCGTTCTCTAGTATAGGTTTCAACCATTACATCTTTTTTGAATTGTTTATAATCACGAAATTTTAAGTTAAATCTTTATATTTTAAGTTTAAATCGTTACAGTCTTCTTTTATTGTAGTCTAACATCGCGTTTTCTGCTGTTTTTATGCGGTTTTGCTTTGGTTTTTTCAAATATTGTGAGACTCCTGTTTCTATCACGTTCACTCCTATCTCTAACACTTACTGTCAATAGTCTTTTTAATCTACCATTACAGCCTATAGTGTAGTGATGTGTTACATCAGGCCCCTGTTCAATATGATTACTTACACTGTTTGCCTTGAGCTTAGGATACTCCGATGCCCTCGTTACATCCATCGAGGTGATTGCACAAAAAGGCCACTGACCTGCCTACAGTTGATTTCCCTACCGCCATCCCTGAGTAAAGCCCTATGTATCAATTATTCAGGGATAAACAAGATAGACCGTTTGCAGCTCGACGCTGCTTGATTAAAATTCCGCTGGTTAATGTTGCTCTACCAGTACAAACATGGCCTGCAACCGAAAACCACTTTGCTCTGCTCAATGTGCACTCTCTGAACATTGAAAAAGCCCCACTCATTGCTGAGCTGATCTCCGACAACAGTCTTTGCCTCACAGAAACCTGGCATCATTAAGACGATTTTCTCACATTGAACCAGGCTTTACCGCGAGACTTTACATTCCATCAGAAGGCTCGTTCAAATGGCCGTGGTGGCGGCCTTGCAGTTCTCCACCATACTTCTGCTGATATTCGTCTGATTCCATCGCCAACCTTCAATTCATTCGAGCATATGTCTCTGGATTGGAAGTCGACTCAACCTGTGAAGTTGGTGTTGCTCTACCGTCCACCTGGAGCTTCCACTTCTTTTGTCAATGAACTGTCTGAGTTGTTTTCTATGATGTGCTCCTGTTCTGAAAGGATCCTGATCCTTGGTGACTTCAACATCCATGTTGATTCTCTAAAGAGCCCTCTTGCAAGGGATCTCATGGCCACTCTGACCTCACTGGGCTTCACACAACACGTGACATCTCCCACTCACAGTTCCAATAATAAGAATAATTGCCTTTATATAGCGCCTTTCACCCGAGTGTCACAAAGCGCTGCACAAAGCTGCGGAGAGAACGACATGTCAACAACGACAGAGCACGGAAAATGAGCAACAATTTTTTTTTTTTTTAATAATCCGAGCTGTGGAGATAACGGCATATCAACAACGGGGAGACAGAAAACTGAAAGTCAAGCGATAGCAATGAAGTATAAGACATAGGACAAAAAAACAACAGGAAAATAATAATAATAATTCCACAACAAGCAAGGAGGGAACAAATGTCCCCAAGCAGACGCAGATCGGAAGAGAGAGAGAGAACCAACATCTCGGGACGGCACCGATAACCCGCTCCAACAATCCAAACCCGAAGAAGGAAGGAATGATCCTAAAAAGGCGATGGTATGAAGAGAGCCAACAACCTGGCACGACAGCGTTGAGCCGCATCATAAGTCCTCACAGGACGGCTTGAAGGCTTTACGGAACAAATAAGTCTTAAGACTAGATTTGAAGATGTTCAAGGACTGCGCTGAACGAATTTCCAGTGGAAGAGCATTCCAGAGTCTTGGGGCAACGCGCGAAAAGGCTCTGTCACCCATGGAATGGAGGCGCGACCTGGGAACAAACAGCAAGCATGTATTAGAGGATCGTAGTTGTCGTGTTGTGGAGGGTGACTGAAGAAGGTCACGAATGTATGTCGGAGCTGTGTCAGAGAGAGCCTTGTTAGTCAGAAGGAGGATCTTGAATTCAATCCTGAATTTAATAGGTAACCAGTGGAGAGACATCAGTACTGGGGTTATGTGATCACGGAAGGGTGTATCAGTGAGGACTCTGGCAGCCGCATTCTGCACACGTTGGAGACGATTGATCAAGTAGGCAGGGATTCAGGGAAGCAGTGCATTGCAGTAGTCAATTCGTGAAGAGATGAAGATGTGTATTTGCTTCTGAGCATCAGCAGGTGACAGGATGTTGCACAGTCTGGCTATATTCCTGAGATGAAAATTGTCTACCTTCGTCACCTTATTGATGTATGTCTCGAAAGCGAGTGAGGAATCAAGAGTCACACCTAAGCTTGGGACTGCATTAGCATCTTCAGTTCTCTGGCCGCCAAGCATCAATTGGATATGTTCAGACTTAGACAAATGCTGCGGGGTTCCGACAAGCAAGACCTCAGTTTTTGCACCATTTAGTTTTAGAAAATTTGAAAGAATAAAAAAGAAAAGAAAATGTTTGAATTGAGCCAGGCCTTCACAGTAGACAGTGAAGAAGACATGCAAAGACCAGACGCATTGATTGATGACTTTGCATGGATATAGATTTGGATGTCATCGGCATAGCAATGGTAGCTAAGATTGAGGCTGCGCAAGATATGGCCAAGAGGTTGTGGGTAGATGCTGAAAAGGAGTGGGCCGAGAACTGAACCCTGAGGAACTCCAGACAAAACAGGAAGAATCTCCGAGTTTTGTCCCTCAAGGCTGACAAACTGCTTCCTGTCGGAACGATAGGATCCCAGCCAATTCAGGGCAGATCCAGAAATCCCCATTCTCCCAAGACGTTCAAGAAGGATCTGATGATCAACGGTATCAAAGGCAGCACTCAGGGCCAGGAGGGCAAGAATACTTGGCAAGCCTTCATCAGCAGCGATGAGGAGATCATCAACTACTTTCACCAAGGCAGTTTCAGTACTATGGCCGAGTCTAAACCCAGATTGAAGGGGATCGAGCACGTTCCAGGACCTTAGAGATGAACGGTAGATTTGAGATTGGATGATAATTATCAGGGATGCTACAATCGAGGCCAGGTTATTTAAGCAATGGGGTAACTGCGGCACATTTGAACAGTGGGGGAAAGATACCAGAGTGGAATAAGTTATTGAACATATTAGTGACGTACGTTGCAAGGCGTTTGAATTTTGCCCGGATGTATTTGGATGGGAAAGGATCCATGGTGCAGTTTCAGGGCCGGGATCTGGTAACTAGGGAAGAGACCTCGGATTCCGTTAATGCGGAAACTGTCAGGAGTTTTGAAGTCAAGGAAGGTGAAGGAACGCTTATTGGGCTATTGGTTGATGAATGAGGCTGAGTAGAGATACGATTGGCTTGGGTTTTTTCAGAGAAAAACTAAATCAACTGATCCGCCTGATCTTTATTAGTGACGTGGGATGAGGTAGAGTGACTGGTCGGACAAAGGAGCTGATTAATGGTCGAAAAGAGAAACTTGGGCTTGTCACAGTTTTCGGCTAGAATTCTGGAAAGATAGCTGGAACGGGCACAAATAAGTGCGTTCTGGTAATTGAGGAGTTTTTCCTTGAATATTTCACTATGAACGGTGAGGCCAGATTTTCTCCAAGTCCTTTCAGCCCTGCGTACAATCACCTTGAGATTCCGGAGTTCAGCAGTATACCAGGGAGATGGTTTTCTGTCTGAGAAATAGCGTGATTTTAAAGGGGCCAAATCATCACGCAAGCTTAATAGCACATTGTTGTAAGTTTCTGCTGTCGCATCAGGGGCAGAGTGGGCTAAGGCAGAGGGTGGACAAAAGCCCCCATCCCCCGCTGGCCCCCACCCTTTCGTCGCGTCAGGTACGACTTGTTTCGACCTGCCCGGGGTTGATGCTCCGGGGTGACGTGCAGGTCATTAGATACCTCCCTTCCGTGATCAGTCTCGCCCCGAGACTCCATCGCGATTGAACCCCCGTCTGATAGTTTTGCCCACTCGTAAGGCACATGCATATCGCATCATTATCAGTCCGGGTAAACACTTGCGGTGTTTTAATTTCAAGTGCGCGCCGCGTAGGCGTGTGAGCACCTCTTGCAGCCGTGTCAAGTGTTCCCCCATATCCCGACCGAATACAATAATATCATCCAGTTAGACGAGGCATTGTTCCCATTGCAGACCCCTAATCACTAGTTCCATTAATCGCTGAAAAGTAGCGGGTGCGTTGGAGAGCCCGAATGGCATGACTCGAAACTCAGAGTCCGATGGGTGTGTTAAATGCCGTCTTTTGCCCGATCCGCCTCTGCCATCCCGATCTGCCAATACCCGGAAGCTAGATCTAGGGTTGTGAAATACCTAGCGCCCCCCATCGATTCTAGTTTCTCACCCACTCTAGGCAGCGGAGCCGCGTCCCCCACCGTGAGGCGACGGTAATCTACACAAAAGCGTGTGGACCCCTCCTATTTAGTGACTAGGACCACCGGCACGGACCAGGGACTCGTCGAGGGTTGTACAATGCCGTCCCGTAACATGTCGTTCACCGCCTGGGTAACCTGCGCTCGCTCCGGCAGTCCCATACGGTAAGCCGGCATCTTAATTGGTTTAGCCACACCCGTGTCAATATGATGCTGCGCCAAGTCCGTCCGACCCACGTCGCTATCGTGCTTGTTGAACACATCAGCAAATTCAGTGAGCAGGGCGGCGATTTTTTCGCAGTCGGCTGGCTCATGTTCTTCCCAAGACGCGTTCACCGTCTGCAGCAGTGGGGCCCGGGGCTCTGGCGAGCCCTTTGGTACTTTCCAGGCCAGATCGTCATCGGTGGTCCGTGACGCTGCTGCATCCTCCGTGCAGAGGGTGTCAATCATCCCTGACGGGCATCGAACATGAGCCGTAGCGATGGGCATCCCGTTTCTTAGTCGTACATCCGTGGGGTTCGGATTCAGGATCCGCATCATCTGTGTTCCCTGACGCACGTCTACCAAGGCTGGGGCTCCCACTAGCCCGTGCTTCTGGGCAAGCTCGGGGTGCGGCTGCAATAACAGCTCCCCCTTGGTCGTTTCCCCATCACCCTCGTGTTTAAGGTGCAGCAGCAATATTACCTCGCTCAGGGCTGGGACGACCTTCCGACCCAGCAGCGTTGCGACCATCATAGCCGACGATGGTCGTCGGTCGGGTTGCCGCATGAAGGGAATTCTTGTCGCCGGCGTCTGCCAGGCGCATTTCTCTGCCACGTCCTCATTCAGTTTCAACGTGCCGAGCACGTCTGTCCCCAATACGCAGTCGTGGCATTGTTCCGGTGCAACGTAAAAGGGGTGTGCGCACTCTCTCGTCCCCACTTGTACGTTCGCCGTAACTTGCCCTCGAATCGGTAGACCCGCCCCATTAGCGAGTCGCAGCTGTCGATCTGGTCATTGCAGGTGATGGTCCGGGATCCCCAATCTCTGGCGATGCTCGTTGTTAAACAACGAGGCTGTGGCTCCGGTATCCAGATGCATCCAAGTCGGTTGCCCTTCAATCCATCCCTCTATGGTGGCCGACGCTCCCGCCGGTCGTCCATGCAGCGTGCCCAAGTGCACCGTTGTTGTTGTCTGCGTGGCAGCTCCCGCTCCGGCCGTGCGCAGCTCCGAGGTACCGCCCATCGCTCCCCTGGTGGCCTCCTTCACCAGGGAGCGCTGGGGTTTAACGGCTTCGACGCGTTTTGCTCTTGTGGGCAATCCCGCTGAAAGTGGCCCGCCTGTTGACAGCCGAAACACACGGGAGGATACTGCGTATTCCTCCCAGGGCCCTGGCGGGTCTCTCCGGCGTTGCGGACACTCGCCTCTCGGCGGTTGGCAGTCGATCGGACGCTCCTGCGTTCGCTGCTCACTAGCGCCGCGTTGCAAGTTTTGCACAGTAACAAGCAGGCCCTGCAGCATTCCCCATATCTCTGTCACTTGAGCGACTACTGATTCGGCTGGTTCCACGGCCTTGCTGACGGGTTGTACGGCTGCTACGGGCTTGGGTCGTCGTCGATGTCCTGGCTCTTCGTTATCGCGGTGCGCGTAGTATGCCGCTGCGCGTAGTATGCCGCTACTCGTCCCCGTGATGCTCGTGGTCTTCATGCAAATTCGCACCGCGCAGTGCGCTCAGCGAGTTCCTCGAGTGACAGTTATGGCGACGTGACATCAAGGCTCCACCAATTTGTAGACTCTAGATATTCCATTACAATCTCCCTTGTTTTATCGGTACGAGCATTCAGTCCATATGTAGGGTAAGCCGCTTCTACCAGCCGTGCGACAATATCAATGTATTCCTCGATCGTCTCACCTGGTCTGCGCTGGCGTCTTGACAGCACTTCTCCTGCTTGCTCCTTTTGCAGCGTGCTAAATCGGCGGCGCAGGCTCTCCTTTAACAGCGGCCAATCCCTGTGCACCTGCGACGAGAGCTGCCCCGCAAACTTCCCCACCTTTCCTCTTAGTTGAACAAACGCCGCATCGGTGATTTCATGTTCGCTCCATTCTCCCACTCCGTTGTTCGTGATCGACAAGTTGCTGGAAATCGGCTCAGTCCTCATCGTTGTATCCACCGAAACAAATCCTCAGTCGCGGTCTCTCCGTGTCTCCCCTGGAGTTGTGGGTTGGTCCGGCATGTGACACCAAACTGTGAGGAACCCTTCTAGGTCCCTCTTCACCAGCA
>JAZEWU010000039.1:61901-74362 GCA_036362915.1 Geotria australis | reverse complement strand
TCCTTGTGAGAATGCCTCTGACATGGAGTACGAGGAGAGAGGGGGAAAGTCGCGAGGGCTCCCCGATACGCAGCGCTCACCTCGATGAGGGAGCTAGGGATCATCACGAGACCGCTCCATGCGCCGGGACCGCGACGACAACTCGTCAAGATGATGGAGCAGCGCGATCAACTCACACTGCTGTTGAAGAGGGACCGAGAAGGGTTCCTCACATAATCATCACTGTCAGTATCACTGTTCCCGGTATTCATGATATTGCTATTGCGATCATTATCAATGGCACTGTCCTTGGTACTCACGGCATCACTCTCAGTCCTTGCCGTTTTGCTTCCGTTCGAATCCATTACCGGCACTTCCTCTGCATGAGTGACCGATTCGGAGGGGCTGACCGCCGTGATACAGTCTCTCATACGGACCGGGACAGTCCCGTCTGGGCGGCTCGCGAGGTCGACTGCATGGGGCCTGCTCCCGTGGGCTGTAGGGCCATGCTCAGCTCCTGCTGCGATCGCGTCCTGAGCTGTGGCTGTGGTCGACTCTGTCGCCAGTCCCGCCGTTGTTACCTCCATGGCCAAAACCTCTTGCTCGGTGTGCTGTTGTCCGGCCGCTCGCCAGTGCTGCCGCATCTTGCCATTGTTCTGCCGCTCAGCCGCTGCTTTCACACCCCAGCACACATCTCGCCCGGGATTCTGTGCGGCTATATCACCTGCTGCCGCCACGTTTCCGTCATTTCTGAAATGGTGAGGTCACGTCCTGGCCCCGCAGGTGCCCCGCCAGAGACGAGCTGGTCGGGTGCAACATCTCTATAATAAACATCTATCTATCTAAAGGGGATTTCCGTCACCGTCTCCACTTGGTTTACATAGCATCGTCTAATACTTATGTCCAGGCCCAACGTGTCGAGAGGGCCGGTCCCCACCACACTGTCCTGGCAGAGCCTGGTTGCAACATAGAACTCGTGCTGGCATCTAGTTGCTCCCACCTGCACACTCAGCTTCACTCGCCCGCGCAGGTGCAGGACCTCACCATCCGCCAACCTCAATCCTCGGAGGTGATGCAGTGGAATGCCTGCACGTTGACAGTGATCCTCGCTAAACAGCGAGACTGTTGCCCCGGTGTCGATCAACATGATGGTTTGCCGCCTGCCGACAAACCCCTCCAGCATCGCTGCAGCTCCCCCCATCCTCTGGGCCGTTCCCCGGCCGCCAATCCGCTAAGTCTCCGTCCAGTGGGTCGTACCTGGTAGACTCTCTAAAGGAGCCTTCCAGCGGGCATCCTTACCAGATGCCTGATCCACCTCAACTGGCCGCTCTCAATCCGAACGAGCAGCGACTCTACTCTGAGGTTATCCCGGATTTCTATGCTCCTCACCTTGTCACGGACAGTGAGCCCAGAAACCCTGCGTGGAAACCTTATTTCTTTTGCTTGTATACGCGATCTCGTTCTTTCGGTCATTACCCAAAGTTCATGACCATAGCTGAGGATGGGGACATCGATTGACCTATAAACCGAGAGCTTTGTCCTCGGACCAAGCTCCCTCTTCAATATCACAGACCAGTACAGTTCCCGCATAACTGTAGATGCTGCTGCTAACCGCTGGCCAACCTCACGTTCCCGCTTACCTTCACTCGTGAACAAGACCCCAAGATATTTATACTCTTCCACTAAAACAAAATCAACAAACTCAAAATGAAAACTGAATTAAAAGTGGTTCGGGCATCTGGTAAGGATGCCCCCCGGAAGGCTCCCTCGGGAGGTATTCCAGGCGCGGCCCACCGGGCGGAGACCTAGAGGCCGACCTAGGACACGTTGGAGGGATTATATCCTTCGGCTTGCCTGGGAACGGCTGGGAATCCCCCGGGAAGAGCAGGAGTCTGTTGCTGAGGAAAGGGATGTCTGGTCCACTATCCTTGGACTGCTGTCACCGCGACCCTCACCAGGACAAGCGGTTTAGAAAATGGATGGATGGATGGATGGAATTAAAAGGAAATATATCTTTGAAATGAAGTTTTGAAAGTGTCTATTCATAGCACATGGGCTAGGCAAGTCAATTGCATTTTTATTAATTATACATTTTATCAGATCAACTTTTGCCAACAACACTGACATTCACAAGGACGATGTGTTTTGGCTATTTTAGTTTGATTTGAGTTTGTTTTTTGGTCAGCCAGGGTCGGGCTCATTGAGCTAAAGGATAATAATAATAATATATTTTTAACGTGCGCATATTCTCCGGGCGTGTTGCGCCCAATGATTTGGAGGCGCGGAGACTGGCTCAGTTGGTGTCTTGTGAATCGGTGAAGAGGTGTCTTTTTAAACGTTTTTCGAAGGTTGTGGGGGACTGTGTTTGGTGTAATAGATGTGGCAGGCTGTTCAAGGTTGTGGGTGCCGCGACCGAGAATTGGCGCTGTATGTAGGTTGTGCGTGCGTGCGGTGTGTGAAGTAGGTGGTGTGTGATACCCAAACGGTGCAAGACTAGGTTTACCTGTAGAAATTCCCTCATAATTCGCATTCGGTATGATAACATGAATCAAAAAGAGGTCCGCCCACCATAAGGGAAATGAGCAGACGAGCAGAGGACTCAGGAGACTGTAGACAGGAAAATCCACGTCATGCATGTTGATGTTAAGGATTGGCGGAGACATACAGACAAAGACGTTAATATAAGGGATCTTTGAGCTGTTTAATTAAGTTACTTGGGAGGAGCTTTACAGGGAGATAGACACGCTGTGATACCCCACTCGGCATCGTGTCAGGATGTGCCGTCGGGTGTTGCATCACGTTCTGGTCGGCCGCTATCTCTGACATTTGCCAGGCGATATTTCCTTCAACATTCCCAAATGTATATCGACATCTGTGCGCAATATTCGTCATCCATATTCGCGTTAACATTACCGAATGTAAGTCAACATCGCAAAGCAATATTCGTGGTCCATATTCGCTTTAAAATTACCGAATGTAAGTCAAAATTCGCAAAGCAATATTCGTCATCCATATTCGCATTAACATTACCGAATGTAAGTCAACATTCGCAAAAAAATATTCGTAATCCATATTCGCTTTAACATTACTGAACATAGGTCAACATTTGCAAAGCAATATTCGTCATCCATAATATCCGAATGTGTATCGACATATGCCAACGATATTTGCTTCAACAATCCATAATATCCGAATGTGTATCGAAATTCGCTGACGATATTTGCTTCAACATCACTGAATGCATACCGAGCCACTTTTTGTGTGGGTGCTTCCGTGTCGGGTTGCGGGGCAGGCGCTCCCAGCAGCAGGTCAGTGGGTAGTCTCGCCTCGTGTCCGTGCCGCAGGTTGAACGGTGCTTGCTTTGTGGACGAATGCACGGTGGTATTATAGGCCAGTACTTTATATGGGAGGTGATCGTCCCAGTCCCGCTGATGCTGGTCCCGTTAAACACCGCAGCTTGCTGGCCAAGGTGCGGTTGAACCGCTCCACCATGCCGTTTGCCTGTGGATGATACGCCGTCGTGCGATCTTTCTGGATACCGAGCGAGTGTCAAGTATGGCCACTGCTACATGGTGCCGGGTCAGGTACTCTACTGCCAGGAGGATGTACTTGTTCCCTCAGTAGCTTGTGGTGAGAGGCCCTGTCAAGTCGATGCCTGCCAGTTGGTTGACTCGACTGACGCGAAGCAGTTGCAGCGGGGCGATGTAGCAAGGCGGTTTACGGGCGGTCCGTTGGCAATCCTGACATCCCTGTACCCATTCGTGGACCTGTTGCTTCAACCCTGGCCACGCGTATTGGTGGCGCAAGGTATCGCGCGTGCGTCGCTCCACGTTGTGTTCTCCTCATGGCTGATTGTGCAAGTTGTGGAGCAACAGGGGCCGCACTGCGATGGGCACGCCGGTGGGACCGGGTTTCTCATCCGCCATCCGGCTCCCTTACCACTCCGCCCCTCAGCTCCAGTCGTGAGTACAATCCGCACCATGCTCCCTCGATGCTCGGGCGACCCTGTGCTAGGGCGCTGGGTGTCGCGGAGTTGGTCGAGGGTGAGTCCCAGGAAGGCGCAGCCGACCTCCTCCTGTACTGCATCCCCCTTGGGAGGGTCCGGGTTCACCGGCGGCGCCTCCGCTGTCCTCTGGACTGCAGCCACCGTGGATGCCTCTGTGGGTCCGGGACAGGGCCTGGCCTCAACGTGGTCACGGTCGGGGTAACGCAGCGACCCCCAATGAAGCAGGAGCAGGCCTGCTCCGCGCCGAGCGCGGCGTCGATGGCCAACCGGTGCGACAGGGCATCGGCGTTTAGATGCGTGCGCCGTTCTCGGTGCTCGATCCGCAGCGTGTACTCTTGTAGCTGCGCCAGTCAGCGGGCCATTTGTCCTCGGGGCACCTTGAAATTAAGCAGGAACTGCAGCGCGTAGTGGTTGGTACGCACTGTGCATCCCCGGGCGTGCAGGTACGGCCGGAACTGTTGACAGGCAAACACCACAGCGTAGAGCTCCTGCAGGGTCATGCAGTAGTTTCGCTCTGCATTAATCAGGGTTCGGCTGGCGTAGGCGATCACCCGTTCCTCTGCTCCTTTTCCTTGGGACAGTACGGCGCCCAAGCCGGACCCGTTGGCGTCTGTATCCAAGGCAAACTCATGGGTGAAGTCCGGAAACGCAAGGATCGGGGTCTTCGTGAGCCGTTCTTTCAGTTCCCGGAACACCTCAGTGCATTGGCCAGTCCACTGGAAAGTTCGTTTAGTGGAGGTCAACTGGGACAGGGGTCGTGCTTCGGCACTGAAACCCTCTACAAAACGGCGATAGTAAGTTGCGAGGCCGAGGAACGAGCACACTTGCGCCGCGTTGATCGGCTGCAGCCATTTCCGCACGGCGTCTGCCTTGCGTGGGTCCGTGCGCACCCCTTCCCCGCTGACGATATGACCCAAGTATTTGACGGTCGTCTGGGGTTTCAACTTCAAGTGCGCCCTCCGTAGGCGAGTGAGCACCTCCCGAAGCCTCATCAAGTGCTCCCCCATATCCCGGCCGAAGACAATAACATCGTCCAGGTACACGAGACATTGTTCCCATTGCAGACCCCGCATCACCAGCTCCATTAGGCGCTGAAAAGTAGTGGGTGCATTGGATAACCCGAACGGCATGACGCGGAATTCAAAGAGCCCGATGGGAGTGTTGAACGCCGTCTTGGCCCGATCCGCCTCTGCCATCCCGATCTGCCAATAACCAGACGCTAGATCTAGGGTGGTAAAGAATCTAGTGCCCCCCATAGATTCCAGCGTCTCCTCCACTCGAGGGAGAGGTGCCGCGTCCCCCACTGTGACAGCGTTGAGCCGCCGGTAGTCCACACAGAAGCTGGTGACTAGGACCACCGGCGCGGACCAGGGGCTCGTCGAGCTCTGCACAATACCATCCTGTAGCATGTTGTTTGCCGCTTGGGTGACTTGCACCCGCTCCGGCGGTCCCATATGGTAAGCGGGCATCTTGATCGGATTAGCGACTCCCACTCAATGTGATGCTGCACTAGGTCCGTCCGTCCCACGTTGCCGTCGTGGTCACTAAACACATCGGCGAATTCGGTGAGCAGGGCAGCGATTTTCTCGCAGTCAGCTGACTCATGCTCCGCCCAGGACACGTTCACCGCCTGCAACAGCGGGACTCGGGGCTCTGGCGAGCTATCCTCTACTCTGCAGGCCAGATTGTCATCGGCGGCTCATGAAGCCGCTCCATCCTCCGTCCATAGGGTGTTGATCATCCCTGACGGTCGTTGAACGTGGACCGTGGTGACAGGCGTTCCGCTCTTTAAGCGTATATCTGTGGGATGCGGGTTCAGGACCCGCATCATCAGCGTTCCCCAACGCTCGTCCACCAAGGCTGGGGCTCCCACTAGCCCGTGCCTCTGCGCAAGGTCACGGTGCGGCTGCAGCAACATTTCTCCCTCGGCCGCCCCTTCATCACCCCCCTTTTCAAGGCGCAGCAGCAGCATTGCCTCGCTCAGAGCTGGTATGGCCTCCCGGCCCATCGCCGTCGCTCAGGTTGCCGTGTAAACGGGATCTTGGTCGCCGGCGACTGCCAAGCGCATTGCTCTGCCGTATCCACTTTCAGCCCCAGCGTGCCGAGCACGTCCGTGCCCAACACACACTCATGGCATAACTCTGGCGCAACGTAGAAGTGGTGTGCGCATGCCATCGCCCCTACTCGTACGTTTGCCGTTACTTGCCCCCGAGTAGGCAATCTCGCAACATTGGCGAGCCGCAACTGCCGGTCGGGTTGTTGTAGGTGGTGGTCCAGGATCCCCAACCTTTGGTGATGCTCATCATTGATTAACGATGTCGTGGCTCCGGTATCAAGAAGCATCCATGTAGGTTGATCCTTGATCCACCCTGCAACGGTGGCTGATGCCCCCGCTGGTCGTGCATGCAGTGTTCCCAAATGCGCCATCACCGCCGCGCTCGTGGCGGGTTCCGCTCCGGCCGTGCGTGGCCCCTGGTGTACCCCTTCACCAGGGAGTGTTGGGGTTTAACCCCTTCGACGCGTTTCCCCATTGCGGGCAATCTCACCGAAAGTGGCCCAGCCGTTGACAGCCGAAACAAACGGGGGGTGGACGCGTTGCACGCCCGCGGCCAGGGCGGGCCGCTCCGGGGTCTCTCCCACGGCACGGCCGTTCGCTCACCGGTGGTTGTTGGTTGCTCGGACGCTCCGGCGTTTGCCGCTCGCGGACGTCCAGGCGGTGGTGTGTGGCTTGCGCACTAGGGATCAGGGACTCCATCATCTTCATCACCATTGCCAGTTGATCGTTTTTCGTGTTGGGTGGTTCTGCGAGGTTGTTGGCGGATCGCACGGCCGCTACGCGTTCGGGCCGTCGCCGCTCTCCCTCATCGTCGTCGTTGTGCGGCGCTCGCAGTCTCCATCTGTATTCACACCACACAGCGTGCTCGGCGATTTCCGCGAGCGATAATTCAACTAGACATAACATTGAGGGTCCACCAATCAGTGGACTCTAAATAGTTCATGATGATTTCTCGTGTTTTATCCGTACGAGCGTTCTTCTGGTATGTGGGGTAGGCTGCCTCCACCAGCAGCGCAATGGCATTGACGTACTCCTCAATCGTTTCCTCCGGTCTGCGTCGGCGTCTCGACAGCACCTCTCTTGCTTGCTCCTTTCATAACATGCCGAATCGACGGTGCAGGCTCTCTTTCAACTATGTCCAGTTCCTTTGCACGTCTGGTGCGAGTTGACCAGCGTATTTTCCCGGCCTTTCCCCTCAATTGTCCGAACGCCGCATCGGCGATTTCACAGTCGCTCCATCCTCCCACTCTCTGTTCGTGATCAACGAGTTGTTGGAATTCAAACCAGTCCTCGTCGCTATATCTGCCAAAACAAACCCTCAGCCGCGGTCTCTCCGCATCTCCTCTGGGGTTGTGGGTTCATCCCCCTTCTGGCAACACTTGTGATACCCCAACCGGCATAGCATCAGGATGTGCCATCGGGTGTTGCATCACGTTCTGGTCGGCTGCTATCTCCTCAGCCTCCTCATCTTGTGAGACCTCACGCATGCCGCGCTCCTCTTCCTGCTCTGTGGTCTGTTGACGCTGCTGTCCACCGTGCCGTTTGCGGGTCATCTCTACACACATGAAGCTCGAGACGTTGACCTTCTAAGCATTTTGTCTTTATTAATACACGAGCCGCTTCGCTGTCACCTAGCAGTGGAATGCTGCACACTGCGTCACAGACTCGGCACGCCTCTCGACCACCACCACACAGCGACCCCCGCTCCGAGAGACACGTCACCTCCTGACCACGTGCGGGCCACACACTGCCCCTGCGCTCCTCCACGCACGTCCTCTTGTACTCCTCAGCGTTTCCCTCTCGCCCCACCCCCTTTTCTTGCATTGAACCGGCTCGCCACCGGCTGCTCTCGGGCCATTGTCATGTGCATCTCCACGCTTTGCCACGTGCTCGAACCCCTCGCCACGTGTTCGAACCATAGGTCATGCCACCCGCCCGTTTCATACGGGCAATTATCTGGTTCGAGGGCCATGCAGGGTACACGTGGCCACAAGCGCACTACACAAGGGCACTGCCAGAGCGCTACACAAGCGCATTACAACTCGAACACAAAGATAGCATGTTGACAAATAAGGTCACGGAAAGCTGAGACGGAGGTCAAGTGTTCACTCTGCTATTTGGGGGAAATTAAGTCGATTAATGGATATAGGCCTGGATGAACCAGTGGATCGAGATATAAGCAGACACGACAGAGGTTGATATTCAGTCGTCTCTGAAGGCTCCTCTCTGAGTAACAGCGTAGCAGCGAACAATATGCCTACGGGCAGAGTGTGAGGGTAGGGGAGCGCTATGCAGCACCGGCTGCTGAGATTATCAGTCTCAGCATTAGTCTGTGTGAGAATCCCGTGAGCTTTGCTGAAGACGTGTTGAGTCTGTAAAGCAGTGGGGAGCGGTAGCCCAGTGGTTAGTGCACTGGGCTACGAATCTGGCGACTCGAATTCGAATCCTGCTCACGGCCAACACCAGTGATGATTTTCTGAACCGGTCCTGGGCCTCCCCTAGGTCGACTCAGCCTCAATCAATCAATCAATTCAACTTTATTGTCAATCCTGCCAAATGTACAAGACATATCGAGGATCGAAATATCGATTCTCTCAGACCCCGGTGTTGGCACATACATGGAAACAACAAAGCTTAAAAAATACTAGAGTAAAAAAAATACAGCGAACGTCACCAACCGGCCCCAAAAGCTGCGACGCCACCCGGTTCCCGACGCCTACCGGACGCAATGCCCCCCAAATAATGCCCTAAAATGAAAACGAACACCGCAAAACACCATAAACACCATAAAAACCAGCGCAAACAACGCGCGAAAAAAATCAACTATTTGAGAAAACATTAAATAACACTAAAAACACATCCCAGCAATACCTCCTATGACATAGGCGACGTTGCTGAGCGACGCAACGCCGGATCCAACGACGCCCGCCAAACCGAAATCCACCCCAGAAAAGCGACGCAAAGGCGAAGTCGACGCTGGCGCAAATGACACAAAGCGGGGCACCACCGTGCTAACATTTGTTTTGCATTTTCACGTTAAGGTAAGCTGAGTACCTAGTGCGGTGTGTAAACATCACCACTAGAGAGACAAAGGCGGCTTGGCGTGGTGCTGGTCACGCACCCCCTCGTGTGCTGTGTCAACCTTCATTGGTGCCCGCTAACGGCACTTGCCCCAACAGTCTGTTAGGGCTATACGGGGGATCTTTGTCTGTGTCTTTAGAGCGCGGCGCTGCGTTCCACTGCTAGATGACGGCGAAGCAGCTCGAGTGAAATAAAGCCTTGGTGAGAGAAAGCACGATTCTGTAACACCCCACTCGGCATCGTGTCAGGATGAGCCGTCGGGTGTTGTATCACGTTCCCGTCCGTCGATTTGAACGCCATGAAGATGAGGGCACACGCCGTCGGCATCATGCCAGGAGCTGCCGATTCACCCTCACAGCCATTAGTCCCGGGACCGTCTCGTGCCGGGACGTCTTCCACCGGCTGCGGGAGCTGGAATCGTCGGATGTGCTTCCATGTCATGCTCACACAGAAGCAGGTCGAGGCGTAGCTCCTAAGCACCTTGACCTGCATCTGTGTAAACATTACTCGAAAGTGCCACAGCAGACCACAGCTCCTGCAGCTGGTGGAAGACAGCTCGGTACGAGGCGGCTCCCGGGATATCGGCTGCGAAGCAGAATCGGCAACTCCTGACATCATGCCGGAGGCGTGGGCCATCGGTTTCATGATGTCCAAAGCCGCAGATCCTGACGTGAAACAGCACGCTTTGGCGCAGCCTGACACGATGCCGATCATGGTATCACAGCCGCGATGAACTGCGTAGAGTGCGGAATTCTGTTGAGGCGAGTGGCCGTAGTAGTGATTCGAGGCATTTAGGGTGTCCTGTGTGAATAGCGCGGTCTCATATTACGTCTGTTTTGTAAGTGATGCGTTGGTGGATGGGTAGCCAGTGTAGAGTGTCCGTGCATTTTGTGGTTGGTTGGTCGCTCGCTTTGATGTTGAGAACTGCACATGTTAGGTTGTTTTGGAGAAGTTGCAGTGTGGCGCACTGTTGTTTTGTGATTCCTTTGAGTATAGCGTTGCAGTAGTCAACGCAGCTGGTGATGAGGGTGCAGGCAATGCTCTGTGCTGTTTGGGTGGAGATTAGTGGACGGATTTTCCAGAGGTGCAGGATCTGGTGATATTGTTTATGTGGGTGCTGAAATTGAGTGTGGGGTCTAGTGTTGTTCCCAGAATTACTAGGTGAGCTGAGGGTATAATGTGAGAGCCGGCGATGAGAGATGTTGGGGGAGGTGAGTGTTGGGGAGGCGCTTGTTAGTGCTGAGGTATATTGTAACTGATTTGTTAGGCTTGAGCAGGAGCTGGTTGCGCTGTAGCCATTTGTTTAGTGCTATAGTGCAGGATTCTAGGTTGCTTGTGTTGTCGGGTGAGGTAAGGGTGGTGTAGAGTTGGATGTCGTCGGCGTTGGTGTGGTGCTGTATGCCGTGACTGTCAATGAGGCGCATGAGTGGTGAAATGTAGGCGGTGACGAGTAAAAGTGATAGTACGGAGCCTTGTGGGACCCCGCAAGTGGATGTGGTGATGGGTGTTGCTGAGGTGCCCATTTTCATAAAAGTTGGTGTGGAAGGAAGAAAGGAGGCGATAAGGTTGAGTGCAGTGCCAGTGATGCCGACGTTGGTAGAGAGACGCTCCAGGAGCATCTCGTGGTTGATGGTGTCGAAGGCAGAGGAAATGTCGAGGGTGATGAGTGCTGCCGTGGAGTCGAAGTCTATCAGGGTGAGGAGATCGTCTAGTATTTTGATGAGTGGGGTTTCGGTTGAGTGTGCTGTGCGGTATGCGGATTGAAATGTGTTGAAATTGGGCAAGGATGTGATGTGGTTTGGTATGCGCTTTAGGATGAGGTGCTGAATGATTTTGGAAAATGTGGAAAGGTTGGTGATGGGGCAGTGATTTGTGGGGTTGTTGGAGTCCAGTGTTGGAGACTTGAGTAGTTGTGTGATTTGGCCAAGTTTTTATTGAGATGGGAAAATTCCAGTGATGAAGGCTGCGTTAGCTAGTTTGGTGATAATGTCGGCGAACTGGGAAGCGCAGTGCTTTAGTGCAATATTAGGAGCGTAGTCGAGAGTTGAGTCCTTGATAATTATCATCCCATCTCAAATCTACCATTCATCTCTAAGTTCCTTGAACGTGCTGAGGTTGCACAATTCCAGAAACCTCTTTTTAATAATGAACTCCTTGATCCCTTCCAATCTGGGTTCAGATTCGGCCATAGTACTGAAATCGCTTTGGTAAAAGAAGTTGATGATCTACTCGTCGCTGCTGATAAAGGCTTGCCAAGTATTCTTGTCTTCCTGGACCTGAGCACTGCATTTGATTCCTTTGATCATCGAATCCTACTTAAGCGACGTGAGAGTATGGGGATTTCTAGATCTGCCTTGCATTAGCTGAGATCCTACCTGTCTAACCGGAGGCACATTGTCAGCTTTGGAAGACAAAACTCGGAAATTCATCCTGTTTCGTCTGGAGTTCCTCAGCGTTCAGTTCTTGGCCCACTCCTCTTCAGCATCTACCTACAACCTCTTGGCCATATCCTGCACAGCCTCAATCTTAGCTACCATCTACCTCCAACCTCTTGGCCATATCCTGCGCAGCCTCAATCTTAGCTCTCGCGGAACCCCAGTCGCCTCAACCTCGAAAAATTCCAACAAGCAATACTCTGAGCTCCATTTTCACCAAGACCATCTCTGACCCTCCGACCTGGCCCAGCAGCTAAACACGGACATCAGCATAATTATGGACGAACTCCTACTAGCCAAAACCTTCATCCACCGCACCAGCACACACAAAACTCAATGGCTCACTCCAGCTGCTATCACAGCAAAACGAAACCGACGCAAACTGGAAAAAACATACAAAAAATCTAACAGACAGGAAGACAGACTCGCGTACTGCCATGCCTGTAAAACAACAAACAAACTCATCATCGAAGCACTCAAAACACATCTCTCCACACAAATATCCGCCTGCGAGAATAATCCACGCACACGATGGCCAACAATCAAAGCACTTCTACACCCTCAACCTAGCCACCACCACCATAATCCAACCCACGACCATAACCTCATAAATAGCTTTAGAAACCACACCATTTGAAAACTCGGCATCTCAGCTACAAACATCGCACCATCAACAAATGTCGAAAACACACCACCACACATTACCCCCAGCACCATCTCAATCCTCGCGCCGGTTACAACCCAGGAAACACTCGCACTCATTGAAGCCTCAACCAAGGCCTCACCTCTAGAATCCGCTCCTAACATTGTACTAAAGCACTGCTCCGCCCAGTTCGCCGACATTATCACCAAATTAGCTAACGCAGCCTTTGTCACCGGAATTTTCCCATCTCAGTTAAAACTT
>JAZEWU010000038.1:6545794-6565508 GCA_036362915.1 Geotria australis | reverse complement strand
CCTGAATACAATTGTCGGCAGTTGTAGAACATACTTGCCGACATGGGCACACAATCGATTTTGGTAACTTTGACGTCCTGTGTAAAACTAATTACTACTGGCCTAGACTCATTCGGGAGTCTATCGAAATTGAAAGAAATGAACATAACTTTAATCCTTCTGATAGTTATAGACTAAGTGCAGCTTGGTAACGTATCATTGTTAAGCAATAAACACAAATTGGAGGATAATGTAAGGCATTTACATCACGTGCGCAATTGATGTATTGCACACGCGTTGCGAATTAACGTAAGTAATATGATTGGATTACCTCCTGACTCCTGCGCATAGGTTGGCACAAGGTGATGACAACACAACCCCCCCATAAACCGCACCCCACCCCCTCCCTTCCCTCTCCCTATATATGTAGGGCTCGGGGAAGGGCGGGTTGGGACTTGTCAGAGCCTTGTTCCTGATGAAGCTGATTGCAACTATCAGTGAAACGTAACTTTATGTTAAATGTTGTGGACTCGCTCTCCAACATACCGGTGTGCTGAAGTGGTAACGAATTGGCACGTTTTTGTTTACGTGACAACCCTTTACTGATTGGCTGTGTCGGGAGGAGGCGGGTTTATGACGCATACATTTTTACGTGACCTAGCTCATAAAATGAGCTAGACTATGGAGACAGATGTTTAGTATTACAGCAGAAAAATACCCATTGCAAAGGTCTAGTCCATCGAAGTCCGTCTTTTTTGTTGCCGTGACGGCATCGCATCCGACCCTCACCCTTCACCTTGCGGGTGGTGGGCCCATAGCAGCATCTGCAGTGATGCGGGCACTACCGGTCCGTGGTCGTGAAGAGAGAACTTGGTCCTAGGACAAAACTCTCGGTTTACAGGTCAATCTACGTCCCTATCCTCACCTATGGTCATGAACTTTGGGTAATGACCGAAAGAACGAGGTCGTGGATACAAGCGGCAGAAATTAGGTTTCTCCATAGGGTTGCTGGGCTCACTCTCCGTGACAAAGTGAGGAGCACAGAAATCCGGGACAACCTCGGAGTAGAGTCGCTGCTCCTTTGGATTGAGAGGAGCCAGTTGAGGTGGTTCGGGAATCTGGTAAGGATGCCCCCTGGAAGGCTCCCCCGCGATGTCTTCCAGGCGCGGCCCACTGGGCGGAGACCTAGAGGCCGACCCAGGACACGCTGGAGGGATTATATCCTTCGGCTGGCCTGGGAACGCCTCGGAATCCCCCAGGAAGAGCTGGAATCTGTTGCTGAGGAAAGGGATGTCTGGTCCACTCTCCTTGGACTGCTACCACCGCGACCCTCACCAGGACAAGCGGTTTAGAAAATAGATGGATGGATGGATGGAAAAATACCCAGTGAGCTTGCAAGCTTTTTACGGGACTCCTGCGACACAACAAACATGCGAGTTTCTGACAATAATTAAAATATATACAAGATTCAGAAATAAATAAAAAATCAAGCAAAACAAATATTTACACGTAGCATTGCACACATTTTTCAAATAAAATAGTCCAAAATACATAGCATTGCACACATTTTTTTATTCCAAATAACCATATAAGATTATGGCTGTGCATTGGAATAGTGAACAAAACTAAAGCATATTAAGGGTAAACATTATCAACGTTAAGATGGAAGAGTGCAAAAAATTGGAACCTTTAATAATAATAATAGCGTTTTATATAGCGCCTTTCAACCGAGGGTCACAAAGCGCTGCACAAGGGTCGCAAAGAGAATGGCATGTTCGACAATGAAAAGTAAATAATTAAAAAAACCAAAGGAACAAAAAATGAAATGATTAAGGCTGCTTCGAATATACTGAAAGGTCGTGAAACTGGCAATCTTAAGAGCGGCAAAAATCTGCCAGCGTCCCCTAAGATGGCCGTCACTTCCTTAAAGACAAACACGGAGGGAGACAGGGAGGGAGGGGGAGACATAGGGACACAGAGACAGGAAGACAGATAGACAGACACGAGGGGGAAACAACGCCAATCCAAATCAAGCAATCAACAATGAAGCACAAGAACACACACATAGACACACGCAACAGCAAAGGAAAAACCGCAGCCACCCACAACAACAAAAACACAACTTCTACACGCGACACCTGGGCAACAACACGAGGCGAGTCTAGGCAAGGCAGGACTTACACGAACTGGGCCAGGAGTAGGCCGCACAAAACAGACAAAAAAACAAGCAACAAGAGCATGGCAGACAACAAAAACAAACACCAAAGTTACAAAGAAACGAACCACCAACCAAAGAGAAAAGGAACAGATGAAAAATGACAAATGTGCAACAAATTAAAGCTAAATAAATACGATTAACACGGAGCGCCAGCCCACGTGCCCCCACGCGTGGGCTGCAGGGGCAAAAAAATACACGAATCAAGATTAGCAATCGCAACTAGGCAGAAATGTCAATTCTAACTGGGATCTAAGTTTAGTAATGGACGGTAGTAACTGTAGCTTCAAGCTCATGGCTATATTGTTTCAAAAACGTGACGCAGCTGACACAAAAGCTTTTTCTCCATATCTTGTAGTGAACCTAGGAACATTGAGCAGAAAGTACTTTGAGCTTCTAAGGCTTAGTTTGATCTGTATGGTTAACAAATCCTTCAAATATTTTGCTGACTTGTTAAGCAAGACCTTAAGTATAAAAATGGCCCGATTAATACTTCTGCGATTATTTATGGAAGTTAGTTTTGACTGAATATACACTTCACAATGGTGGGTTTTATAGGGTGCATCCAAAGCAAATCTAACAGCCGAATTAAATGGAGGGTTGAGTTTATTTAATGCGGTGTTGGATGCTGATTGATAGAAAACGTCGCAATAATCACCGAGCTGAAAGACAACGATGTCCAGAGGCTGACCATCGTGCTTCGAAGAATCGCAAAGAAGATCAAAGGTAGAATAGTAGCCTTTAGCAAGTCTAAGCAGAACCTAGTTGGGAAACAGTGTTTATGTCTATAAAGAAAGTCAATTTTTATTTTAATCTTTTTTGCAATAAAATCAATGTGAGATTTGAATTTTAATTTTGCTCCTGGTAATACAAACTGGAGATTTGTGTTGGGCAACTTTTGGCCATTGTTTACATTTTTGACAACAGCGCGAGTCCCAGTGAAAACTTATAGTGACTTACACAGATGTCAGATTCTAACACACATGCTAACACAGACTTACACAGATGACACATGCTAACTTACACATATGTCACATGCTAACGGAATGTAATGCTTGTAATAAAACATTTGACTATATTTGACAATTTGTTCAACTTCAAAATGCACTGACAACAAGTGTCGATAGGAATGCCTTCATCCAGCATTGGCTTGCCAAGATATATACATTTTTTAATAGGTAATTATTTTATAAGGTCATGTTTTGTTTACTGAGAACAAACATGCTGAATGTTTTGTCTTAGCACATGAACAACTGTGTACACACTGGGTTATAGTATGCTGCGCTCTGAGCCCAGCGAGCAGAATTTGATTGCCGCTTACAGCTGACATGGTCGTTGAATATCTGAACCAGTCCCGGGCCTTCCTTATGCCAACTCGGCCTTACATGATTACCTTATGCAGCGCAGTGCAAACCTTTGCACCTCAGAAATAATGGTCTTAACTGAGGCGGTTCAATACCTGCCTTAGGTGCCTTTCTACGTGGAGTTTGTGTGTTCTCCCCCTATTCTGCGTGGGTTTCCTCCGGATTCTCTGGTTTCCTCGCACAACTTAAAACAACTCCTTAATTAATTGGTCGATAACATCAGAATATATAGGAAGCAGTGTGTGGCAATATGTTGGCACCGGCAAACCGCGTGGCTGCCTCCTCTTTGTGGTTTCCTCGCGCCTCAGAGTCGTTCTCTCTTACAGTTAATACCTTCGACATTGGATGAATATGCGCGCGTTATAAATAGAATGTATTAGTATGAAACAGATCTGGCATAGTGAAGTTCTTGCCACACCCTCCTGTGCCACTCAACCTTAATAGGTGCTCGCCCGCAGCACTCGGCCCAACCGCTCTGCTAAAGATTACGTGGGGGGATCTTTGTGTGTGCACAGCCCTCATCACAGTCATGTGCTACAACGTGCTGTGTGACAAGTACGCTACGCGGCAGCTGTACGGCTACTGCCCGACGTGGGCGCTCGCGTGGGAATACCGCAAGAAGGGCATCATCCAGGAGATCATGCAGTACAACGCCGACATCATCAGCCTGCAGGCGAGTGGCGTGGCGGCGGACGAGGGCAGGCAGTGAGGTCGCACTCGGATGGGATGGTCGCGGGGGCTGTGGAAGGTTCCACGCGTGGTCAGGAAGGGTGGGGGAAACAGCACAGTCCAGTCGAGTTTAGGAAAGGCAGTGTTGTATTGAGAAGGGTGGGAGAGAGTACAGTGGTCCCTCGCTTTACGATGTTAATCCGTTCCAGAACACGTATCGTGATTTGAAATCATTGTAAAGTGAGACCAATAGTACCTTGGTACAGCACACACGTGTTTCAAACAAAGGAGAATTCGGAACTGAGATGTAAACACTAAAAAGTGCTGCTTTTGGCTGAGAAGCTACCCAAGTGGCATGCGTTTGCATCGCCAATTGGCTGCCACGTCACGCACGGTCACGCGCAGCCATATCCTGAAAGGGAAATTTGATTGTAATGTGATGCTAATGTTTTTATAGAGCATATATCGTGAAATAAGTTAATTGTATTGTGAGGCCATCGTAAAGCGAGGGACCACTGTATTCAGTAAGGTTGGTAGGCAGAAAACAAATGTAAGCGTCACGTAAAGTTAGACGCAGTCTGTGCAGCTGCGACTTGTTTAACACCAGTGGCGATTAAAAGTCCCCGTGATCTTGCGGGCACCGCGTGTAGGAGGTGGAGACGGACCAGTACTGGAACTTCTTCCTGCCGGAGCTCAAGGTGCAGGGTTACAACGGCATCTTCAGCTCCAAGTCGCGCGCGCGCACCATGTCCGAGCAAGAGCGCAAGTTTGTCGATGGCTGCGCCGTGTTCTTCAAGAGCGACAAGTGAGCGAACGCGAGCGGTGGAGTGCCCGGCCGGCCTCCGCTCCTCCTGTCGCTAATGGCCACGACCCACAGGGGGCAGTGTTAGGGTACTCGTTACTGACAAGGCATTCACCAGCTCCTGAAACACGGTACAATGACAGCATGAAGTGATCGAGTTCTATCAATAGAAACATTGTCTATCAATATAAAACCTACATCGATAAACACGGTTGGCTGTTTGCCCACCCGTCATGCTGCTGTAGGGTGTCGCATCTCATCCTGCAAGTGTGGATTCTCTTTTGCTCCCAGCCTACATGCTGGGAGCATGTGGGCTGGAGCTCCTGTGTTAAGCGTATTTATGTAACTTTGATATGTTGTTATACATTTGTCACTTTTCATCTGTTCCTTTTCTCTTTAGTTAATAGTTTGTTTCTATGTAACTTTGATGTTTTTATTGTCTGCTAGGCTTTTATTGTTGCTTGTTTTCTGTCTGTTTTACGCGGGCGACTCCTGGCCTAGTTTATGTAAGGCCTGCCTTGCCTAGGCTTGCCTCGTGGTGTGGCCCAGGTGTCGCGTGTTAAAGTTATGTTTTTGTTATAAATAGCTGAGTTTTTTTCTTAACTATTGCGTGCGTCTATGTATATTTTCTTGTGCTTCAATGTTAATTGTTTAATTTAGATTGGCGTTGTTTCCCCTTCGTGTCTGTCTCTCTTCCTGCCTCTGTGTTACTATGTCTCCCCCTGTCACTCACCCTCCCTCCCTCCCTGTCTTCCTCCGTGTTTGTCTTTAAGGAAGTGACGGCCATCTTAGGGGATGCTGGCAGATTTTTGCCTCTCTTAAGATTGCCAGTTTCACGACCTTTCAGTGTATTCGAAGCAGCCTTAATCATTACATTTTTTGTTGCTTTGGTTTTTATTTTCCATAGTCTAGCTCTTTTTATGAGTTAGGACACGTAAAGATATTTATGTGTCGCAAACCCGCCTCCACCGGACACAGCCAATTAGTAAAGGGTTGTCACGTGAACAAAAACGTGCCAATTCGTTACTACTTCATTACACTGGTATGTTGAAGAGCGAGCCCACGTAACTTACCATGAAGGTACGACGTTTCGCTGATAGTTACAATCAGCTTCATCAGGAACAAAGAGATCTGAAGAGCAGCCAGCCCCACCCGTCCACGGGTCGTATTTATAGAGGCAGTGGGAAGGGGGGGATTAGGTGCGGTTTGTGGGGGTTGTGATGTCATCACCGTGTGCCACTCCATGCACAGGAATCATTAGGTAAATCTATTCACATTACTTGTGTTAATTCACAACACGTGTGCAATACTTCCACCACACTCGTGTTGCCAATCCCTTACATTATTCTCCATTATAGGTTTATTGCTTAACAATGATCGGTTTCCAAGCAGCACTCAGTCTATAACTATCAGAGCGATTAAAGTGATTTGTATTGCTATCAATTTCGATAGACTCCCGAATGAGTCTGGGCCAGTAATAATTAGTTTTACACAGGACGTCAGGGTTATCAAAATCGATCATGTGCCCATTTCTGCAAGCATGTTCTGCAACTGCAGACAATTGTATTTGGGGAATTTTTAATATTCCTTTGATGTTCTTTAAGTCGTTTACTGATATGTCTACCTGTCTGTCCAATATAACATTGGCCACATGAACAGGTGATACGATTAACACCCTTTGTACAGAGTTTTGGTAGTTTATCTTTGGTGTTAGTTACAAATCCTTCGATTTTTTTGGACTGTACCAAACCTCACTCGAATTCATTGCTTTTCCAGGGTCGAGGCGGGTTTGCGACGCATACATATCTTTACGTGACCTAACTCATAAAAAGAGCTAGACTATGGATAACATTGGTCACGAAAGCCTTCGAGTTAAATTTACTAACCTCTATGGTTTTTATTAGTTGTTTTTTTTCTGTCGTTGTGCAGCGCTTTGTGACCCTCGGGTGAAAGGCGCTCTATAAAATGCTATTAAAATGATATTATTATTACCTTTCCCTATCCTTTCCTCCTTCTGTCCTTGTCTCTTCCCCCCCCCCCCATTAAGGTTCACACTTATCAAGGAGCACTTGGTGGAGTTTAACCAGCTGGCCATGGCCAACTCGGAGGGCTCCGAGGCCATGCTGAACCGCGTCATGACCAAGGACAACATCGGGGTGGGCGTGTTGCTCGAGGTCAAGGATGTGAACATGCAGGGCTCCCGTGAGTAGTGGCTCAGTGTCTGTGATGCACTGTGTTTGTGTGGGAAGTGTTGCAGCCAACCGCCGACTCAAGTTCAAGTCTTGCTCATAACCAAAGTTGGTGATGAATGTCAAAACAGTCGTGACCCTCCCCTAGGTCGACGCAGCCCTAAATGAGTACCCAGTGCGATATGTAAACATCAGCACTGGGAAGACAGAGGCGGCCGGGTCTGATGTTGCTTCCCATCCCCTCGTGGCGTATCGGCCTTGATAGGTGCTTGCCCCAAGTCCGTTAAGGCTAATGGGGGATCTTTGTTTTTGTGTAGACCAACGTGGGGCGGTGTGATGAATAGTTGGGCCGAGTGTACACACTGCGTTGTGTCGGGAGCTGTGGGCCTGCGTGCTAACGTTGGGATTATGTTGACGCGCAGGGGTGCGTACTAGCCGCAAATTGCCAAAAATACCCAAAAAATATGAATCGCAAAATTGAAATGAGACTCCATTTCAGCCAAACGTGGGTTGCTAGCTTTAAAGAACACAATGCAGCAGCAAGCAACTACACCTAGCAGCCAGTTTTGAACAGTGGCCAAAGGATCGCACCCAGTGTACACCAACACAGGCAGAAGAAATGAACCTCTTATGGGAGCAAGACCAGATAGCTACCTTTTGAAGCTAGCGGCAGTCAGCTGAGGGGTTTGGTGGAGGCCACACATGTAGGCCAACTGTGAGGTGCCACGTGGAAACGGGACACACATATAACGCTGCTCAATTAAGTTGCACACTAAAATGCCTGAGGATGCTTCCAACGTGGGAGGCAAAACGTCGCGAGGGAGAGAGGGAGAGTCCTTGACACAGCTATCCCTAAAAAACAGCTCTGAAGAGCAACCAACCATCAATACTAATGTCTGTTGGAGCGGGTAAAGCACTCGCTAATCGAACCCAATAAATATCAGTACTCGGTATAACAAAAAACAGCCAAGTATTGTGGTCTCCACACACCTCCTCTCTCGTGTGTCCTGCTGGCCTGAACAGGTGCTACTTGCTAACAGTACTAGCCATTGCATTCTGTGTGAAAAGTGGGGATGTTTGTCTTGATATGATTATCTCATTTACACGAACAGAAGTGCTGTATCATGTATTTGTAAAAAATCCACAATCGAGTTAAAGCGTCACCACTCTCAATGTTCACTCTCATGCTGCGTAATTATCTGAAATGATCCTTTGACCCTGCTCCTGGAGAAGTACCGCACGGAAGGCGCGGTGTAAATAATAATAATAATAAACGATGACGTAATTACGACGTTCATTGAATTGTTTGCGGTATCCCTTCCAGCGTTGCTCACGGGCAACGATGTCAAGCAGACCCTGCTCGTGGCCAACGCGCACATCCACTGGGACCCCGAGTTCTCAGACGTCAAGCTGATCCAGACGATGATGTTCCTGTCGGAGCTCCGCAGCATTGCCGAGGAGGCGAGCCGCACGCTCGCTAAGTCCGCCGGCAGCGCCGGCGTCCCCTCAAAGGGCGACTGCAGCACCATCCCGCTGTTGCTCTGCGCCGACCTTAACTCGCTGCCCGACTCGGGTAACGAGCCCCCGACTTCTGTCGCCACTGTGTTTAACTGTGTTCGCTCTGCCTCGCTTCGCTGTGAGATGGAGATGCAGTGTTGCTGAACCGCCAGCGACGGTAGCGCCTCCCTCCACCGTTTGAGAGCTGCTCTTTCGGGAGAAGAGTGATTCTCAAACGTTGAGCCGATATATATAGAAGATGTTTATTATTACAGCGTAAAATACCTAGTGAGCTTGTAAGCTCTTTGCGGGATTTCTGCAACGCAACAAACACGTGAATGGACGAAAATAAATAAAATATAAAAATGACGACTTAACACGAGCCGCAAAAACAAAGTCAACATTTACACACAGCATTGCACAAAACATAAGTGACATGTCTATTCAAAGTAGTTAAAACCGTTGCACATCGCAATGGGAATAAATTACAAGGCTCTTATTGCACGTTAAAAGAGCGAACATATGCAACATTTCAAACACATCAAGTTTTGCAATCGCAGATAACCAACATCCTTGCAGTGTCTGTGCCGTGGGTTAGTGAGCGCGTCATCGTGTATTCTCTGCACTGATGCAGCTCAGCATTGTAAAGGGAAGCGGCTATGGTCCTTGCGGTGCCGTGTTCGCAGAGATGTGATTTGTGCCTTTTAGTTATCAAGTCTTGTTCTCCAAATGTCGCTTTAATGGAACCCATGGCTACAAGGTTACGCATAATGCAAATTGCCAACAACTTTTTATATTTTTGATTTTGATACAAATATGTTTATCTAGTGACACTTTGATTATTGAAGGGTTTGTGTGTTTGTTTGACCCAACCCATAAAGGCGATCTATTATAGTAACAAACGCCTTCATGTCTCTGGCTGCCTCTGTTTGCTATGACAAGGGTCAGTGCCCAAAATGTCACTTGTAATATATCTTTTATATTCATGCCACACTGTTATTGATGAATGTTAGTTTACTGGGCTGTATGCATGTGTGCGATGGACACATTAGTCCCTGCCGTGAAAATATAGAATTTCTACCACTGCTTCAGGACCCTTCATCGTGGTAAGCTCATCCCAGAAATTGCGTAACTGTAGCGAGATACTTTGGCTTTCCAGTTTAACAGTTGATCGACTCTTCCGGTCTCGCCGCGCAGGCGTCGTGGAGTATCTGAGCTCGGGCGGCGTCCCCGAGAACCACAAGGACCTGAAGGAGCTCGCCTACAACAAGTGTCTCATGAACTTCAGTTGCAACGGCAAAGGCTCGCCCAACGGCTTCATCACACACTCCTTCAAGATGCGCAGCGCCTACGAGAATGGCGTCATGCCCTACACCAACTACACCTACGACTTCAAGGTGCGTTTGCAGACCCACTGAGCGGAACTCGCGGTTGTCTTTGCTGCTGCTCGCGTCGTTCCACCACGCGGCGCCGTGGTGTGTGATGTCGGGCGTACACCACACCAAGCGAGGCCTGACTTGTTTCTGCGATAGAATTTTATTGCGAGGCTTCTCGTTCAAACAGGGCAGGGAGAGTGGTCGGTCAGGTGATGGGTGCTGCACTACGGATCGCTGCCAATACCCAGCTGCAGACAAAGGCCGTACAGTAAATCATCATCATTGTCAGAAACCGCTTCATCCTGTACAGGGTCACGTCAGCTGTACCGTTTATTTAGAGAAAACATTGCGCAATGCTCATCGGTGTTGTTTAACACCGGCGCCCCAAGCCACCCGGCGCGGAATAATAATAACTTCCTAAACACGTGCAATGCATGGGCGGGGGGGGGAGCCCCCGGTGTGGGCGCGTGGGACTGACCGCGCTGTCGCGCACCACCGGCAGGGAGTCATCGACTACATCTTCTACTCGAAGCTGCACCTAAACCTGCTGGGCGTGCTGGGTCCGCTGGACACGCACTGGCTGGAGGAGAACAACGTGACGGGCTGCCCGCATCCCAGCATCCCCTCCGACCACTTCTCCCTGCTCGTGGAGTTCGAGCTGCTGCCGGCGTCGCAGCTGTCGTCGATGGCGCCGCCGCGAGCCTCCCCGTCGCCGCTGCCCAACGGCATTCACTTCACGGGGGCTGGACGCAGGTAGCAGGTAGTGCACGGGGGCGCCGGCCACTGGTGCCACAACCACCGCCATCTCCTCCTCCTCGGCCATTGCTGTGTACCACCCCCTCCCATCAACGACGTGACGACGATTCCGCTATGGCCCCAGCCAGTCCCTGGCCTATATTTTAAATGTTTCCTACTTGGTTGTTCTCATTCGGCCCTTTTCGTTCGTTCGTTAACTCTGTGTAATAGTAATAATATATGTAAAGACGGATGTTGTTATTTTTGTTGTTAGCGTTTCCTTTCTGTTTTTCTTAGTTCGCCACGATGATGTAAGCGTTCTGCGCAGGCTGGACTAAAACACAAAAAAATGCGCCATCACGCCACAGGGTTGCGCCACACAGAAGCGTTTCTAACAGGCCGGTTTCCCGTCTCACCTCCACGTGTGCGCTCGTGCATTTACAAAATAGTGTTCTTGTTTGTTTCTCCATGAAGTTGTGTGTAGTTTTATCGGCTTTTCTAAACGTTTTGCTTTCATTGGCAGATGAATCAACAGCTCGGTGTGCTTTGCAAGCAAGGTGGCATGGGCTAACCAGGGAATTAGTAATAAAAGATATTTTAATTATTTTAGTTTATTTTTTTATTATATTTTTTTTTATGCGATACGATTAAATGAGGTCCTCCGGATCGAAACTTTAATAATAAAGAAAAATATATGGGCGAAAATGTTAATGATGTGCAAAAGGGGTAACTCCGGACTGGGGAAATGTGCTGATGATTGCATGTTTGTCGATTTGGTTAATTTCCTGCAATTTTATCCAAGTCTCAGGGTGAAAGCATGTTGAATGTGTGGTTATGTGGTGTGTACTTCCTCAAGTTTGACAGCAGATTGTACATGAACCTGACAGCCAGCCGCTCACTGTACTACTGTACATGCCGTCGTCTTGTCAATGCAAAAGCCTACACAGCACAAGTTTTTACTGCATTTGTTGGTGGTTTTAAAAAAAAAAGAAAGTTTTCGTAAAAAACCTACAAAAAAAGCCAAAAAAAACGAAGACAAACATTTTTTCGTGTAAGGTATATTTTTTCAAATTTTTAGTTTTTTTTTGCATTTGTATTCCTAAAATTCTGGCAGCTAGCACACAAGTCAGTCATGTTTAAACAATGTCAGTGGTACACGCACGACAGAGAATAATTGAGTGGATTGATAACGAGTAAAAATTATGACAAAATAGTTGCAGCAACCAAAGGTTTTAAAAACGATTACGTTTGCGCAAAAAAAACAAATTGAAAGCGTTTTTTGAGGCGTTGCCGGCGTTTTGTCCGAGTCCAGCTTGCACAGGAATAGTTTTTATTTGCAGGCGTGAAGCATGTGGAGAGTCTGTAAGAGGGAAGAGAAAGGAGAGCTGGGGAAGAAAACAAAACATAAGGATTAAAAATAAACTCAAGAAGTGATACGGTACCTTCCAGGCCCGTTCTGCGGTGGGCGCGTTTCGCGAGTTAGCGCGAGTAAACCCCTGTAAATCCGTTCTCCTCCCGTGCGTTAGTCTCGGTGCCTGTGAGCTGCAGTGTAGGCGGTGTTTGGTCAGCCCTGGTGCCCCAGCCTTGCTGCTGTTTAAATTCTCTGTTGTTTTCTCTCGGTAACCAAACCAGCGATTCCTTTGCTGCCTTGGCTTTTGGTGACGCTTTGAAGTGATGCACGAACACACTTGCTGACTTCCCAGTCCCCCCCCCCACTCCGCTATCTCGTTCTCAGGCATGCTTGCGTTTCAGTACCAACGTTCACACTCATTTTCAGATCACACTGAACTCGTACACATTTAAACAGTCAGTAGTCATTAACACGTACACAACCGGTGCGCGCACAGAAACTAAACACGTTTATATGCATTCAGACGTGCATACACTTGTTAATGTGGGCACGAAGGTTTTTAGATGCGCAGTCATTTGCACTCCTATGTGGACATAGGAAATATTTAAACCTGTACAGGCGCAAGAATGTTAAACACACCGCCACGTATTCCTCTACGCATTACCTCATATAGACGCACTCACTCGCCAAACACGTTCACGAGCAACGAATAACTTTCGAACGTTCACCCAACCTAGGTCAGAGACCGTGTCTGTTAAAATAAACTAAACATTAACAATGATGATAATAACGATTACATGCTTAGACTTGCGGGTTTGCTATGACAATGCTCTCAGTTGCTGAACAAGGTGTCTCCTTTTTTGGTCCAGAGAGGCCAAGGCAAGCTCGTGGAATTATTTAACGTATTTAATGGACACAAACTGCACTCGAGTGTGGGGTTTCATCCCAGGCGCTCGCCAAGGACTGCCATGTGTCATGAATGTGTCATGACACATGTGTCATGACTGCCATGTGTCATGAATGCACTTATGAGCGGCGCTGGCATTTGCAGAGTTGACCAAATTCTCTTCTTTACTATTGTTGTTTTTTTTAAATTGTATTATTATTTTCCTTTTCCCCAAACCATATCTCCACAACCAAAATGTACAAAGTAGATTTTTTGTCCTTTTTAAAAAAAACAAAAACCCAGAAAGTAAACCTGTTTTTTCTCTGGAAATGTACATAGAGCTCACTAACTCAAGCCTTTGCAGCCCTAAGAGATATGCTATAATATCGTCAGGAGTATCGGGAGGTTTTATAAAGGGGGTGTTTATTTTTTGTTTTATTTTAATGGGGATCCGAATGGTTTTTAATGATATGCTGTTAATATGTAACGTTATTTGAATCAACTTTTAACATTCGGTGGTGTAAGTATAAATAATAATACTTTATGAGAAAACTAAATAAATAAAAGGCTATTGGATATGGATTACCTTTCACTCTCATTGTTGAAAAATACCTGCAAGCTCTCTCTGCTGTTTCTAGTGCACTGTTTGGCAGTCTTGTGACGCACGAGTGTGCCGATGAGAGAGCGGTGCCATCGCAGTCGCCAGGGCTCCTCGCGTAGTTTTATAGCGGCCGTGTCCCGTCCAATGGGGAGCAGCCTCGCCAAAAGTGTGACGAGCGTGTTGACGCCGCCAGTGTCGGCCGTTATCTGCCGAGATGTCGGCCGTAGTCTGCCGAGTTCTCTCCACCCGCCTCGTCAGGATCCAACTGGCGCGCTTCGCGATTTGGACGATCGCACGTCGAAATGTATTTTGACGTCGTTCCGCTATCGTTGCCGTGCATCCTGACCTACTGCTTATCACGTGCTTATTTCTACAAACCAACTGTGCCTAACCCTTGTTCCAAGCGCAACTTTGACATCCCATAGCCGAACCTTGACGTGCCCTTAGCTGGATTTGGACGTGCAATAGTCAGATGTTGACGTGTGTTAGTCGCATGTCGATATACGACGCCTAGGTGCCACGAGTGCCGCATCTCATCGTGCAGCAGCTGGATCACGAATACGTGGCCAGGTCTGACGATGCTACAGCCAGATCTCGAACATTACCAGCTACACGGCCAGATCCTAACCGTGTTGTAGCTACAGCTCAACATCTTGTATATGGATCTCTACGCCACAATCATATATTAACATGCGCTGTCCACATTTTGACATCCCCATAGCTGGATCCTGGCAGGTGGTGACCAGAAATTAATGGGCTATTGCCGAACTTCATGGTTACTAGTTTGTTTCCATCTAACTTTTCACCGAGACTGCTTCCCCGTACATTCCCACCCTCGCTCACAGTTTGGTGAAACTACGATGTCTCACCCTTCTAGCCGGTGCCACCGTTACCTGCTGGCATCCGATCCTGGGTGAGTGTGGGGGTCCGTGGTGGTGCGGGACCCGTTTAGGTCTCCCCAAAGGTGTATACAACCGCCCCCCCAAATTGCGGCTTTTTCACCAACGGCAAATTTTTTACGGAAAAATACCTTCTCTTTTCAAGAACTGTCTTTGGTGGGCATTCGTCGTAAGTAAGTCGGCTGAGAACAGTGTTTTTTTATTTAAAAAACCACAATGGTCACCCTTTTGAATAGTACAGTTGACGAGGATTATAGTAATGTATGAAATTATGTTTTATACATTTGTTGAACTATAGATAAGGGATGTAGAATTTGTATGCAAGGGTTCCGTTGAACCTAATTATCAAATGCTGTGCGTATTTAAGACTCGGAGGATGCCTCAGGCCGTGGTGCTTGCCATGGACTCTCGTGAGAGAGTCCTTGAGCTTTCTCATACTTGTTAGGCATGTAACGATCTCCCCCCGCCCGCCAGTTTGTCGCAATTCGTGGGCGCCGTTTAGATTCGAGGACGGAGCGCTGTCTCATTTCCCCACCTCATCTCTATCATTCCCCGTGTGTTCTTTCTCGTTAGCCTCGTTAACCTCGTTGCTGTTGAGTGTATCAGGTTGTTAATTTGCATCCATTGTAAATAATTGCCGCAGCGACGCTTTGGTACTGTTGTGATTCTGGTATCCGGCTTTAAATAGACGGCTCGTCACATGCCTAACACCTATACCAACATCAAGGCGCTTTGTGTCATTGCTCTTTCCGCCCATTCAAAAAATATATAGTGATTTTCCTTAATTCAAATAATGAATATATAAAATACCTATGTGCCCTACTGTAAAAATGTGTGATAAAAGTAATGTCTATATTGTGTGTATATATGTGTATACGGTGTACGTGTGCGCGCGCGCGCTTCTGGTTGCTTATGACGCAGGCTGCATGTGCTGCGCGCACGTCTATACACAGACACTGTGTGCGTGTACTTTGCGCGCGCACAACGTGTGTGTGTATAGGATGTAGATATATACGGTGCTTTACATATGCACACACAAGCATAGATTGGCACTTTTTCATTTGATATTCGATCAAACTGGTTTACATTGGAGAAGAGACTAAAAAACCCTCTTGCAATAACGATCAGCCGTAGTCGAGTCGCGTCTTGACGAGCATGAAGAGCTGCATAACACCAAGCCCCGTTTCAACTTTACCGGAAACATACGTGCGCGCGCGCGCGTGTACAGCGTACGCAAAGGGCGGTCATACAAGTTTTGTCAATGAGATGTGCAGAGCACTTGTCAAATGTCGGGCTTATTTTAAAGCCCCGTCTTTATAGCCGTACTTCCCTTGAAGAACGTAGCGTACCTCACTGAGCCGTCACCTCTTTAGATGCCTTTCCGTTGAACCACGATGTGTGTTGTTGAGCGGGAGGAGGGGTGTTAGTGTCGGAGGCAGGGTAGTGAAACGAAGAAAAACTAACGCTATAGTTGTTAATCTTGGACACATACTTAGAGGTGCTGACCCCTCATTCTCAAAACTTGAGTGAGCGCCCTCAAGCAGACAGACGCGCATCTGTGTACATATCCGTGTGTGCGTGTACACCTTGTAGGGCGTAATTAACAGCTATATTTACCCGCTTTAAAAAAGATGCACTTGTGTTAACCGAAGCGCTTTTTTGTAATGGAGGAAGCGACAAAAATCTGACACTGCCTTCGCGCAGAGAGAGCCTGTTTGGTATGTTTCCCCTCTTGAGACGTCATCGTCGTCATTGCCTTTGTGGGATGAGACACGTGTGGGCAGCGATGTTTTCACGTCGCGGACGATGTTTGGATTCCGTCCTCGCTCCAGCATCGGCGTGTCATCGCGCTGGACGCCGTTGAACTGTCATGCGTCGTCCAAACCCATGCTGACGGGACACGGGAGCGGCGAGAATGCGTGCGCGTGTGAGTTTCTTTGTATTTTTCTTTCCCTGCGTTATCAAGCTACCCCCTGTCGCTAATGTACAGGAGATTTGCCACTTATCTCTTGATCTGCAGAGTAACGTTTAAATTTTAAAAGTGATTTCCCCCCCCCACTCCTCTGCGGTTGTTACATATACCCAGCCTTTAAATTAAAGAGCATTCCTGAATGTTTAAAAATAAGATAAACATGGAGAAAGAAAACCTAAAAGGACAAAAATAAGCAAAATAAACTGGCTGAGATTTAATAACGAGAGTTTATAACCAGCGAGAATCATTATCCGACACCACGCCGGTCAGTCGGTGAGCGGCCGCCTCTTGAGGTGCGGTGTTGGGGCGTGGAGCGCGATTCGTCACCGACGCTCGGGGTGGCGAGGGGGCGGTTGGTGGGTGGAGTAGTGGTGGGGTCGGTAGTGTGGGTTCGGTGGGGGAAGGCTCTGGATTTGGTGGGAATTGTGTACAGATATTAACCCGTTTCATTTCGTGGTCGTTTTATTTTGTTCTTCGTGTGCGTGTTACTCAGCGGATACATCCTGCCCTCGGGACGCGGCGGTGGTTCATTATTCCTAATGCCTCCTCGTGGTTATGTCCCCCCCCCCACCCTGCACCGTGTATTGTCGGCGCGGACGGCGGGAGTGATTTGGCCGCGACTCGTGCGGTGCGTGAGGAGAGCGGTCGTTGTCACCGCGCGTTTCGGGAAAGATTTCCCGGAGAGTTTTGCTAGTGGAGGTATCGTTTAGTTTTCAGATCCCAAACAGCAGTTGGTGTCGGGGTAAAATAGGGCGGTCGGGGAGTCACTTATTGCGTTAATGGGAGATGCTTCCTTTTTAATTCTAACCAGTGGCATCTAGCCCTGGCCAGTAATTGTTTAATTTAATTGGCAGATAACGATGGCAATATGAGCATAGGTGGAGAGTGGGGAGTGGACACGTAGAAGCTACGCTGCCCTACCAAATCTCAAAATGTCTCTGCACAAGAGGGCGCTCCCTAGCATAAGAAACATGGTTTTTCACTTGAGTCCACAACTAGTGCTGGCTCTAGATTGATGTGGCAGTTTCCATCCTTTGAATGAATGCTGCGTACCCTGACAAACAAAAGTGACCTTGAATCTGTCAATTTAATGTAACATGAAGTGTCTGCCTACTCAAGGGAATCTGAGATTTTGTTTTATCATTTAGACTGAATTGAGCGGAGGATGGAAATTCCACATTCCAAAAGGAAAGGGTGGTTGCGGCATGAGAAAGTCATTGTTCACTTTTCAACATGATGTGCGTTCTATCTGCAAATAAATTCTGGAATGAGGCCATCCACAGCCAAGGTTTCAGCTACGAACCACCAGAAGGCTTTATTATTAATATCCACTGTTCATTTATTAACCTCAGATTCTTAAGTCACCCAATGCTTTCATCTTTTAGAGTTCATTCCATAATGTTAAAAGGTGCAGACTCAGTGATTCGTCACATTATTCGGGTTCCAAATCAATTGGTCAGGCCCAGTTCCATGCAGTTCGGGCTCTGTTTCATGCATGGCCATTCCAGTAGCAAATTCATTCCAGGGAATTGATTTCGTCGTTTCCCTGTTGACCACTCGTGTCCGCTCTGTCACCCTCGCTACTGCTTCGGGTCTCTGCCGTTAGATACGGTTCATCTGCCAGCGGAGGGCACGGGCGAGTGTGTGATGGCGCTGTCGTGTCGCCGGCGCTGCCCCAGGGTCTGTTGGCGGGCCACGGACTCCGGGAGTGTCCAGGAAGCGCTGTGCTGTCGTCGCGCTCGGTGGCCGCGTCTCAAACCATCGTGGCGTTCTCTTGCCGTCGCTCAAGTTAGCTGTTGGACCGTTTAAAACTATATAAATGTTTAGTATGTAATTTTTTTCGAAGGCGTTTTTTTATAGCAACAAATTAGTTTTTCTTTAGTTCTTTCATCATTTTGATTTGTTCTCTTCCCAGTTGTGTCGATGTTGTCCGGCCACAAGTTTGTTGTGCTGTGCGAGAACCTGCAGTCTCGATGTTACTCCACACTGCGCTGGGAAATTACCCAGAAGCGGCATTACAGGCCTTAGCCTGGCCCTCTCACAAGGTCTCTCTTGCCACTGTGTAGGCTGTGTTACAGTGCAGATGTGTGAGCAGGTCACGTTATGCCGGCGATGTTATTTAGTTTGGCGTGACCGAGTCTACTGCAAAACCAAATGGTTTTCTGCACGATCAGTCCTCTGTGACCGGGTTACAACCATCGAACTTGCTGCACTTGAGACCTTGGGGTGGTCTCAGGTGAGAGCCCAGGGTCTCAGTGGTGCTGGCCCAGTTCTCTAACATGGCTTTAGCATCTGACCTTATAAGCCATCCGACGATCTCAACTTGCAATTAATAAAACAATTTAAGTGACATCCTTATTTTACATTTTATTTGTTAAGGACAATTGTTTAGTTTTACAATTATTATTTTTTTCAATAATTCCGTTGTGGGTTTTGTAAATGGTCTGATGCACAGGTTCAATAGGCAGCAGTGTGTTTGGCCAAACGAGCTAGACAATAACGAAGTAAAACAAATAAAGCACGATACGGGGAAATAAACTTGGTGCAATAAAATCACCAGCAAGTGGCAAAGCAAAAAAAAAATGTGTTTTTGTCGCTGAAAACAAGTCAGTGTATTAACATATTTTAACTAAGAGAATAAAATGTATTTTCTATTTTAAAAGACAAATGCGTACAACCATCGGCAATTTTACTCTTACGCTCTGTGGTTTGTCACTCATCGCTGGCTGTTTTGCTATGGTGTTAATATTTGCCGGGCGTCGGTGCAGCCTGGGTTTAAATGGCATCACCATCCCACGTTTGTTTATCATGCACAGTATTTTACATTGGTGCTTGTCTCATCATAATAGGAACCGTTAGAAATCCGCAGAAGCCTAAACCTGCAACAGACCGAACATCCTTTACTCACCACTGCAGCTTTTGGAGCACCTTGCCGGTTGTATTACAGGCAAGTGGTGTGCCGTCTTGTTTCAAATACTCGGTTTCTTAATTCGTTGTAGAGAATTCGAGCTGCGTTTTCGCCTTTGAGAAAACCCCCAATGCTTCCAGGAATGTCTACCTGCCCCAATTCATATCCTGCCTAGTTTAGAAAATAAAGCCATGGCTGTTGTATATTGCATTGAGCAGTGATAACACGTCTCGCAGACTGTTAAGAGGAATAAAATACCAACAACCGAAAG
>JAZEWU010000038.1:6528243-6539788 GCA_036362915.1 Geotria australis | reverse complement strand
TGGGAAACTGTAATTTGACCATCGCGCTGCTTCGAAGAATCGCTAAGAAGCAGATTCATGATGTTTGCTCTTCAAATGTGTTCTTTCTGGATAGCCGTATCGAGCGATCTAGCCTCTATCCCAAGGTAGGGCTACACACAGGATGGGACGCCAGTTAATCCCAGGGCACGGGGGCAATTTATCAATAGTGATATTTGTTAAGACTCGCCTCGTGGTGTCGCGTGTGGGGGTTGTGTTTTTGTTGTTGTGGGTGGCTGCGTTGCGTGTGTCTTTGTCTTTGTCTTGTGCTTCAATATTGATTGTTTAATTTGGATTGGCGTTGTTTCCCCCTCGTGTCTGTCTCTCTGTCTTCCTGTCTCTGTGTCCCTGTGTCTCTCCCTGTCGCTCACCCTCCCTCCCTGTCTCCCTCCGTGTTTTGTCTTCAGGGAAGTGACGGCTATCTTAGGGGACGCTGGCAGAATGTTTCCGCTCTTAAGATTGCCAGTTTCACGACCTTTCAGTGTATTCGAAGTAGCCTTAATCATTTATTTTCTGTTGCTTTGGTTTTATTGTATTTTTTCTTTCGTTGTTGACATGCCGTCCTCTTTGCGGCCCTTGTGCAGCGCTTTGTGACCCTCGGGTGAAAGGCGAGATATAAATTTAAATTATTATTATTAAGCGCCCTAGACCACCCCCATGATATTTCCATGATGGTACAGCCCTCCCCTTGGTGGGGAACCTCTCGCGTGACGTCACCGCTATGATATGACATCACGCTCCAGCATGGCGGCCTACATGCGCAACGTGATCGGAGGTCAGAGGCTCGTGTGCGGTTTGCGAAAACAAACAAACAAACAAACACGGTCAACAAGCGTGTAAACAAGCAACACGGCCCCGTGCCCTGATGCTTGTTTACTCGCGGCGACGTGCGGCTGCGTGTAGAACTGTAATGTGTGAGGTGATATCATATTGTTGACCGGTGCTGTTTAGGCCTTTCGATGTTCAGGCTTTTGTGACATGAGCAGCATTGTATTAATAAGTAGCTGGGGCGACCCGGCGTTGCCCAGGTGAATTTTACCGAAACTGGTGATAGTAATTGAGGCGCCGCTTATCGTAACTGGGTATTGACTGTATGTATAGACTGTAAGTATAATAATAATCGTGTAACGCGCGCATTTTCTCCGGGCGCGTTACACCCGTTGATTCGGAGGCGCGGAGCCCTGCTCAGTCGGTTTGTTGTGAGTCGGTGAAAAGGTGACTTTTTAAGAGTTTTTTTTAAGGCTGTAGGGGACTGTGTTTGACGCAATACGTGTGGCAGGCTGTTCCAGGTTGTGGGTGCCGCGACCGAGAAACGGCGTTTCGCGAAGGTTGTGCGTGAACGCGGTGTGTGGAGTAGGTGCTGTGATGAGCTGCGCAGAGTACGGGATTGTGTTGATGCGAGTGGCCGGAGTAGTGATGCGAGGTATTTAGGGTGTCCTGTGTGGATAACGCGGTGGCAAATTATTGCAGTTTTGTAAGCGATGCGTTTGTGGATGGGAACGTAACATTACATCACACTTTCCGCATAAAGATTTTTGAGGCGTCGCTCATGAATTGGAATGAGCCAAACACTTCGAGGCCGAGCTGAAAGACAACGATGTCCAGAAGCTGACCATCGTGCTTCGAAGAATCGCAAAAAAGAAGAAGATAACAGTACGTGGGTGAGTGAGGCAAAGAGACAGACAGAGAAACACTCAGCCACTCAATCACTCAGTCAATCACTAAGTCAATCACTCAGTCACTCACTCAGCCAGCACCAGGGGGTCAAGGTAGAAGCGTTCACGTCGCGATCCCTGTCAGGTAATGCTTGGTATTGCCTGCGAATTCTACCAAACACTTCGAGGCCGAGCTGAAAGACAACGACGTCCAGAGGCTGACCATCGTGCTTCGAGGAATCGCAAAGAAAAGAAGCTAGCACCACGCCTGGCCACCTTTGTGTCCCCAGTGGCAATGTTTACACAATTCAATTCAACGTTATTGTCAATTCTGCCATATGTACAGGACATATAGAAGATCGACATTCCGTTTCTCTCAGACCCCGGTGTTGGCACATACATGGACTGGAACACAACAACAAAGATAAAAAAATACTAGGGTAAAAAAAATACAGGCATAACCCGCCCAACCTCATTAACTGGCTCCAAAATCCGTGACGCAACCCGGTTCCCGACACAAACCGGACGCAATGCCCTAAAAATGCCTTAAAATGAGGACAAACACCGTAAAACACCGTAAAACAAGCGCAAACAACTCGCGAAAGAATATAATTATTGCTAAAACCTTAAAAAACACTAAAAACACATCTTAGTCATATTTTTTATGACGTAGGTGACGTCGCTGAGCGACGCAACGCCGGACGCAATGACGCCCGATGAACCGACATTTACCCCAGAAAAGCGGCGCAAAGGCGAACTCGACGCAGGCCGAAATGACGTAAAACGGGACACCACCGTACTAAAATGTTTTTACATTTACACGTTAAGGTAAGCTGGAGGTGGGGGGCGGGATAATAACAAGGCACAGATCTGGAATAAAAACTAATTATAACAAATATTGTGGAGATAGAACTGATTTAGTGCAAGTAATATGCCATCTACAGGACAAGTAGCAGCAGTTTTGTCGTGTTCTGGACAAAGTGGTTCGTGGTGAGTGTGGGTGTATGTGTGTGCTTATATGCTTGTGTATTAAAACGTTCTTATGGCTGTTGCAGTTGGAAGTGCAGTGGATGGAATGGGTAAGTTACAGTCCAGACTTTTTGGAGGCAGAGGAGGTAGAGTTCAGCATCCTGACAGCTTGATGTGTAAAGTTCGGATGCTCCGGTATCTTCTCCCAGATGGCCGGAGACTGAAGAGGCTGTGTGAGGGATGGGTGGGATCGCACGCAATGCTGGTTGCTTTGCGGGCTAGGCAGATGTTGTAAATGTCCATGAGGGAGGGAAGTGCGGCACCAATGGTCCTCCCAGCCGCGTTCACTATGCGCTGCAGGGTCTTGCGGTTGGAGGCAGTGCAGCTCCCGAACCACGCAGTGATACAGTCGGTCAGAACGCTCTCAATGGTGCCCCGGTAGAAGGTGCACATGATGGGTTGCGGGGCTCTTGCTCTTTTTAGCTTTCGGAGGAAGTAAAGACGCTGCTGGCCTTTCTTGGCCAGTGATGTGGTGTTATTTGTCCAGCAGAGGTCCTCGGTGATTTACACACCCATGAATTTGGTGCTGCTTACCCGTTCCACAGCAGTACCATTGATGGTCAGAGGTGGGTGTTGGGTGTGGGATCTCTGGAAGTCAATAACAATCTCCTTTGTTTTCCCTACATTAAGGGAAATATTGTTGTCTTTGCACCACGCGGCCAGTTGGTTTACCCCATTCCTGTAGTTCGATTCGTCATTGTTGATGATGAGACCCACCACAGTTGTGTCATCAGCAAATTTGACAAAGTAGTTGGAACTGTAAGTTGGTGCACAGTCATGGGTCAGCAGGGTGAAGAGCATGGGACTGAGCACACATCCTTGGGGGGTCCCCATACTCAGTGTGGTTGTGGTCGATGTGTTATTGCCAATCCTTACTGACTGTGGTCTCAGTGAGAAAGTCCAGTATCCAGTTACAGAGTGAGGTATTCAGGCCCAGCAGGTCCAGTTTTCTTATCAGCTGCTGAGGGATGATGGTATTGAATGCTGAACTGAAATCTACGAACAGCATTCTCGCATAAGAGCCTTTCGTGTCCAGGTGGGTGAGGACTAAGTGGAGGGCAGAGGAGATTGCGTCATCAGTGTCGACCTAGGGGAGGCCCAGGACCGGTTCAGAAAATCGTCACTGGTGTTGTTTGTGAGCGGGATTCGAACTCGGGTCACCAAATTTGTAGCCCAGCACGCTAACCGCTGAGCCACCGCTCTCCACAGCATTGTTTACACAGTTTGCCAACTGTCGTCAAAGATACAAAGACAAAGATCCCCTATATAGCCTTAACAGACTGTAGGGACAAGTGCTGTTAGCGAGCACCTATGAAGGTCGACACGGCACACGAGGGGGTGGGTGACCAGCACCACGCCCGGCCGCCTTTGTCTCCCTAGTGGCGATGTTTACACACCGCACTAGGTACTCATTTGAGGCTGAGTCGACCTAGGGGAGGCCCAGGACCGGTTTCAGAAAATCGTCACTGGTGTTGGCCGTGAGCGGGATTCGAACTCGGGTCGCCAGATTCGTAGCCCAGTGCGCTAACCACTGGGCTACCGCTCCCCACTGTCGTCGGACACCCTGGGACACACATGCCAGGCTCGTGTCCATAGGGGAACGCTTTTAGTTGTTTGGGCCGCGTCTTGAAGAGACACGTGTGCAAGGCAGCTCCTTGACGCCGTGTCTCCGTGTCTCCTGTTGGCAGCATTGCGGCCCAGTGGAGTGCGGCTGCTGCCGCTGCCGGCGGAGCTGCTGGCATCACCGCGGGCTGGCGCCGCTCCGTGCCGCCTGGCTCGCACGTCCGCCGCTGCTACAACGCAGGAGCAAACGTAGCGGCACGCGCCCGGCACACGCGACACGGCTAACACGCATATTAATGCTATTTCATGTCATATTGTATTGCTATAAACCCTCATTTGAGACTAAGTTATCATGCACCTCCTGGCTTTATGATTCCTCCTCGGGGACACTGGTGTAACCATCGACTTCTCAAAACATCAACAGGCCATTGTGCATGTCTCATTCTTAAATGTGAGATTAAAGACAAGCCACAGTCATATGATTGTGGCCATGCAACCTAAACTATGGACGATCTTGTAAACCACTGCAGTCTGGGCTCCTTCCAAGCAAATAGAAAAACTGTACGAACTCTCACGTGAAACCCTCTTGCCGTGGCTCGTAGACCTTGTTGTGGCTAGTAGACCTTGTCTTGGCTTATTGACCTTGTGGTAGCTAGTAGACCTCAACATTGGCATTTGGTTGCTTGTCTTATTGCCACAAGCAAGAAATTACTGTAAACCAATTTTAACACTTTCCTAAAAACGATGTCAAATTTGTGGAAATGACAAGACAAACGGCATGATTGGTGGCCATTGGCTCAGTCATCCTATCATGCCTTGCAGCCAACTGAAAAAAGTCAAAATTGCGGGCATCTCGATGTAAGACAGACGTTGGCAATGATACCATACTCATGATTTCTTAAAGAGGATGAAATCCGAACAATTACACCGACCACAACCCTTAACCCCAACACCATCTCTAACAGCAAACCTATCCCAGAAACCTAATTTCTATCGCTTGTATCTGCAATCTTGTTCTTTTGGCCATCACTCAAGGCCCACGACCATAGGTGAGGGTTGGGACTTAGATTGACCTGTAAACTGAGAGCCTCGTCCTAGGACCGAGCTCCCGCTTCACAACCGCAGAGCAGCCTTGCGGGCCCACCCCGAAAGGCGAAGATAGAGAGGGTCGGGTGCGACGCCTTTCACGGCAGCAAAAAGGACGGAACGACTCTAACCCACGACCCCAAATCCTAACCGCGTCCCAAACCGCCGATCTAATCGAGGCGCTCGCCACACGTCTGCTGCCGGCCCGCAGGCAACGCGACGCGTGGCTGAAGAAGCGTAGGGAGGAGGAGGAGCAGAAGCGAGCGCGGCAGCGGCACAAGCGCGAGCTGTGGGGCGCGGGGCGCAGCGCGGTGCCCGTGGACGACGTGTTCCTGCGGCGCATGTACGCGCGGCCCCGTGAGGATGCGCGCGCCGCGCTCGCCGCGCTGCGCCGCTACGCACTGCTCGACTATGCGGACCCCGCACAGGACGTGGTCGTGCGCCTCGTGCTCAACCTCTCCCTCGACAAGAACGTGGGTGGCTGCGGCGGCGTGGTGGCGGCGGCGTGCCACGGATGGGGTCACCGCGGGTCATAGTTGTTGATTGTTGAATTTGGATTGGCGTTGTTTCCAACTCGTGTCTGTCTTCCTGTCTCTGTGTCCCTGTGTCTCCCGCGGTCGCTCGCCCTCCCTCCCCGTCTCCTTCCGTGTTTGTCTTTAAAGAAGTGACGGCCATCTTAGGGGACGCTGGCAGATTTTTTTGCCGCTCTTAAGATTGCTAGTTTCACGACTTTTCGGTGTATTCGAAGCAGCCTTAATCATTTATTTTTTGTTGCTTTGTTTTTTATTAGTTGTTTATTCTTTCGTTGTTGACATGCCGTCCTCTTCACGGCCCTTGTGCAGCGCTTTGTGACCCTCGGGTGAAAAGCGCTATATAAAATTATATAGCACCCTCCCCGACACCCACACCCCCACAAACTCTCCCCGCACGCCGGCGTTATCCGCGGCCGCTACCACCGCCATCCACACCCAAACCACACACACCACAAACCCACACACTCTCTCCATCCACTGACCCACCACTCTCCCTGGTGGCGATGTTTACACACCGCACCAGGTACTCATTTGAGGCTGAGTCGACCTAGGGGAGGCCCAGGACCGGTTCAGAAAATCGTCACCCTCCCTCATCCACCCACACACTCACCCACTACCGTCCCTCATCCACCCTCCCACACAACCACTACGGGGATCTTTATCTTTGGTGCCCCTGATGGGCGTGTGTGAGATGGCGTTAGTGATGGTGGTGAGGGAGTGATGGTAATGGCATGATGGTGATGCTGATTGATGGGCGTGTGCGAGAGGTGGTGAGATGGTGATGCCGATGGGCACCGTGGAGCGTGTGCTTGTGTGAGAGACAGTGATGATGGTGATGGTAAGGTGATAATGGTGAGGTAGTGATGGTGCTAGTGAGATGGTGATGAAGTGGGAGTAATGATGATGATGGGTTTGGTGGAGCACAGTGTGTATGAAATGCAATAGCGATGGTGTCTAACAATAAGTGCCTGAGTGATGGTACTGGTCCGTGTGTGACGGTCGTGAGCCAGAGTGATGGAGTTCGTGTCATGATGGTGCCCCATGTGGTGGTGATGGCTCCCTTGTGACAGTGGTGGTGACTGTGATGATGGTACCTGCGTGACGGTGATGATGCCTGTGAGATGGGGTGGCAGGGTGGCGCAGTGTCAATATCCGCGCCTCGCATAATAAAGGTCCAGCCCAAGGCAGTTTGATTCCCGCCTCGGGTGCCTTTCTGTGTGGGTTTCCTCCAGGTTCTCCGGTGTCCTCCTACAACTTAAAAAAACCAGTCATTAATTAATTGGCCGATAACATCATAATATATAGGACGCAGTGTCTGCGGTTTCCTCACGGCTCTGAGTCGTTCTCTCTTTGAATGAACACCTTCGAAACTGAATGAATATGTACGCGTGTGTAACAGTGATGAGTGCTGTGTGACGGCGATGATACCTGTGTGATGGGGATGGTGCCATGTGTCCGTGTGACTCGTGCAGAAAATAGTGGAGCCGTTCAGGAGCTACTTCCACTACCCGTACACCGCGGCCGCACCTCTCAACAGCGTCCTCGTCTTTACGTCGGTACGGCCCACTGCCTACCGCTCTGCGGCAGGGTTGCGCAGTGGCAACATCTGCACCTCACAGTAAAAATGGTCTTGCCCGAGTCGGTTCGCTTCCCGCCTCGGGCGCCTTTCTGTGTGGAGTTTGTGTGTTTCTTCCCCCTGTTCTGCGTGGGTTACCTCCAGGTTCTCCGGCTTCCTCCCACAACAACAAAAACCCACTAATTCATTAATTGGCCGATAACATCATAATATATAGGACGTAGTGTGTGGAAATAAGTTGGTGCCGGCTCACCGCCTGGCTGCCTCCTTCGCCTCACTGCGCTTTCCTCGCCCCTCTGAGTCGTTCTCTCTTCGAATGAATACCTTCGACATTGAATGAATATGTGCCATTCGTTATAAATAGAGTTTATTATTATCATTAAGATTACAAGTGTCGTCATTGACGACGTTGTGATGGCGTGGCACGTGACGTGGAGACAATGGTCGATGACGGTGGCGAGACGGTGACGCTGACTGGTGTGGTGGAGCGTGCGCTCGCGTGAGAGGCAACGATGATGGTGACGGTGAGGTTGATGGTGGCAGCAAGACAGTGACGATAGTTATGTGGTGATAGTGAGGCAGCTACGGTCAGACGGTAGTCCGGTGTTTACGAGACGTGACTTCAGTACAGTGGTCTCTCGCTTTACGATGGCCACACAATATAATTAAATCACTTTACGATATACGCTAAATAAGAACATTAGTATCACATTACACTGACATTTCAATTTATGATACGTGAGAGTGGACCAGGCTTGCCTGGGAACGGCTGGCAATCCTCCAGGAAGAGCTGGAGTCTGTTGCTGAGGAAAGGGATGTCTGGTCCACTCTCCTTGGACTGCTGTCACCGCGACCCTCACCAGGACAAGCGGTTTAGAAAATGGATGGATGGATGGATACGTGTTACGATATGGCTGTGCACGAGCGTGGGTGGTGCAGCAGCCAATCGGCGATCCAAACACGTGCCGCTTGGGTAGCTTCTCAGCCAATAGCAGCACGTTTTAGCGTTTACATCTCAGTCCTCCATTATTTGAAACACGTGTGTGCTTTTCTTACTGTACTAAGGTATTATTGGTCTCACTTCTATGATGGTTTCACATTACGATACGTCTTCTGGAACGGATTAATATCGTAAAGCGAGGGGCCACTGTAGTGATGGCGTTAGTGACGGTGTCGGACTACAGTAAGTGCCTGAGTGATGGCGACAGAGTGACAGTGTAAGTACCAGAGTGACGGCAATAGTCTCTGAGGGTCACGAGGCAGCAGGATGGTGTTCGTGCCGTGCTGTCGCCGCCCGTGCCGTGGCGTTGCTGGTTCCGCTCCGGGTTGGTTCCGTGGCGCCGATCCCTCGTCCGGGGTGTGGGATTCACCGTCTTGTCTCCGTGTGTCCGAGCAGACGCCCGAGGAGACACAGACGGCGCTGGAGCACGGGGCGACGCTGGCTGGCGGTGACGAGCTCGTGCAGCAGGTGTGAGCGCTCGTGGGTCGCAGGTCAAATGAAGCGGCGTCCGTCCCGCCCGCTGTCACCCCTAACGTACGCGTTAGGCCGGCCGCAGTGCGTGCTCCCCTCCCGGATTTGTGAAACCGTGTCGAGTGTTTCTCCCGTCTCCTTCACGATGTTTCACCTTCCACATTAGAGGCATCATCAGGCTCTGGGCCTGCATCAAACCTAAAGCAAAAGCTACATCAATACAAACTTGTGTTATGAATAAAACTATGGTAGTACTCCATCCATCCATCCATTTTCTAATCCGCTTGTCTTGGTGAGGGTGGTGGTGGCCGCAGTCCAAGTAGGGTGGACCAGACATCACTTTTTTTAGTAACAGATTCCAGCTCTTCCTGACGGATTCGCAGGCGTTCCCAGTCCAGCCGAGAGATCTAATCCGCCGGCGTGTCCTGGGTCGGCCTCTAGGTCTCTGCCCAGTGGGCCCTGTCTGGTAGACTTCCTGGGGAGCCTCGCAGGGGGCATCCTTAACAGTTGCCCGAACCACCTCAACTGGCTCCTCTCAATCCAAAGTAGCAGCGACTCATCTCCTGAGACTGTTCCGGATTGATGTGCTCCTCACCCTGTCACGGAGACACCATTGTTTTTGATTTATATTCGCTTCATTGCAGAATTTAATTTGATTAGCATAATTTTGTGAGACCCCGGTCACCCAAACCGGACTCATTGTGGTCTCTCAGGTTTTCACGTGGATTTAACGGCATAAACTCGAAGCTGGAATCTTTATAATTCCGTCCCAGGTGCTGCAGGACCAGGTGGACGAGGTGAGCTTCTACACGAGCGTTCCTGCCGCACTGCCCAAGCTCACGCCGCTCAGGAACGTTCTCCGCAACAACTTTCCCAAGGCCAGGAACGGTGAGACGGCAGAGACACGCCCGCAGGGAGATATGGATGATAATACAATTATATTAATAAATGCTATTTGTAACGCGTGCATATTCATTCAGTTTTCGAAGATATTAATTCGAAGTGAGAAGGACTCAGAGCCGCAAGGAAACCGCAGAGAGGCGGAGGAGGCAGCCAGGCGGTTTGCCGGCACCAACTTATTGCCACACACTACGTCATATATATTATGATGTTATCGGCCAATTAATAAGTGGGATTTTTTGTTGTTGTGGGATGAAGCTGGAGAACCTGGAGGAAACCCACGCAGAACAAGGGGAAGAAACACACAAACTCCACACAGAAAGGCGCCCGAGGCGGGTTTAGAACCGCCTCGGGCAAGGCCTTCTTTCTGTGAGACGTAGGTGTTACCTCTGTGCCACCCCGCGGAGAGACATCCACTGCTGGGCCCCGCCCACAGCATCGGCACACGCAGTGGAGGAGGCCCCTCGTCATCACCCGGTTCACCGTACACCCCTACTCCCCCCCCCCCCCCCCCCTGCTCCCCCCCCTCACTGCCCCCGCCCCTCCGTACCCCCAGGCTCCGTGGACACGGACATCCCAAAGATGCTGTCACACTTCACCACGTGTCACGTGTACAGCGTGCTAGCCGACGGCAGCTGCGTCACACGTATCGGCACGGTAAACAACGACACAGCACAGTAAACGACACAGCATGGTAAACAACCGCACGGTAATAATAATAATAGCATTTATAGAGGGCCTTTCACCCGAGGGTCACAAAGCGCTGCACAGGGCTGTGGATAGAATGGCACGTCAACAATGATAGAGAACGGAAAATCAGCTAGTTTTTTGGGGTTTTTTTTTATACATCCGAGCTGTGGAGAGAACGACATGTCAACAACATCAAGACAGTTCAACTGAAAGTCAAGCAATAGCGATAAATTATAGGACATAAAGTCATCAGAAAAAAATTATAATTCTACAACAAACAAGGAAGGAACAAATGTTCCCGAGCAGACGCAGATCGGAAGAGAGAGAGCCAACAACTCGGCATTGCACCACTGACCCGCATCAACAGTCCAAGCCAGAGGAAGGAATAAATGTTCCCGTGAAGGCGCAGGTAGGAAGAGAGCCAAAATTCTGGCACGACAACACTGAGCCGCATCAATAGTCCTAGCCGGAGGACTTGAAAGCTTTACAGAACAAGTGAGTCTTGAGACGAGATTTGAAGATGGCCAAGGACTCAGCTGAACGAATTTCCAGCGGAAGGGCATTCCATAGTCTTGGAGCAGTGCACGAGAAGGCTCTGTCACCCATTGAATGGAGGTGCGACCTGGGAACATACAGCAAGCCTGTTTTGTAGGATCATAGTTGTTGTGTTGAGGAGGGTGCCTGAAGTAGGTCACGGATGTATGTCGGAGCTGCGCCAGTGAGAGCCTTGTAGGTGAGACGGAGGATCTTGAATTTAATCCTGTATTTAACAGGTAACCAGTGGAGAGACATCAGTACTGGGGATATGTGATCGTGGATGGGTGTGCCAGTGAGGACTCTAGCGTTTGAGGATTGGTCTGCATTGGTGGCGCTAGCCCCTCTCCCCGCCCCCATATGGAGCCACTCCCTCCTATATACTGGAGCGTTTGAGGAGTGGTCTTCCTTTCCAAGCCCTGATGAAGCTGAGTGCAAGTTTCAGCGAAACGTCGGTACCATCTTTGAAGGTAAGTGCTGTGTGTGCTCG
>JAZEWU010000038.1:6495332-6516187 GCA_036362915.1 Geotria australis | reverse complement strand
GTACGTGGATGGGCGGGTGGGTACGTGGATGGGCGGGTGGGTACGTGGATGGGTGGTGGGTATGTGGGAGGCAGGAAATCGAGCAGACGAAGGGCTACTACCTGGGGGCCGGGTGAGCGGGCCGGCCGTCTGGCCAGGAGAGGGGGTCCCGTGCAGAGTCCGTGGCGCGGCCTCGCGTGTTAGGGGCGGCGAGGGGGTGGTTAGCTGGCGCGGCACGGCCATGCGGGTTAGAACGCACGCACGCGCACACAGAACCTGCTCGTCGGCGCGGGTTAGAACACCGGTTTGTGGCACGAGCGCCGGCCTCGGAGGGAGCAGCGGTTAATGCGGTTGGCACGGCAAACGAGGGGCGGATGGGCCTGGGCGACAGACGCCTGGCCGTCTTGGTCTCCGCACTGCCGATGAGCTCTTTTTTTAAGGGTGAGCGGACCTAGAGGGGGGACCGCGCTCATTGCCAATGGACGCACGTGTTGTGAAATTTAATTCATGTTGCTGGGATAGTAACAGGGGTACGCTGACCGCTACGCGACCGGTAAGAAACACAAACGCGCCTAAATATTAAAAAAACACACGCAAACATTAAACACACAAGCACAAAGTCAAACACAAAAATCCCCCATACAGCCTTTACAGACTGTAGGGTCAAGTGCCGTTAGCGAGCACCTATGAAGGTCGACACAGCACACGAGGAGGTAGGTGACCAGCACCACTTCTGGCCGCCTTTGTCTCCCGAGTGGCGATGTTTGTACACTGCACCAGGTACTCATATGAGGCTGAGTTGGCCTAGGGGAGGTCCAGGACCGGTTCAGAAAATCGTCACTAGTGTTGGCCGTGCGCGGAATTTCAACTCGGATCGCCAGATTCGCCCGCAAGCGAGCTAACCGTTACATCACCACAAACACATATACACAAACACACTCACATAAGCACAAAACACAGACACAAAGATCCACTTAATAGCCTTAACAGACTGTGGGTGCGTGCGTGGCATGGTGGGCAGCACGGGCGACGCATCTGCAGGTAAACTCAGGCGGTCAACCCATTCCACCTGGGCCTGGCCCGTAACCCCCTAAGCAGAGCGAGCCATCCACACTTCACGCGATATCCTCGATGCGCGCCTAGCCTGGCGCAAGCGCTGCAGCGATGTCAACGGCGGCTGTTGTCGGCGTGCCGTATACTTACAGGCAGGGTCCACGTACTGGTAGACGGTGATGCCGAGGCCTTCCGATGCTTCCAGCTGACCGGCCGCTTCCGTCGGACTGCCGCCTTCCTCCGCAGACCCCTCGTGGCTGTCCGCCGGTATGCCTGACGGGCATTCAGACGGATAAATGAAGGTCGCCGTTCAACAAGACGGGTGTCGTAAATGGCAGGTTGAACGCGTTGTACGTGAGACAAGCCGGAGGTATCATCAGGCTTCTGACGCGTTGCAAATCGAGGCAGCGCGGTGTTCGTGCGGACGGCGACGTACTCAAGTTGTCGAGGTCCATGAACTTCGACGGCTTGGGGTTAAACGTCATTTCCGGAGCCGTGATGTCCTCCACTGTCGATTTCCCGTCATCCTTTGCACCGATGGCAGGCCTCCGTATCTGCGGCGGCCACGGGCCTGTGGGAGACTCTGCCGGCAGACACGCCAAGCAGCCACGCAGGTTAACATTAAACAAAAAAGTTACGATGCGTAACGCGAGCAGTATTTGTTCGATGTCAAAGGTATTCGCTTGAAGATAGAACGATCACAGGCGTGCGGAAACTGATGAGAGGGGGGGAGTCAGCCACCTGGTCAGCCGGTGTCAAGCCGCCGCCAGACACTACATCTCATACATTATGTTGTTATCGGCCAATTCATTAATTGTTATGGGAGGAAACCGGAGAACCAGAAGAAAACCCACAGAACAAGGGGAGAACACACAAACTCCACATAGAAAGGCGTCTGAGGTGGACATCTTTCTGTAAGGAGGCACGGATGTTACCACTGCGCCACAGTCCCCTCTCGCTGGCCAGTAGATGTTGTTCTACGTGCCAAAGAAGATAGTTTTTCGATTCGTCCAGCAGAACGCTGGCACGCACAGACACAGCTCCTCAAATACAAAGATCCCCCGTGTCGCCTTAACAGACTTTTGAAACAAGCGCTGTTAGCGAGCAGCACCCACGAAGGTCGGCACAGCACCACGAGGGGGCAGCTGGTCTACACCACGCCTGGCCGCCTTTGTCTCCCTAGTGGTAATGTTTACACAACGCACCAGGTACTCTTTTGATGTTCAGTCAACCTAGAGGAGGGCATGGATCAGTTCGGATAGTCATCACTGGGGCGTTGGCCATGCGCCGGAATCAAACTCGGGTCGCCGCCGGGTTCATGCAGCACTCGAAACACCACCCTACCCCGTAACAGACACGCTGGTCCCACCCGAGGCGGTTCAATTATCCCGCCTCGGGCGCCTTTCTGTGTGGAGTTCGTGTGTTCTCCCCCTGTTCTGACTGAGTTTCCTCAGGGTTCTCCGGTTTCCTCCTGTAACTTAAAAAAACCCACTAATTAATTGGTCGATAACATCATACTATATAGGACGCAGTGTGTGGCAATATGTCGGCGCCGGCAAACCGCCTGGCTGCCTCCTCTGCCTCTCTGCAGTTTCCTCGCGCCTCTGAGTCGTTCTCTCAGAATGAATTACCTTCGAACTTGAGTATGTCCTACGCATGCTAAATAGCATTTATCGTTATTATCCACGATTACACATGTGCATACACCAATACACACCACTCTGGCTACTCGTAGGCACGGCTCAGTTGACCGATTAAGGGATTTCCACCATTAGTTCAGGACAGGAGCTCCCCTCCCCACCAGCACTCGTCTTTGAGGCGATGTGCGACCGCTATGTGGTGCCTGGCACAGGCGCCGTGTCGACGTCACCGCCACCTAGTGGCGAATGGCACACACGTTTCTCTCTTGGCTGACTAACGGCACAGCTCTCATTTAAAACCCATTTTATTCACCCACGCAGGAGGGCACCGCTGCTGCTGGTTTTGTAACTCGATTCAAAGCCCGCTGGCACAGTCCGTGAGGTCAGTGGGCACTCAAGAGACGACGCCCGAGTGGGTTTTCTCGCACATTCGGTGTGGACGCTTTCCTCGTTCTTGGTGACTGGCGAATCGCCGCGTGCCCTCTATGCCGGCATCAGTAGGGTGCCGACTACAATATAATACAGCACCCGCTTTAGGTGCAATCGATCTATTGGGAGGCTAAGAACTGGAAGCTCAGGTTTAAATGCCACCGATGTCTAACAGACCACATCAGAGTCTCGTACGTTAATCCGCTCTCAAAAGACCCCTTCAGAGACCGGGCAAGTGTGTCTCCACATTTAGACAGCCTTCCCCCATACACAGACAAAAAAGGACATACGCACGTATGTGCGCTGCGAGTGAATAGTTAGCCAGGAATGTGGAGCGCCACCGAGAGAGGAAGTGTTCGGGGGGGGGAGAGGACGTCAGGGGATGGAGCCTCCCTCGGTCTACGGGGGGCGGCAGCTGCCACCGTCACGGTTATAGACGGCAGCTGCTCCGTGCCCCCTACTCACAGACACCACCGAGATATTTTAACCTGTGACCTGTCCGACAGCGGCACAGCTTGTCTAGGCGGCAGGGTGGTATATTGGCAATGTCTGCGCCTCACAGAAGGAAAGTCCCACCCGAAGCGGTTCGATTCCCACCTCGGGTGGCTTTCTGTGTGGAGGAGTTTGTGTGTTCTCCCCCTGTTCTGTGTGGGTTTCCTCCAGGTTCTCCGGTTTCCTCCGACAACTGAAAAAACTCATGAATTAATTGGCCGACAACATTATAATATATATGACGCAGCGTGTGGCAAAATGTTGGCGCCGACTGACTACCTGGCAACCTTCCCCGGCATTTCTGCGGTTTCCTCGCTATGCCTCTGAGTCGTTCTGTCTTCAAATGAATACCTTAGACAATGAATGAATATGTGCGCGTTATACATTTAAATTTTTATGCGGGGCGGCACAGTGGTGTGGTGAGTAGCACTGCCGCCTCACAGCAAGAAGATCCCAGGTTCGAATCCCGGCTCGGGGGCCTTTCTGCGTGGAGTTTGCATGTTCTCCCCGTGTCTGTGTAGGTTTTTGCTGGGCACTCCGGTTTCCTCCCACAGTCCAAATACATGTTGCTGCATAGGTTAATTGGCCTGCTGACTAAATTGCCCCCGGTGCCCTGTGATGGACTGGCGTCCCATCCTGGATATAGCCTTGCCTTGCGCCCTGTGTTTGCCCGGACAGGTTCCGGCTCACCGCAACCCTGTACAGGATTAAGCGGTTTCTGACAATGATGATGATTTTTTATTATGGTCACGCGAGAGCTTGAATAACGGCGTGATCCCAAGGTTCAACATATTATTGGGTTTCGTGCCACACAATTGGAGACGGAGTTGGATCGGTCTGTGGGCCCCTCCTCCAGGGGCGATCAAGCGAATGCCACTCTACGACGGGGCTCACTGTGGGACTGCGACTGGGACCATCCGATGCAGACACTGGACCCTGAAATAGCGACAGAGAAATTCCAGCACTGGCTCCAGGCCACTTCCACAATCATTTGAGACGAAATCGAGAATTCCTCGTCTGGTTTACACATTTAATACCCCCCCATACCAAGTTCAGAGTTCGTGAGATTTATTTTATCGCTTTTGCAATAAAATCTTGGACGGCAGTATTGGTGTAGGAACAGATATTTTTAATTAACTTATATTTTCTTCTTTATGATTGCCGGGTTTTCTTTCCCCTCCGCCCCCCCCCCAAATGTTATAAAACGGCTTGTCTTACTGAAATATAATACCCTGACGTCGCGGTGGTCTTTACGACCCGCTGGCTCTCCAACCAGCGGCATGCTTTGGCAACTGCTGGCGAGGTGCAACCAGTCGGCGGCGGCAAGCCGCCCATCAGCTCGGTGGTAACGATCGGCTCGGTGGTAACCACAGCGGAAACCACTCTCCAGAAACGCTCCCACTTCTTCTCCCCCCCGTCCCAAACATCTCACCCGTACCCTCCACAAACCGCGCTCACAAAGACCACATCCGAGTTGATGTTAGATGGGTCTGGCCCCAAAGCTCACAGTGACCAAACTGTGCCAATGCTGGCACTGCTTCCCAAGACAAATGAAAAGATTACCCGTGTAGCCTTAACAGACTGGTGTTGCTCATGAGAGAACTGAACCCGGTCGCCAGATTTGTAGGGCAGCACGCTAACCAGTCCACCACCGCTCCCCAAAGATACAGATCCTCCGTATAACCTTAACAGACCGGAGGGTCAAGTGCCGTTAGCAAGCACCTATGAAGGTCAACACGGCACATGAGGAGGTGGGTGACCAGCACCACGCCCGGCCGCCTTTGTCTCCCAAGAGGCAATGTTTACACACCGTACTAGGTACTCATTTGAGGCTGAGTAGACCGGTGCAGGTTTCGAACGCTGGCCGCCAGATTTGTAGCTCAGCACGCTAACCGTTGAGCCACCACTCCCCACACGCACACGCACGAGAGCGCGCGCACACAAAGGTGACGTCCAATACCAGCAGCTGTGCTGAATGGAAATGTTTGATTCGATTCGATCTGCTCCTTGCCAGTGTAATGTTATTTTAACACCTGCCGCGGATAAAAATAAAAATCACCACCAGCGGCAGACGTGCCCGCAGCTTCCTTCGCAGCGAACGCTCCCGCTCCGTGCCATCGATCCCTTTAAGGCAGGCCTTTGCAGCTCGGTGGGAATTATTACCGTAATTATATTACTTTGGTTGCGGGTTAGTTTCAACTCTACGGTTGGGGTTAAAAGATGGCATTACCACAAAATGGCTTCATTTTGTAAATCATATTGTGGTGGTGCGTTCAAACATCAGCACTCGGGAGACAAAGCCGGCTGGCGGCAGGGTGGCGCAGTGGTAACATCTGCGCCTCATAGAAAGAAACTCCTGCCCGAGGCGTTTCAATTCCCTCCAGGGGCGCCTTTCTGCGTGGAGTTTGTGTGATCTCCCCCTGTTACACGTGGGTTTCCCCGTTCTGCGGTTTCCTGGCTATGCCTCCGTATCTGTATCTCGTCCATGACCAGGCGTGGAATTTGGACGCGTTATAAATTGTATTATAATTATTATGCTGTTACCCGCATCGTCCTCTCCAACGTCGTGCACGCCTAAACGTGCTCGTGAACGCCGCTCATCTCGCAGTGCAAACGGCTGACTGGAAGGTGACGGCTGCTGGCTGTTACACGGTCCAATGTGAGCGCGCTGGGCTACAAACCTGGCCACCCGAGTTCGAATTCCGTTCACGGCCAACACCACTGACGATTTTATGAACCGGTTCTGGGCCTCCCCTAGGTCGACTCAGATTATAATGAGTACCTAGTGCGGTGAGTAAACATTGCCACTAGGGAGACAAAGGCGGGCGGGCGTGATGCCAGTCACCCACCGCCTCGTGTGCCGTGGCGACCTTCAAAGGTGCTCGCTAACAGCACCTTGACCCTACAGTCTGTTAAGGCTATACGGGGGATCTTTGTCTTTGTGGTGTGGTGTGGCGCGCGTTGTGGCATATTGATGCGTAGCGTGGCATAGCACGGTATGGCGTGGTGCAGTACGGCGTGGCGCTGCGTGGCGCAGTGTGGCATTGCGTGGCACTGCGTGTGCGGTGTGGCACTGCGTGGCGCGGTGCGGTGTGGCGCTGTGTGGCGCTGCGTGGCACTGCGTGGCACTGCGTGGCACTGCGTGGTGTGGCGCTGTCTCACTGGGATGTGCCGTGGGCCAGGCGTGCCGCGAGAGGAGGTGTGGCGAGTCCGGGTCGGACAAGGCGAGGCTGTCCCCGTGGTCGCCGGCGGCGTCACCCCGGGCACGCGGCCCCCCCGGCCTAAGGGAGGAGGCAGCCACCCCACTCTCAAGGTCAAGGATGTCACTGAAATCACAACTCGATCTTTTCAGAGGTTGTGTTTTTTTATTTAAAAACATATGTAAATACGTGGGCGGCACGGCGAATACCGCTGTCGCCTCACAGCAAAATGCCCACGGGTTCGAATCCCGGCTCGACACCTTTCCGCGCGGAGTTTGCACGTTCTCGCCGTGTCCGCGTGGGTTTTTGCCGGGCACTCCGGTTTCCTCCCGCAGTCCAAAGACATGCTGCCGCATAGGTAAATTGGTCTGCTGCCTAAATTGCCTCCGGTGCCCGATGATGGACTGGCGTCCCATCATGGGTATGGCCCTGCCGATAGACTCCCCACCACGCGCAAAAACTATATTATCCGTTTCACTCTCAGACGGCGCCGTTTTGCGCCGGCCGCCCGGCGGAGGCGGCGTGTGCGAGGGGCACCTGAGGGCGTCGTTGGCGGCGTGCACGGCGTCCCCGTGCGACGCGCCCAGCGCCAGCTCCGCTAGCGGGGAGAAGTCGAGGCTGGCCGAGCTGTTGCTGCAGCGGTCGCCGCTGTCGTAGCCGGACTCGATCCGCAGCAGCGGCCCGTTGAGCCAGTCCCGCTCCTCCTCAGCGCTCTCTGCGGATGGCGCGGGCGAAAATGGCGGCACGGGCTACACGGGCGGCACGGGTGCCACGAGCGGAGCAGCGTCCGGCGGACAGCAGAGGGATGTGCCACCATGGAAGCAAGCCCTCGGAGGAAGACGGCCCCTCCACGCCGCACGTGCCGTCTTAGACAGATAGGCTAAGGGTATCTTTTTACGAGTATACAAATTATGTAAAAATACACAACGTTTTACCCTTTCGGGAAAGGACAACGGGCATTGTCCTTAAAACTGATTGGCCCACATCATTTGTATACTGGCAAAAAGGTACCCGTAGCCTTAACAGCTCGACCTGAGTTACTAATTCATTGACATTTGCATTGTCCAAAACTGCTTGCCTCTTGGCAACTCTTTGCTAGCAGTGAAATTAGACTCTAAGGAAAGCCATTTCTGGTGTGGACCAATCAGTTTCAAGAGCAATGCATTCTGTTTGCATGTTTTTGCCACAAGCATTTGAGGCTGCTTGCAGACTGGACACTTTGTACAAGGTATCTATTTGGTGTTTTAAAAACTTAACACTTGGGTGGCAGGGTGGCACAGAAAGAATGGTCTTTCCCGAGGCGGTTCGATTCCCGCCTTGGGCACCTTTCTGTGTGGAGTTTGTGTGTTCTCCCCCTATTCTGCGTGGGTTTCCACTCGGTTCTCCAGTTTCCTCCCACAACTTACAAAAAAACACATACATTTTTTTGGGCGATAACATCATAATATATAGGAAGCAGTGTACAGAAATACGGCGCCGGCAAACCGCCTGGCTGCCTCCTCCTCCGACTATCTGCACTTTCCTCGCGCCTCCGAGTGCTCTCGTGGAATGAATACCTTTAACATTGAATAATGTTATAAATGTAAACGTATTAATTATTATTATTTCATTGCCAGAAAGGGTAAAACCTCGTATATGTTTACATCATTGGATAGATTTAGTCGTGGGGATTGTTTGATCATACGGCAGGGAGGATAAATGTTAGAGCAAAGTACTGCACAACACAATGTGGGCCTGCAGCAGCCCACAATGCCGCCGATTCTGCGCGATCGTCACCTAGACGAACAGTAGCCAGGCTGGCACCTGCTTGGCTTCCGATACCTGGCGACAACGGGTGCAGCATTTCCCGGAGGATTGTTTCTGAGGGATACTTGTCGCCGTACTTTGAATATATGTCACATGCCCGTCTGCCTGTCCAAGAACGCTTGATGTGTTGTCAAGAAAAACTGAAAACCAGTCCAGGTCCAGTTGAGATAACTGTCACCAGTGTAGGCCATTAGCGGTAATCAAAGTCGGCTCATCAGGCTCGTAGCGTGGTGCACTAACTGCTACACAAGACAAAGATCCCAAGTATAGCCTCAACAGACTGTAGGGCCAAGTGCCGTTAGCGAGCACCTATGAAAGCCGACACGACACGTAAGAGACACGTAGATGGCCAGCACCACGGCCATCAACCTCTGTCTCCGTAGTAACGATGTTTACACATCGTACTAGGTACTCATTTGAGGCTGAGTAGACCTAGGCGAGGCCCAGGAGAGGTTCAGAAAATCGTCACTGTTGTTGATCGTGAACGGGAATCGAACGCGGGTCGCCGGGTATGTAGCCCAGCACGCTAACCGCTGAGCTACCGCTCCCCACACACACGCAAATCCACGTACATAAACGTGTGTACGCATCCTTAAAAACGTACTTTCCCCCGCTTTTGGGAGCTTGGCGTCGGTGTCCGGAGTCTTTCTCATCCTCTCCAGCTGATCCATCTTCCCGAGCACGGCGCCGTCCGCCGGGCCCCCTCCACCGCCCGCGCCGCTTCCTCCTCCGCCGCCCCCTCCTACCGACCCCGCGCCACCACCGCCACCGCCGCCACTGCTGCTGGCCCCGCTGCTGCTGCTGCCGCTGCTCGCAGCGCCGCTACCGCCGCCGCCGCTCACGCCAGGCCGCACGGGGCTGCCCGCGGTCGCCGCCGCGGGCGCCGCCGCCGCCGCCGCCGCGCTCCCCCGCTTCTCGCGCCGCTCGCAGAACACGCTGTCCACGTTGAGCGCCTCGCGGTTGGGCCGCCAGCCCCGCGCCGGGCCGCGCTGACACTTCCCCTCCGCCGAGCCCGACCGAGACTCCGTCTTGGCGTCGCCGCCGCTGCCGCCGCTGCAACCGCTGCCGCTCCCGCGCCGCCGCTGCTCTTTGTCGGCGCCGCCCGCTGTAGGTTTGGGCGCCGAGGTCGCAGCGGCGGCGGGCACGGCCGCCGCCGTATCGGCCGCGGTGCCGGAGCGGTGGCCGGTGCCACCGTCGTCTTTCCGCAATGCCTCCTGCTGCTGCTGCTGTTTGGTTTCCTGCTTTGGCTTCTGTTTGGCGTCGTCCGATTTCTGCCGGGAACGCGACTTCTCTTTCAGAGCCTCCCCTGATCGGGGGAGAACAGGACGGGTGGCAGGATGCGGAGTGGAACGGTGAGCGGCGGTGAGTCATTTTCAACATCCCTCAACTGTCAGCAGTTGTAGGACATGATTGCCAACGTGGCCGTACAATTGACTTTGATAACGTTGACATCTTGTGTAAAACTAGTTACGACTGGCCTAGACTTACCCGAGAGTCTACTGAAATTGAGAGAAAGAAAAACATCTGTAATCGCTCGGACAGCTACAAGCTAGGTGCAGCTTGAAAGCGTATTATTAAGTTATAATCTTTAAATAAAGAGTTGATGTAAGGTATCTGCATTAGAAACACTCCAATCTAACAATACTCAGGGTGTTAACATAACTGATAACTTTAACATTTTGTCTGTGACTCAAATAAATTGCGAATTAACATAATAAAATGGAATTACATAATCTCCTGACTCCTATGCATAGGGAGGCACACGGCGATGAAATCACAACCCCAACCCCCCCTCCCCCCCATATAGAGACTCAAAAGCCAGTTCTCCTGAACCTTTGTTCCTGCTGAAGCTGATTGCAACTATCAGCAAAATGACAAACCTTCACTGTAAATGTTGTGGGTTCTCTCTCCAAAACAGCGGTGTGCTGAAGTAGTAATGAATTGGCACGTTTTATTCACGTGACAAACCTTATTAATCGGCTGTGTTGGGTGGAGGCGGGTTTATGACACTTATTTTTTACATGACCTAACGCATAAAAAGGGATATACTATCCCTCAACTGCTGTGAGATGCTGGGCTTGGCACTCGAAATTTGGAGCAGCGGCGATGCCTCGTACTCATTCGATGATCAAGACAAACTAAAAGGTCTGGTAGTTGTTAAACGTGACAACTCAACAGTTACTACCACCAAGGTATTGCTCATCACCATTGCTGTCCGTAAAGCAAGACTGGAAATGTCACATTCTCATGGTAGGAGTCAGTCTCTCCGCAAGAAACGCACTGTTCACCGGCACAGACACGTATCTAGCGCGTTACATCCTCGTCAGGTCACGCAACCGCTCGCTCGATCTCACGCGCAGCAGCCACCACCCCGCCGTACCGTCGCTATGGTAACCGGACTGGGGCGCCGGGTCTCCGTCGCGGCCGACGCGCGCCGGCCGGCTCTGGCTGCGCTTCTTCTCGGCGCTGCCGCCCTTGCTGCCGCGCTGCTGCCGGTTGCGCTCGTGCGACGGGGAGTCTGCACCCGCCGGCAAGGGAGAGACGGCGCAGTGTGGAGAAGGAGCTGGTACCGTCCGGTATCGATCACAACGACGATCGTCTAGAGTGTAGCCGCCCGTGGTCTAGAGTGTCGATGGTTTATTGAGTCAATATTAAGAGAATTTATAACGAATTTATAACAGGTCCCCTGGGAGGCTCCCCCGGGAAGTCTAGCGGGCACGGCCCACTGGGCAGAGACCTAGAGGCTGACTCAGGACACGCTGGAGGGATTATATCTCTTGGCTGGCCAGGCGACACCTGGGAATCCTTTAGGAAGAGCTGGAATTTGTTGCTGAGGTAAGGGACGTCTGGGCCACCCTCCTGTCGCCGCCGCCGCGACCCTCACCAGGACAAACGGATTAGAAAATAGATGGATGGGTTTATAACGTGCTCAAATTCCACGCCAGGTAACGGACGAGACACGGATACGGAAATGTGAGAAAAATGCAGAAAGGCAGGGATGCCCGCGGCGGGAATCAAACCGGGCCGGCGGGACTGTCTCTCCGTGAGGCGCGACGCTGTCTAGAGTCTAGACTCTAGGAGTCTAGAGTCTAGACAGTTGATCGTTTAGAGACCCCATTGTTTAGAGAGTCGATAGTTTACAGCACGGACGAGTCCCGATGGCATACACTCATACAGGGTAACTAACAGCACTCGTGCTTTACCGGCGGTCTTGCCACTGCCAGCAGCGGCGGCGGCAGCGGCGGCGGTGACGGCGCTGGCGGCGAGGGCGTTGGGCGCGTCGTGCCCCGCGGTGTGGATCACTGTCGTCTGCGAGTCGGACGAATCTGAGTGCGGCTGCAGAAGACACTCGTTGGACGAGTCCGTCTTGGAGTCGCTGGAGATGGACGGCTCCCGACCTGGACGTTTGCAAATAATAATAAAGGCTATTTATAATGCTACTGGGTGGTTGGAGGCAGTCGCCTTCCAACAACAACAGAGGGTGGAGGAGCAACGCTCACAACAACGAGCCGAGCGCTGGGCGGCTAAAATTTGCCCCAGCCAGACATCTCAGTCAGTCAGCCCATGGCACCTGGGTCTGTCTCATAACCTCTTGTCAGGTAATACGTTGGTATTGCCTGCGAATTCTACCAAACACTTCGAGGCCGAGCTGAAGGACAACGATGTCCAGACGCTGACCATAGTGCTTCGAAGAATCGCAAAGAAGAAGAGTGAGCCTTCGACAATCTGCATGGCCTCAAGGTGCACCTGACGTGACACAGGCGCCGTGGTGACGTCGCCGCCACCTAGTTGCTGTTGTCGTTGCATGTGTTGTCACATGGCCTCAAGGTGCACCTGGCCTGGCACAAACGCCATGGTGACTTCACTGACACTTAGTGGCGAACGGTGGCTGTTATTGTTGCATATGTCTTGCATATGTCTTGCATATGTCGTTGCCTGTGTCGTTGCGTGTCATTGCGTGTGTTGTCGTTGCGTTTGGCGACGTGTGTCGGCGTGCACAGCGGCCGCACCAGAGTCCACGCTGCCGAAGCGCTGGCGGCTGGGCCCCAGCCACATGGTCTCGGTCGGCGCCTCGGACGTCGACACGGGGCAGCCCTTGGGGTCGGCGTAGAGCAGCAGCAGGGGCTGGTAGTGATTCCTGATGCACTTGGACACGACCTCCTTCCACTTGGAGCCGACCTGCAGTGGGCACAACGGGCTCAGCTGTACGCTCGCACGACCCGCACCGCCGGTCACGCTCCCGAGTCAAGCGGCCGTGGCGGCCGACGATCCGGCGCTCGCCGATTCGCTTCGGTGTGTCTGGCTCGCCGACGCTCAGTCGCCGTCTCCCGATCACTCTTCTGTCGCTCCTAGCGGGTCACCGTTCCCACGAACTTCGCTCGTCGATTTCTCCGCCCAGACCGACCGCTTTGTCCGATCCTTACCGCGCTTGTACACGAAAGGTCGCGTGCACATCGTCATCGCCCGTCGTCGCGCATCACCGCGCCAAGCGACGTCGCACGACTCGCGAGCGCGTGACGGCACGCCGCCGTATGTGACGCGGCGCGCCGCGTTCCGTGCCGCGTGCTGCGGAGCAATGCGGCGCGGAGCGTGGCCGCCCAGCGGAGGAAGGGATGGGATGTCGGACTGAATCCAGCGTCAGTCACGAAGCTGCCGTTAATGCTCCGCCCATGCGTTGCCATGTCAGGCGCACGCCTTACGCTGCTTTTCCACGGCACTCGGGCGAGACTTTGCTCCGAGAGACGCTCAATCTCTGCGGCTCTCGTTCTCACTTATAGAGGATGTGACCAACCCATCGATTGGACATGTACGTCGAATCAATTGCTCTTGTCACCATCGAGCCCTTGCAATCGAGGAATTCGTAACCTTGTATTTCCCAAGCCCGCATAAACGTGAAACAAAGTTCCACGTATCACTGTAAATATGACGTAAGGAATCGGCCCGACATCACGAGCAGAACCGTCCCCGGCAAGAATCTAGTGACTCGGTGAGGCTCTCCTGCATCAGGACATGATCATTATTGACTTACATGCACATGTAAACACACACACGTAAAGCTCGCAAAAGAGGTACACGCTAAGGTCTCTGAACCGAGTTTATAATCAATGGATTTGCGCTGAACGTTTGAGCCATGGATTATTGTGTTCCATGGGATCAATTTCGATCCACGGATAATCCAATTTACAGATAATTGGATTGAAGAGCGGGCACATGTATGTAGGTGTTTACGTGCGTGTTTGCGAGCATATTTTATGACGTGATCCGGAATCTGCCGTCGCTGTGACGGATAACTGTTCAGCTGCCGTTGTCTTGAATTCTGGATCTTGTTTTTTGCAGCTTCTCACATAAGGGATGAGTCAGGCCCTAAACTTGAAAACGCCACGACATACATGCAAATTAATTAATCAATTCATTGTCAGAAACGGCTTAATCCAGTACAGGGTTACAATGAGGCAGAGCTTATCCCGGTAGACACAGGGATCAAGACAGGGTTATACCCAGGATGGGACGCCAGTCCAACACAGGGTACCGGGGGAAATTTAGTCAGCTGGCCAATTAGCCTAGGCGGCAGCAGCAGCAGCAAGCCACGCAGACACAAGCAGAATATGCAAACTGCACACAGAAATACACCCCAGCTGGGAATCTCAGGGCTTTCTTACTGTGAGGCGACAGTGCTACTCACCGTGCCGCCCACTACATATACATAATTACATACATGTCTACGGGTACCTTTTTCGCCAGTATGCAAATAATGCGAAGAATATACGCGGTTTTACCCTTTATAGCAATGAAACAAGTGTTAAGATCTTTATACCCCAAATAGACACCATTTACAAAGTGTCCAGTTTGCAAGCAGCCACACATGCTTGTGGCAAAAATATGCAAACAGAATGCTTTGATAGTAAAGCTCTGTTTAAGGGTTTAGGCACAAACAGCACTTGCCCGCTTGATTCTCCAACATATCGACGGGTAGACAACACTTACATATATTTTTACATGACCTAAACCCTTAAACAGAGCTTTACTATGGATAACATTGGTCATGAATGCTTTGATACGATATTCATTGTCTTTAAAAAGCTATCTCTGGTGTGGGCCAATCAGTTTTAAGGACAATGCAGATTGTATCAAAGCATTCTGTTTGCATGTTTTTGCCACAAGCACGTGTAGCTGCTTGCAAACTGGACACTTGGTAGAAGGTGTCTGTGTGGTGTTTAAAGCTCTTAACACTTGTTTCATTGCCAGAAAGGGTAAAACCTCGTATGTATTTTTTCAAACTTAATAAAATGCATAATTACATACATTTACTAGCGATGCACACGTTTGTCCGTTAGCGTGGGCTGTGCAGGAGGCTGCTCTGAGGTACGGGGCGGCCGGCGCCGGCAGCCCTCCAGCAACAGCGAGAGGCGCGTGAGCGATGCTCGCCGCAACAGGCAACGTCTGGCACTAAAGCGCGGCAAGCCGGCGCAGCGGGGGCTCGCGGTGACGCCTCTGTCGGTCGCCCCGCACTCGGTTCCCTCATACATCTGGGTCTGTCCCGTGACCTCCTTCCTGTCAGCCAGTCCCATGCCCTCAAGGACTACCTAGGCTGCCACGAGTGCCCACATGATGCCATCATTGCTTCCTGGGGTATGGCGGCGGCAGCAGCTGCTGCTGCTGCTGCGGTGTATTGCATGCACGGAGAGGGAATCCGCATACAGAGGTAGCGTGTTAGTGTAGAGTTGAGTGGGTTTTATAATTGTATACTTTAATAATGGATGGATAGTGCTTTATATTTCAGTGCGTGCTGCACGTGCGAGTGTGCTGCATGCATCGATACACTCGGTGCGCGCACGCACGCGTGTACAGCGCGGGTTCGTGTGCGACTATGCGGGCGTAGTAACCGGCTGTGCTTCAAACCCAGACGTCAGGGTTCGACTCCTGACCGTGCGCATCGCTGCATTCCGTTACATCTGAGAATGGCACGGCTCACGTGGCCGTCTTCTACACCAGCAGACGACGGAGAGTAGTGTCGATGTAGGGTTTCACGGCTCGACGTACGAGAATCGCTCCTAAGAGCTGTTCTTTTGGCACAGACACGGCGAGCGTTCCTTCTCTGTCCTTCGCGACATTTGACCTCCCACAATTGAGGCATCTTCAGGAGGAGACAGAGGAGGAACGCTCGCTACGGCGCTCCGAAGAGAGCAGTTCTTACAAGCGCTTCTATCAACGAAGAGGAGCTCGCAGCGTGACCGCGGCCACGGGTTTCAAACCACGAACGGAGGAGCGATGCCACTGCCTGCTTCGATCGCTCGCCAACGGCAGAATTTCAACTATTGGCCACGAAGCTACTCAGCGACTCCCGGGCACAAGCATACGAACGTCACCGATCCACGCGCCACTGCTACGAAAGGAATACGACGACCAGTGGCACTGGGGATCTGGGCTTTTGGCCTGGGCCTCCCCTAGGTCGACTACGGGAGGCCAGAACACGAAGAGCGACTGTCGATGACGAGCCGCCCCACCGGATTGCCATTCGCCCCCACGAGTGCGCGCGCTCTCCGAAACAAACCCCGTCCGGGGGTGGCGGCAGCGGCGGCAGCGGTGGCGGCGCCGGGTTACCTCTTTGACCTCTGCGTCGTCGAAGTAGATCCACTTGCGCAGGCGCGTGTGGTAGAAGAAGGTGGAGTAGTGGTGGCCATAGTAGCACACCATGCCGACCAGCCACAGCTCCGTACGCTTTGCCTTGTCGTCCGTTACGCGGTAAAACAGCTGCCATCCCCGCGACGGGCGGGTGGAGTTTGGGGAGGGGGTAGGCGGTGGGGGGTAGGTAGGGGTAGGTTTAGGGGTCGGGTAGGTGTGTGGTGCAGGGGTGGGTGAGCAGGCAGAGGGAGAAACGGAAGGAGAGAGAGAGAGGGAAAGGAAATTAACAAATGAGCACCGGCTTTTAAAACGCCAGCGATGAATTAAAGGGCACTCTGTGATGAGCGCAGGGGATGACGTGGCGCGCAGTTCGGGACACTCGCTCACCGCCGCCCGGCTGCCGATCGACAGCTCTCGCCCGAGACGGTCGCATTAAGTGAATGCCTTGGCTGCGGCCGATGCCAGCGCCGTGAAAAACCTGGCCCAGCTCATTTCGCTAATGGAGCCGGAGGATGGGTTATTAAAACAGCTAACGGTGATAGCAATCGTTTAATTGATTGTCTGCGATTTGACAAACGTTAACACAATGAAAGCTGCTGCACAGCGTTGACGATGATATCTCGAGATGGCCCCCTGCTTGGAATGTTTAGCCAATTGCTTTTTGAATTGCGGGTTTTTGTCTTGCGTGGGAAGGATCTGGAGTGCCCGGAGAAAACCCACGCAAATGAGAGGAGTACACTCGCAACCCACGGCACAGATGTCTTGACGGAAACCTCAGACGTGGAATCTCGGATAACCTCATTTACACCGCCTGTTTTGAATGACGGTCGTTTCATGATTGCGAGGAGGCGGTGGCTTGAAATACCACTGGGAGATCACGATGTTACTGGACTAAACATTGGTGCTATAATCTCACGTTACGTGGATAAAGGATTTTTCCCAGAAATGGGAGTCTGTTAGAAAATAAGTTCTGCGTTTCATATCAATATTTAATTAGATAGGAATATAGAACACACTCGCACGCACGCACGCAGAGATTATCCGGGCAGCAGCACACCACGATCTGTGCAGGCTGTGGGCGCCGCGGAACACGATGCCCACTCGTACCACACAGCGGTGGGCCACCGCCAGTCCCACTCGCCCTCCCGCTGTCTCAACGAACGGTCAATACTGCCCGGTCACAGCTGCTCTGCTCAGCCGCCGTTTAATCCGACAGTGTCTGGGTCTGCTATTCCGTGGGCTGTCAAGTGGTCCGATCTGCTTCCTGTGGTCTAGCTTGCCACCTAGTTCTGCCGTCTGGTCTGCTGTCCGGTCTACCGTCTGATCTGCCGTCTGGTCTATCTGGCTTGCGCTGCACCGCTGGTCTCGTGTCTGCTGGTGCAGCGTGTCGTGCCGAACGCTGCCTTCACGAGTTTGGCACGACGTGTCTTTTTCGCATTGAAAATTACTCACAAATGACTTAAGTGGGTTAGACCACACAGCAGCATGCCCACTAGGTGCAGCATACACCGCTCTGCGACATGGCGCCTCTACCTTACGCCGCCGTACGAATGGCCTACACGCCCAACACACTAAATTACCATTATTATATTACCACCGCGTTGCTGCGTAGCAGGGAAACACGTTTCCATCCGCAACAGGGGAGTCTAGAACAAAAAGTTCCACTGTCTTTAGAACCGTGCTGCTGCTCCATATGATTGTACTGATAATGTTACTGCTGCAATTGCTGCTGCTCCTGATGTTGCTGCTGAAGCTGCAGCTGCTGCTTGTACTCCTGCTGTTATGGATACTCTGCTGCTGCTGTATGGTGTTACTGCTAATGACACTGCTACTGTTGGCCTTCGCAGGTGCTCGCTAACAGCACTTGAACCTACAGTCTGTTAAGGCTATAAAGGGGGTCTTTGTCTTTGCTGCTGCCGATACTGCTGCTGATACTGACATTATAATATTATATATAATAAATGCTATTTATAACACGCACATTCATTCGATTTCGAAAGTATTCATTCGAGGAGAGAAACGACTCAGAGGCACGAGGAAACCGCAGAGACGCGGAGGAGGCAGCCAAGCGGTTAGCCGGCGCCAACATTTGCCACACACTGCGTCCTATATATTATGACGTTATCGGCCAATTAATTCACGAGTGTTTTTTTTGTTGTGGAGGGAAAACCAGAGAACCCGGAGGAAACTCACGTAGAACAGGGGAAGAAGACGCAAACTTCATACTGAAAGGCGCCCGAGGTGGGAATCAAACCGCCTCGGGCAAAACCTTCGTTCTGTGGAGGAGGTAAAGATGATACCCTGCGCCAAGTTGTTACCACTGCTGCTGCCACCACTGCAGCGGTGGCCTTGCCACGGATAGAGATTTATAGAGGTTTATAATTACAGCAGAAAAATACCCACCTCTTAACGGAGTCCTGCATTGACACAACACTGCCTCCTGTCTCTAACACTGACAGATAGATGTGTAGTATTACAGCAAAAACATACCTAGTGAGCTTGCAAGCTCTTTACGGGATTCCTGCATCGACACAACAAACACGCGAGGCTCACCTCGGACAGCTGCAGCCGCGTGCCGAGGCTGCGGATGACGTCCTCGGAGAGGTCAGAGTTCTCCGAGTCCCAGACGAGCCCTAGCGTCACGATCTCCGGAGAGTTCATCAGTACCTTGCGCAGACGCACCTGCCGCTCGCCGCAGTTGCTCTGTGTCGCAGGGGAGGGAGGGTGACATTCCCCAGCGTCGCCGGTCAGCAATCGTTCAGGAACCCTTCGGTGCGAGTCGACTCGTTACGCGTCGTATTTCGTTGCGGCTCCCAACACGCAGTCGCATCGCCAGCAAAACTGCAGTGATCTGCCAGTGTGCGATCCACACGGGCCACCGTCAATACCTTGCTACTGTAACCAGGGTTAACTGATGAGTTGAGTTGCGCGTATCACTGGCTCACATAGTAATAAGGTAATAATATGTTCATATGAATATGTTAATTTTATTATCATTACACACGCCCACGAACAGTTGACTGTGCCGCCTTTGCAGGCAGTGCGTTAGTCGTGAGCGGAACGTCTTGAGAAGCACGGGAAAAGTTATTGTGTTATCAGACTGACTCGTGGCGTGTGTTTGCAGACGCTGTGTCTGCAGTGTTAATTAATATAAAGCGGAGAGAAGATTCGTGTGGATTCAAGTGTTTGGTGGGTGAAGAGATTCATCACGACGGACCAGTAGAGTGGGAAGCACAACAAGGATAAGAACTATACACAACGCAGAAGTTGACCATCAACCCGGTCAACATTTTGGCTAACCGAAGCGCCAGCCGGTGGTCTCGAGTGAAGAAAGACAAAGGCGGCTGTGCGCGCCGGTTACACTACGCTAATCTGGCCGCTCCCCTCAACGCAGTCTCGCACGCTAGACTGTTCACCGCGGCACCTGCTTCATACGCCTCGCTCACGCACAACCGAGGCACGACGCCGCTTCTCCATCTCCACACCTACAACCTAGAACACTCCACAACCTTCAAACAGCATCTAAACAGCATCTAAACATGCATCTATTGACCGATGCACAAACCACCGAGTTGGGCTCCGCGCCTCCTAGATCGTGTCTGCTTTGCAAATTGCGAAAATGTCCCGGGCTACAAGTTATAGTTGTTATTATTAAAAGTGTAATGTTTCGCCAACAATCTTTGCACATTTTTTGAATGAGGAACGCCCGCGGTGAAAATGGACTACGTTCCGATGTGATACCATATTGTACGTGCGTGGCGCATACCGTCGGAAATCCCTACAACGTGCACCCGGCTGCCAACTGCCAGCCCACGAATTTGTATCATCATTGCAACACGTGTTAGATGGAAATATAGGGCTTAGAAGGACGAGTGAAAAACACACAATACATGACGATAGTTGCTCTGGTGAACATTCTGTCTGACGGTCGACGGGCCTGCCAACGAACCCGGTCACCCCGCATCGACAGTTCGATGCTAGCAGCCACGCGCTAGTGTCGAGCGGAGATCACCCGAGTGCGTCTGTCTGCCGTGAAGGGAAGCAGGCTGCTGTAAGGACGTTATTTACCCTTTGCTTTAGTGGGCAAATAAGATAGATATTCTTATTACCAAATGCAAAGTGTATGCCACAGCATGACAATGTTTTTCCTCCAAATCGCAACAGTAATCTCAAGGGCTCTATTAGCAAACGACAAAATACATCTCCGTGCGTAACGGTGTATGCACATGTACAATCATTCAAGTTCGAAGGTATTAATTCGAAGAGAGAAGGACTCAGAGGCACGAGGAAACTGCAGAGGTGGAGGATGCAACCAGGCGGTTAGCCGGCGCCAACATATATTGTGATGTTATCGGCCAATTCATTAATCAGTGGTCTTTTTTAATTGTGGGAGGAAACCGGAGAACCAAGAGGAAACCCACGCAGAACAGGGGGAAGAAACACACAAACTCCAAAGAGAAAGGCACCCGAGGCGGGAGTCGAACTGCCTCCAGCAAGCCCATTCTTTATGTGAGGCGCAGATGTTACCACTGCAGGGCAGTTACTCTGCCGTGGCCAGACTAGTCATGCCGGGGGTCTCAGCTTGGCGCTCTGACCGCCGAGCCACGCGGCCACCTTGCTCAGAGCGGAAATA
>JAZEWU010000038.1:6432927-6446428 GCA_036362915.1 Geotria australis | reverse complement strand
TCACCTTGTTGATGTGTGTCTCGAAAGTGAGTGAGGAATCAAAAGTTACACCTAGACTCCGGACTGCCTTAGGAACTTCAGTTGTCTGCTCGCCAAGCATCAATTGGATAGGTTCAGCCTTGGACACTTGCTGCGGGGTTCCGACAAGCAAGACCTCTGGGAGGCGGTATTTGGAGATCAAAGCATACAACGGAATGATCAGACAAACCAGTATCAGTGACGGACATGTTGGTTACCGAGATGCAATGAGTAGATATAGTGATCAGATCAAAAGCAAAACACTGCTGGGTTTCCCCACATGGTGTTATTTGTGGGGTTTGTTGACCATACTTCACCTCGCCGGTCAGTTTTGCAAAGGCAGCATCCCATGAACAGATATCTCTGATGCTAACCTTGTTTGGGAATCGAACCTCGGCAACACCGGGTTCAGAGCTCGGCACACTGACCATTGTGGCAGGGTGGCGCAGTGGTAACGTCTGCGCCTCATAGAAAGAAAGCCCTGCCCAAGGCGGTTCGTTTCTCGTCTGGGACACCTTTCTGTGTGGACTTTGTGTGTTCTCCCCCTGTTCTGCATGGGGTTCCTCTGGGTTCTCCGGTTTCCTCCCACAACTAAAACAACACTCATGAATTAATTGGCTGATAACACCATCCTTTTTAGGAAATAATTGGCACGGGGGCAAGTGCACTGGCGACAAGCACGCGTCACGGCACACAGACCCTGGGTTCAATTCCCAACTCGGGTGCCGTTCTGTGCCGAGTTTGTATGTTCTCCCCCTGCTCTGCGTGGGTTTCCTCCAGGTTCTCCAATAGCCAAATTGATCCGTGTATTGTAACTGGTCGTGGCCAAACATCCCAATGCTGAAAAGTTACCAGCCAATTACCCAATTAGTATTACGCGCGGCAACATTGCCCTCTGCTGCAAACACTTGATGGGACCCTCCTCGTAAAGAGTCTTGAGACTGAGACTTTTCTGGGTAAACAAGTATAATCATAGATAATCATAACAACCGAGCCGTGGACTTGTCTCGCAACCTATGAGGTCATCATCATCAATGTCTGGAACCGCTAAATCCCGTACAGGGTCGCGGTGAGCCGGAGCCTATCCCGGCAGATACAGGGCGCAAGGCAGGGCTATAACCTAAATTCCGTAACGGGAGTTACCTCAACCCATCATCGCTCCGTGGTGAATAAACCGTTTTTTCGCCGCCGTGCGGGAAGTCGGCAGCACTAACTCATCGGAACCACTGGGCGCCGTCACAAGAACGCGGGACTCGGGCCGATGACGTGGGCCCGCAGCCGGGCGGACGGCGCCCGGTGCCCGCGCCAGGCGGCGCGACGCCGCGACCCTGCCTCGGAGTCGTCGCGTGAGGCCCGTGTCGAGCCCCGTCACGGGGCGGCCGTGGGAGCCGGGAGCCACCGTCCCCCCGGGAGGACTCCGAGCGGGGTTTGCGCGAGCACGAGGAGGCGTTGGCGTTTCTCAGTGCGCGCCTCCGCGCCGCTACGCTAAAGCGTAGCGGCGGCCGCGCTCGCTTGCACGCTCACTGTAACCGCATTCCTGCATCGCACATTTTTTTTTCCTGTTTTATGCCAGCAAAGCTGTTCTTTCAGACAAAGGGGGGAAAAAAATGAAATCTGGAAAAAAACAGATCGCCCGGGCGCAAACGCTTCGTCATCAGTTAGCGCTCAATCACAGCGGCGCCCACGCTGCCTCGCTGGCAGGGTGCCACCGCGGCGGCTCACCGCGTTCACACGATGCCTGCGCGTACGCGCGGTGCGCACGCACGGGATCCCATGGTACCGTGTACACACACGGTACACACAGCGTCCATAAGCTGCTCGTGTTCGAGTGTACCACGGTACACAGTGTACACACACACCGTGTGTGCACGGCACCCTCTGTGTATACCACAATGCCCACATTCTCCACGCGGCATTCGCGTGGTGCAAACACACACGCTACACACACGACCACAACGACAATCGCCGTTCGTCAAGTCTCATAAGTCGAGCCGTGAAAACCTATATCAGTACATCATAATATATAGGACACAGTCAAGGTAGAAGCGTTCACGTCGCGATCCCTGTCAGGTAGTACTTGGTATTGCCTGCGAATTCTACCAAACACTTCGAAGCCAAGCTGAAAGACGACGATGTCCAGAAGCTAGCCATCGTGCTTCGAAGAATCGCAAAGAAGAAGTGTCTGGCAAATGTTGGCGCCAGCTAACCGTGTGGCTGCCTTGCCCCTGCCCACATCTCTGTGCATTCTTTAGATGAATACCTTCGACACTGAACGAATACCGTGCGCGTTATCAATAGTAGTGTTATTATAACAGAATGCAGGGTCAAGTGCTGTTAGCTAGCACCTATAAAACCCAGCATGGCACAAGAGGGGATGGGTGGCTAGCAGCACGCACGGCCGCCTTTGGAGGGGGTGGGTGACCAACGTGGTGCTGGTCACCCACCCGCTCACGTGCTGTGTTGACCTTCATCAGTGCTGGCTAATGGCACTTGACCTTCCAGTCTTTAAAGGCTACACGGGGGATCTTTGTCTTTGAAGTGCCACATAGTGCCCACACTGAGCAGCCTGTGAGGACACGGAGGGGGGGCGGTGGGGGGCAGAGTCAGAGACCGACGGGCTCTTTCGCGAGTCCGTCCGTCCCATCTCATTTGTCTCGTGGTCCGCGCGTCCGTCCGCGAGCAAGCGGCGTGTTTCCGCGCGGCTATTTTCGGCCTCTGTTTCGTATCCGTCCCCGGCGCGCGACGGCCAGTGACGGACGGCGACATAACCCAACGCAAAGGGCCGCGCGTCAAGGAAATCAACACCAAACGCCAGTGACGCACGCGGCGCCGCTCCGGGCCGCGGGGAAGAAACGGAATTAAAGGACGGCTCCGATTCCCCCCCGAATCGTCGCGCACGAGCCCGCCCCGTCGCGCGGCACCGCAGCACCCGATGCGCGAGCTCCCACCGTGGCCAAACACCGAGGGCCACGACGACCCCCGCGAGGCAACGGTCACCGTCTAACAGAACGCGCGGCACACCGACGCCGTCACTCGCCCGGTCGGGACGACGGAACGTGTCGACGGAGGCGTCTGTTCGTGACAATTTACATCCCCGACGGTCGTTTCATGTCCGTGCCCCCCACCGCCTCCCCGATGTTTTTTCTGCCGGCGGTGGCTAAAAATAATAATTGCCGCGGCGCGGGCGGATTTTTGCGCGAGTTAATTCTGACGGCGAAGCGTCGCTCTGCGCGCGCCTGTTTGTTTGGGGCTATAAAGCGCAGGCAGGCACGCACTCCCAGCCCATCAGCCCGCGCGTCGTGTCATCAGCTTATCGATCGGCGTCTAATGAGCGCGCGCGCCACCTTAATTCCACAACCGTCAATTAAAGAGTGCGACGCGTGCCCCGCGATTGCAGCCGTCGCGAAAGCATTCTCTCTTCTCCCGCGGTCGTCGCCGTCGGCGCCGCAAACGCCAGAAGGGGGGGCAGCGCCGCCACCGTCTCCCCGGTGTCACAGTCTCCCCGTCGTTACCGCCGTCACCGCCGCGGCGCGTTAACGAGCGCCGCTCGACCGAGTGGCCCGCCGCTCCTCTCGTCCAATTAATCGGCGAGCCCCTCGTTTGGCCGTCGATTTAAAAGAGGCGCGCGGGTCGCGTCGGCGGAATCGCTGAACGCGCCGTTCGTACCGGCGCAAACGCACTTATTATACGGCTTAATCACGCTAAGTGCATTCTGTCGGAGAAATCTCTAATTCCGGCAAGCTTACAGTGCCGGGCGCGGGAGCCGCGGAGATACGTTACCGCGAGCGGCGGCTCCGGCTGCCCGGCGTGCCGCCACGCGCCGACGCTCCCAACGCGGCGGCCACGCTGCGTGCGTTAGCGTGTCAGCGTGCGTGCGTGCTAGGGTGCGTGTTGGCGTGTGCGAGAGTGCGATTGTGCGGGTGTGTTTTTTAAGTGCCTCTGCGCGTGTCCGTGTGTGGCTATATGCATTCGCGAGAGTATGCGGCCGGCGGTGACGCGATGGTTAGAGCGTCGCGCTACGGACCTGGCCATCTGGGATTAATTCCCGGCCGAGGCCAACGTCAGTGACCCGGTCCTGAGATTCGTCTAGGTCGACTCTGCCTAAAATTGGTAACCGAAGCGGTGTGCAAACATCGGCACTGAGAATATAAAGTCAGCCTGGCAGAAGTGCTCACAAAAAATGCGTGACACGTTGAATAATTGTTTTCAATTTACACAAATCATTTAAACCAATTTCACATGTAGACTAAAGGTACAAACAAGGCATAGAGCTCAGGCGGAGTAACTGACACGTGACTCCGAATTGACGCAATTTCATTAAACCGTGAAGCGGATGAATCATTGGATGGATATTACTTTCGTCCGAGTAATGCGCGTACAGTCCGCTCGGCACTCCTGCCAGCCACAGGATTTCCAAACGGAGATAAGATGTTTACAGATGCTTTGAGGGTTCTCCTACGGGGGTTACATAAAACTCTTTCTCTGTTATTGTCGAGTTTCTCCGTAAACCATAATCCTAATCCTAAGTCCAGCATTAAAAACAAAATGACGACACAAACCTCTTTCGGGATAGACGTGTCACTGAGCGCTCTCCCTCACTCCCTCGCGACGTTTCCCCTCCCACGTTGGAAACATCATCAAGTGAGGGAGAGCGCTCGACACGGCTATCCCGAAAGAACAGCTCTGAAGAGCAACCATCATGAATCGAGCCGTGAAAACCTACACCTGTGTTTATTATTGTTATTAAGAGGCAGGTGGAGGTCTCTGGGTGGCTTGGACGTTAGCGCGCTGACCCTGGGTTTGAATCCAGGTTTTGGCAACTGGCTGTGATTAAACAACTTGGTTCTCAAGTTGCAGCAAGTTGATGGTTCTGCCGTGATCACACAAATACTCCCTCATTAATTTTGGGACAGCACTTCGCTTGGCTTCAGTACAGCTCACAGAAATAAATAAATCCATAACTTTGACCGTCATACGGCAAACACTACTCGCAGTAGCACAGCACGTGGGAGAGTGCTGCCCTCTTCTGTGGGGGTTAGAGGTCACTTGAACGTGGCTCTGTGGTATCCGCTTTTGTGGACCGCTCTCTTGCACGAAGGATGGCACTGGTCCGCGAGAGATCCTAAAGGATTCTTTGTCTCGTGATGTCATAACGCCCATGGCTCCATCCGGAACAACTTTTGCGAATTAGACATTTACGTGTCTATTTTGCAACCGCTAAAGCCTGGCAGACGAGATGGACTCGTTTTGTTATCACCTCCGTCACCCCGTTTCCTTGGAGGAATGTTTTCAGCAGAAACGGAACGCACTGTACCGACGGCAGCGAGACGGCCTCTCAAGACAAGTGTTCTGAGATGAGCGTTACTCTTGGCAACGAAACGTAATATGTAAAATGAGTGCAAATGACAGTATTAAAATTACCTAAAACCATACACTCACAGAGACAAATGCAACGCACAGCGTTCTGCTTACCAATATTAAGCAGCAGGGTGTCGGTGAAGTGGCAACATTCACCTGACAGAAAGAAGGTCCTGCCCAAGGCAGATTGACGCCCGCTTCAGACGCCTTTCCATGCAAAGTTTGTCTATTCTCCCCTTGTTATGTGTGGTTTCCTCCGGGTTCTCCGGTTTCCTCCAACAACTAAAAAAACACTAATTAATTAATTGGCCAATACCATAATAATATATAGGACGCAGTGTGTGGCGGGTTGGCACCGGCTGACCGCGTGGCCGCCTCTCCCCCACCTCTCTTTCTCGCGGCACCCCTTGGGACCTCTGGGTGAAAGGTGCAACTATATAAACATAACAAATCATTATTATTATTAATACATACGTCACGCGGCGAAACGCTGACCTAACGTTGCGCGTAGGCCGGCGGACACGGCCCGTTAGAGCGGGGAGCCCGTCGAATCGGACGGCGTCACTTCCCGCAGTAACGATGCACATTCTTCAAGCTGTCCGCCTCTCTTACGGCACTTCTCTTTCACTCTCGCTTCCACCCCGCCGCCGCCGTAAATCTCTGTTCGCGGATGCTCTTCCCGTCCATACGTCTCCATGGCGTCTCTGCCCGCAACCCGGCGCTCGTTCCGGGCGTCCCCGCGAACCGGCGTGGCCGCGGCGTGACCGAGCGCCGGCCCCAACACTGGTGGTGCGGGGAGGAGCAGCACTGATGATAAACACGGCACGCAGGCTGGTGAACGGTAACGCGTGTTTGTTGTGTCACGGGAGTGAGCTTGCAAGCTCACTGGGTATTTTTAAGCTGTAATAATAAACACCTATAATAATAACGCTGCATTCCTAATGATTACATTAAATAAACCCCCAACTAAAAATGTCCGCACGCATTTAGGAAGAGGAGTGCCTCTCGGTGGTTCCAGGTGCCTCCGAGTGTTTCTATCTCCCTCTTCGGAAGCGTGATCGGCGGTCAGATTATTATCGTTATCTCATCTCACCAATCCGTATCGCTCGTCCCTGGGCCTGCATCTCCCTGTTGGCGCATGTCACCGCCGGCACACCACGGCCTACTGATTTCAGACGACGCCAGGGGTTCTAGAACGTCCTCCGTGAAGCGGACGCACGCAGCAATAACCAGGAGAGGCCTGCCGGATACGAACCTCTGCAATACGAACCTCGGCGCTGGTGCCGGGAAGTGTAGATCGCTGCTAGCTGCGGGACATTGCTACGAGACCCCGATCCGGCCATCGCTAGCAGGTGCTACGCTGGCACCCCTCAAAGCTACGGAGCTTAAAACGCACGCTCGACGACCCGGGACACGCGGCGTAAGCGTGCCGCGCGCTAAACCGCGGTTGGATATTCGCACGGTCGCGAATTCAAACGGTTAGCGAGCTTTGAAAGCGGTCAAACGCGGCGTCGTTCGGCGTGCGAGCGCGCGCCGGTCCGTGTTGCACGCCCGTGCCGACGTGTCCCGGTGGCGCTCTTACTTGTTCCGTAAAGCCTTCAAGCCGTCGTGCTAGGACCACTTATGCGGCTCAACGCTGTCTGATTACCGTTCTCTGTCGTTGTTAATCTGTGCAGCGCTTTGTGACCCTCGGGTGAAAGGCGCTCTATAAATGCTATTATTATTATTATCACCTGATAGATACCGGCACCACCGAGCCGTCCCCTCGCGTCGCCGTGACGCAACAACGCGTCACGGCCCGGCGGTCACCGCTCCGTCCCCGCGGTCACGGTCCCTCTGTTGGCCGCCACTTCATCATTCGTCTCCACCACCGAGCAGCGTCCTTCTGGCCGTGACGCGCCCTGCTCGGCTCAAAAGCCGTTTGTTGACGGTCAATACGATTCCTCTAGCGTGTGTGCACGCTCTCCGTTCTCTGTAATCCCAAGTGTTCACTTCTGTGGACACTTTTAATCTGCATGTATAACCTGCGATGGGTAATGGGGCTCTCCCTCCCACGCAGCCCCCGGGCTGCGCGCGTCACTTCCACGGGAGATCAGCTCCGCGGGTCCATCAACTCGTTCAGAGCTCGCCTCTGCACTCGCAACGGCTCCGACAAGCATCGCGGAATTCTCTTAGTTGAGGTATTCATTTTCATGAATCGCTAATTACGGGGTTTTACTGTCTTTTGTTTATCGGCCCGCGTGCTGGTTTATTCCAATCTTGCACCGCGATTTGCGACCTTCGGGTGAAAGGCGCTTTAAAAATGGAAATGATCGTTATGATTGGGCGACGCGGTGGCGCGGTGAGTGGCGCTGCTGCCTCAAAGCAAGAAGGTCTTGGGTTCGTATCCCAGCTCGGGTGCCTTGCTGTGTGGAGTTTGCATGTTCTCCCCCGTGTCCACGTGGGTTTTCACCGTTGAAAAAATACAATGCACTCACCACACCGATAAGCTCGCAACCCACGTTTCATATTTCAGAAGCAAGATTCGGCGAGTGACGCGTGCCAGCGTGGGTTTGTCCGACGGGGACAAGCGAGTAAACTTCGCTTCCCCGGTCGCTGGGCCACGATCCCGAATCAACGTCGGGATTTAAAGCAGAGCTGGCCGAGTGCGGACACAGGCAGACCCCGGCTCCCCAGAGCCGTGCAGCCTCAAGGCTAAAACACAAAGCACGGTCAAGCCCCAACTCTCCCGGGCCTTTCGGCCAGCGTGGAAGGAAAGGCCCAATACTGCCCAGAGCCGCCGTTCTCAACCGCTGCGTCACGACCAATCGGTGGGCCGCAAGCCCCACCTAGCCGTCCGTCGAGACCAGACTAGAGTGGGCCAAGCGGGCCTTGAGAACCCGTGCTCTAGAGGGCCTGTTGAGAGCTCCATCTCGTGCGGGTTTCCAGCTTGAGTAGCACGAGCGAGCAACCGCACGGACGCACCCTCATGCCCACTGAGTGCGGTCTACCCACCGTGGGCACCGCCATTGCACGCGATTACGGTCGAGACCAAAGGCTTGCACCGTGCTCACGCTACGTTATCCGCCTACGGTTAATAGCGAACTGATTATCGCCACGCTAGCGGGTAGCCCCCGTTCAGAGGCAACGTTCGCTCGAAAAAAAAAGCTACGGGGCGGTGTAAACTACGCGTGCCGCAAATAAAGCGCGCTTCTCGCGGCTTTACGGGCGCGATACACGGGCGCCTCTCAATTATTACCATCGCGTAAATCAGCCGGCCCGGTTATTATCTCTTACTTTACGCGTCGGCGTAACCAACGGAGAGAACGAACGAGGAGCTTCGGATCGCCCCCGTAACCGGCTGCCGCTTTGAACGAAGCGCGAGATCCGAGAACCCCGAGCCGTCCCCCCCCCGCGTAGTCCTTTCCGCCCGGCGCCACGAGCGGGCGCGTCCGCCTCCGGCCGAGATCGCGACTGGTCGGCGGTCGACAAAGGAGCCTTCCGCTCGGCTTCGAGACGGAGCGCCGACGGCGGCGCGGCCGGCCGGATGGGGCGCGCGCGTCGGCACGCCCGCGGCCCGCCGTCCCGGGCGCGGGCGCGGGCACCCGCTCGCTCCCTCGGCTACGGAGGCATCGATTCCCTCCCGTCGTTTCCGGCCCCCGGCGCCGCGTACAAACCTCGCTCAATTCGACCGGCGCGTTGCGTACGCCTGCACTGGTGAAATAGCGACGGAACCAGGCTCCGTGCTGCCGACGTATCCGCGGTCGGCTCCGCGAGTACACAAGAACAACAGCACACGCAGACTGAGCTCTCACGCAGTAGACGTGGACTTCCTGTACCCCCCAGACTGCCTGGGGGGTACAGGCCGCAGTTTGGAATCCAGGCAGGAGGTATTGAGAACGCGCAGACTGCCGCGACAATACACGAATCCGCTACCTTACACCGGCATTGACCTTAGTTGTGCGGTGATTTGTGCTGTCGGGGGGCACGTATCGCTTGGGGGAGGGCATCCCATCAGCTGGCGCCGCGCATGACCGTGACAGAGCGAGGGTTCCGCTCGCGTCACGCGCAGCGCCAGCAGCCGCGCGCCGGTGATGTCACTCGCGCGCATACTTAATGAAGTCGACACCCTTGACCTCGCGCGACCGCGGCAAGCCCGGCTGCGCCTTGCGCGCGGTTATTCTTCCTCCGCTCGTTAACAAACCCTCGACCGCGACTCGCACCCGGGCGGGCGCAGCAGCCTCGTTGCGTAATCTACGAGATAACATCGGGGGGTTTTTCGGGTCGCAATGCCGGCACGGGTGCCGTTCTCCCCGTGTCCGTGTGGGTTTTCGCAGGGCACTCCGGTTTCCTCCCACGGTCCAAAGACATGCTACCCCATAGGTTAATTCGACTGGCGTCCTATCCTGGGTATAGCCCTGCCTTACGCCCTGTTACTGCCGGGCTAGGCTCCGGCTCACCGCAAACCTGTGTAGGATTAAGCGGTCGCTGACAACGGACGGATGGTTTCGTTTGGCCGCGCGTCGCGGGTCCGCGCGCGCGACCTTTCGCCGGAGCGCTCGCTCTGTCCCGCGCGACGCGTCGAGCGCGGACGATTCCCGCGATCTGCCGACTCCCCGCCTCGGCGCGGCGCCCGAGAAGCGGCCGCGACGGGCGAACGACGGGAGAACGATGGGCAGTGCCGGCGAGCGTGCCAGCGCCGCGAGACGGGCAGCGACGGCTCGAGTAAATAAATGAAGACGCACCGGATAAATAAGCATCAATTTCCCTGCCGAGAGTTGGCATTAGGCTCGCTAAGATTTCCAGCTGAGTAAACACCCTTGTCCCCCGGACTGGACATGCAGTGTCCACTCATTAAAGCGAGTATCGATTGCCCCTGTCCAATTCAGTAAGTGTGTTCATCGATTTTGCTTTCTCGTTCTCCCCACCCGCCCTTCCCACTGAGACTTGCTTGCTGCACACATTTTCGTTGCGGGCGGGCGTGAGCAGCGGGCCCACGAGGAGGCCCCCCCTGGGTCCCCCCCAGGCCAGCCCCCCCCGGCCCCCCCCCCGTCCCTCCTGACACAATGAACCCTGCTCACATTTGCACTCAGCTGTGAAAAAAGCATTATCCGCACCCGACTGTCAAGCCACATTTATTGAAGTCGTACCCTATACCACGCGGCGCTTACGCGCCAACGGTCACAGTCGTCTAGTATCTGCGCACGCCAGGGACACGCCACGTATATGCCACCGATATACGGGGCCCTGTCGCAGGAATATGGAATTTCCATTGCTGGTCGACGAAGGAGATGCGCGTTGCCATGTGTGGTTATCGTAGCCGTGAGGCTCGGAGGCAATCGGCGGGTTATGATTTCACATCTCGGTCGGGGGTTGCGTTTGACTGAGCCAGTCACCAGGCCGAGGCAGATAACATGATTACCACTTTGAGAGGAGGTCAACAGGAATTGTACTATGGAGAGAACTACCTCACAATAGAAATGCGGAATGTCCAGGCTGTAAAGAGAGCAGACGACGTAAGAGTTTCACACATGGACGTGACCGATGCGGTACGTGCTGGGTCAGGCGCCACTCGCCTGTAATTTTAAATTATACAATTAACATTTAATATTACAGGGCGGCAGGGTGGCGTAGTGGGTAGCACTGCCGCCTCACAGCAAGAAGGTCCCGGGTTCGAATGTCGGCTCGGGTGCCTTTCTGTGTGGAGTTTGCCTGTTCTCCCCGTGTTGGCGTGGGTTTTTGCCGGGCACTCCGGTTTCCTCCCACCGTCCAAAGACATGCTGCCAGGTTAATTGGCGTACTGACTAAATTCCCCCTGGCGCCCTGCGATGAACTCGCGTACCATCCTCGGTGTTCCCCTGCCTTGTGCCTTGAGTCTGCCGCGATAGGCGCCGGCTCACCGCGACCCTGTACAGGATTAAGCGGTTTCTGACAATGGATGGATGGATCTAACAGCCTGGGATGACAGTGCCGGCACGCACAGCATGGAACAGTCTTCTTCTTTGCGATTCTTCGAAGCACGATGGTCAGCTTCTGGACATCGTTGTCTTTCAGCATGGAACAGTGCCCTCTAGTGAAGTCGCGGCCTCTTCCAGGCCTTTCCTCACCGTGATAACAAGAATTACACTTTATAACGCGTGACACATTTCATTCAATGTCAAAGGTATTAATTATAAGAGAGAACGACTCAGAGGCGCGAGGAAACCGCGGAGAGGCAGGGGAGGGGGAAGGCAGCCAGGCAGTATGCCGGCGCAAACATTTTGCCAGACACTGCGTCCGATATATTATGATGTTAGTTGTGGGAGGAAACCGGAGAACCTGCAGGAAAACCACGCAAAACAAGGGGAGAACAGCAGATGTTACCACTGCGCCACCCTTCCACCCGACCCTCGTGCCATCCACATCGAGTTCTAAACAAACGAGTTGTTTGATCATAATGTGATTTTCACCAGAAAATATGACAATAACGTCTCAATATATAGAGGTTACAGCATATGATAATTGTTGGCGCCGCCTTTTCGTGTGGCTGCCTTCCCCCCACCTCTCTGCAGTTCGTCGCGCCTCAGCCGTTCTCTCTGCACGTTCATTATTAATATAGGGGGCCCTATTTAAAAGCTTGACAATTTAGTTCAGTCCAGCACCATTGACAAGATCCCCTGTGATGGTGTCTGCCAAGGAGTGGTCATCACAGCTAATACCACTCTCTGATAATGACCCTAGTGACCTGGACCAGCATCCCACTAAAGGTCACACGAAGACTTTAGGACTTAAGCAAGAACGGTCCCCTAAGTGGCTAATTTGTCAAGTGTCCTTTCCCTCTAGGGGGTGGACATTCCGCTGAATGAGACGTATGCCTCATCTCTCGGAATGCCCGCCGTTTATATCTAAAGCCTCCAATAACTCGGCACAATTAAGGCTGAAGTGGTACACGGAGTGGGGGGGGGGGGAAGCGTGCCTTGAATTGGTTTTATTTTTATTACCCCACCAGAGCAAATAAGGTTACGGGATAAACAGAAGGTGGCCGGGTGGCTCGGGGGACGAGCGGCATGGCCGCGGCGGGGTGAGGCTCTCCTTATGAACCGCGTTCTCAACCACACGGGGGGGAGGCGATGTGTAGCCTGCACCACATCGCCAATAAACGCGCAATAAAACCGTAGCCGAGATTGGGATTCGCACCTAATTTTAAAGTGGGCGCGCTCCAAAGATAATTCTGCGGATAGCCACGCAACCGCTCTCGCCCATTCACACGGCAGGAGAATAAAATCTGGCCGCCACACAGAAGACGAGGGAGCGCAGGGCCTCGTGCGGAGGAGGGCTGTGCGGTGCGCGGTTGCGTTGGTATCAGTTCTACACGGCAAAATACTGCCCTCTGAAGAGCAAACCGATGTTAAACAGCCGATGCTGCCGGCGGAAATATATCGGCTTCATATTCGACATCGCTGAAAATAATGCACGCAATATGTACTTCCATTAAAAGAGCTGCGAACGGCGGAGGTGTGCGGCGCGCGAGCGCCAAAGCGACGCAGGGACGCGGTCCGTACGCCCGCAGCGACGGGCGCTCGTTCATTCGCACGCCCGGGCCAACGCACTGCCGAACGACAGCATCCCCCGCACCGCGTCGGTCCGGGCGGTCGTCTGCTCGATGCGGGTCGATGAAGCGGGGGACCCCGGACCGGTTCGAATGTCTCTCGTCGCCGATACCGTGGCCGAGATACGAACCGAGGTTGCCGGGTTCATAGCGCAGTGCGCCGTGCCGGCCTCCGCCCCCGCTGGGAGGCAATCGCTCACCGATACGTAAACATCCATTCGCACGGGGACGTGGCTGCCACTGAAGCGAACGACTAATCGCATAAAGCTCACGTATTTTGTGCTCCTACGTCTCCCAGGAGTGCGATTCGCCGTTTTCGAATTTCTCACCCGACACTTCTGGCGGCCAGGTTAAATGTCACGCTATCGCCTCCAGGTCGAGGAGGTCACGGTTCAAACCCGGCACAGGTTCCCCCGACGGTCGCGCCGAGAAACGTCGCAGGCACGCGGCGTCGCGCGCAACAGCCGGCCGCCGCACGCTTCATTTTAAAAGATTGTCCGGCAATTACTAAATTGTCCCTCGATAGATTCCCGCAGGGGGTCGAACCGCAACGCCGTC
>JAZEWU010000038.1:6410720-6423493 GCA_036362915.1 Geotria australis | reverse complement strand
CGCTTTCGCGAGTCGCACGATCGGACGGCGTCGTACGTGTCCGGCCACCGCGAGTTGTCGGGCGCGCTTTACAAGATCCGTGCCGTCGACCTCGAGCGGCGGCGGCGCGTGCCGCGGCGTGGGCCGCCGTGACCCGTCCGCCGCCGGACGAAGGTCTCCGCGAGCCGACGGCCGTCTCGCGGGCTCGGGGCACGGCAATCCGTCCGGCTCGCGCCCACGCCGGCCGACCCCAACGTTAAGCGGAATTAAATTTCCGCGTCCGCAGACCTCGGCCGGCTCCGACAGATTGTAGATTAAAGGGGCTTTTCTGTGTGTTTTAGTTAATGTCGCATCGTTTGTCAGCGCACGACGGCCGCCGCAACGACCGCCGCCCCGCCAGCGGGGAGCGAGCGCTATTATTAAACTGCGGCGGCGCTTCCTCCCTCCCGTGAGGCCGCGAAAAGGCCCTTTAAAGCCGGGCGAGCGCCCTCGGCCCCGCGGCGACGGACCCGCTCGCCCGAGCGACCAGCGCTCGCCACAAATGTCAGCGCCCGCGCGGAGGCGGCCACCGCCGAGTCTCCTTCCGCCAACCGCGCCGCCCGGCGGTGCCCGCGAGCCCGCACTCTGCCAGGTGCCTGCCAGGTGCCCGCCGCGCCTCCACCGCGCCTCCACCGCGCGCCCGGGCGGGAACGACAGAGCGCGTCATCGCGGGGTCCGTCCGCGCGCTGACGACGGAGAGCGTTGGGCCCGACGGGCACATCGCGGTTCACCGCCCGACTCCCGCCACCGTTTGATGACATGTCACGAGGCTTGATTTGATCGAGAAACGAATTGCTTTGTCTCGTATCGTATGTTATGCACGACAGGGTGGCGCGGCCGTAACATCTGCGCCTCGCAGAAAGAATGGTCTTACCCGAGGCGGTTCGATACCCACCTTGGGCGCCTTTCCGTGTGGAGTTTGTCTGTTCTCCCCCTGTTCTGCGTGGGTTTCCTCCGGGTTCTCCGGTTTCCTCCCACAACTTAAAAAAAACACTCTTTAATTAGTTGGCCAATAACATCATAATATATAGGAAGCAGTGTGTGGCAATGTTGGCACCGGCAAACCGCCTGGCTGCCTCCTCTTCCTCTCTGCAGTTTCCTTGCTCCTCTGAGTCATCCTCTGGTCGAATTAATACCTTCGACATTGAATGAATATGTGCACGTTATAAATTTAGATTGTTGTTACTTCAAAACGAGTGTGTTATTAATCACGGCAGAGTACCCACCGTACGGGCGATCTTGTGCCAAGCGTGTAACGCATTATTTTCACAACTCCTGTTAAAGACATCTTCTGCTGACATGACTGCTTTGACCTGGATTTCTTTCCGATGTCCTTTTGGGAAGATTGCTGCTGGCTCTCTGACGTTTCAAAAGAGTAATCGTCAATAAGCGAGAAGTAAAGCTGATATAAGAGAACAAGAAAAAGCCTCGGTGTTGTGCAGATAAAATTTGCTCGTATGAAGGATTCGAACCCAGTTTCCTCAGTGCCGACATACGTACAAACGCTCGCTCCATGACATATGGATTATATACAGGTGGTTGTGTGTTTGCGTGTGGTTGTGTATCTATGTGTGTGTGATTGTGTGGTTGTGTGTACGAGATTGTGTGTCTGTGTGTGATTGTGAGTCCAGTGTGTTAGTGTCCCTGTGTCTCCCCCTGTCACTCACCCTCCCTGTCTCCCTCCGTGTTTGTCTTTAAGGAAGTGACGGCCATCTTAGGGGACGCTGGCAGATTTTTGCCGCTCTTAAGATTGCCAGTTTCACGACCTTTCTTTATTGTTGCTTTGGTTTTTATTTGTTGTTTGTTTCTTTCGTTGTTGAGATGCCGTCGTCATCGCGACCCTTGTGCAGCGCTTTTTGACCCTCGGGTCAAAGGCGCTATATAAAATGCTATTATTATTATATGGATTTGCACAAGGCTATATTCCCGTCACAGCCAAAACGAGCGCATTTAAAAATTACCCTCAATTTTAAATGACATCGTACAAAATGCGTGCAGTCTCGCATGAGCCCTGTAGGGATTCGCGACCCGCATATGCCCACCGGTGTCCCTGTGCTGGTGGTGGAAATTCCACGTTACTATGTCTGAGAATTGCTCTTACGAGCCGCTCTTTTGGGATAGCTGTGGCGAGCATTACTCCTGTTCTTCGCGATGTCTTGCCTCCCGCAACGAGGCTCTGACGATTCCTCCGACGTTGGAGCCGAAACGTCGTGAAGTAGTAAGAACGCTCGCCGCGGATATCCCAAAACAGCAGCTCGTGAGAGCGAGTCTCGCACGTCGAGCCGTGAAAATCTGCACAAATAAATTGGCCTTCGTTTTATTGACCCTATACAGATAAGGTGCTCGCGGCTGACCCCCACATGGGACGTGAACTCACACCATTCGGAATATGCCTCGAGCGAGCGCCCTGCCTGCGCACCCGGCGGGCCCGATACGAATAACAACGGCCATTCCCGCACGACGACATCTGCCGTCTTTTTCGCAACACCGAGACGACGAACGTGCGTTTCGGGGCAAAGATTTCTGGCGTATCAGATTCTACGGCCATCCGTGCCGTCGTCGGCCCGCAACGGGCACGGGCGGCGAGACGGGGCGACTGCGGCGGCGAGACGCCGCTGAAAAATCGCAAACAATCCGATCCGCCGCGCCAAGCAGAAAAACCCCGGGTTTGCGAAGCGCCGACGGCAAGGTGCGGTCAACACCATTAATTGAATGATTAACAGTTTCTGCCGACGACGCGCATTCATCACGTCAGCCGCTGCTGACGTTGGCGGCCACAGTCGCCACGTTTCCATGACCGCGACCGTTTGTCTCGTTCGTTTTCCTGCCCCGGCCCGTTTCGAAGCGCCGACGCGGGCACGAGCCGCGGACGGGGAAAAAAAAAACAAAGCCTTCCGCGACGGCCGGGGTTTTTTTTTTACCCCATCGCAAAGCGGCGGAACTTTGACCGGCGTCGCCAATTTCAAGGACGGGCGCGACACCTTTTCTAAAAGCGGACGAGAAGCGGAAGTGATGCTATTCCCCGATCGTGTCGCGTTCGCGTTGCTCGAGACGAACGCCGCCGGAGCGCGGGACGACTATTTCTGGAGGCACCGCGAGCGTGCTGCCGCGGAGTCCTAAAAAAAAACGCCTTTCACGGAGGCGGCTCTCGCCGAGGAAGACGAATCTAACGGGGAGCGGGAGCCGTTGGATTCCGCCGCAAAACTGACGCGGCCACCCGCGGCGGAGATCCGCGGCGGGCCGGCGCATCGTTATCCCCGCGTGAACCGTGCCGCTCGACGACCCCGCTTTCCTGGCCGTCAGCTCGGCGAAACACGATCGCGCGCTGGTCCGGAAACCCCCGGTCTACTCGATGGCCTCCGCCGTAGGATTGGAGGAATGTCCGGCGCTCGCTCGGGGCCGCCGAGCGACGCGAGCTCCGCGTCAAACTCGGTGGGGTCGGAACACGCCGACTCTGGCCCGGCTTGCAGGTGAAATTACCAACGCTCTGCTCGACCGTAATCAACGTCACGTTTTGGGAAACGGCGGGTTTCTCTCGCCTCGTGAGCTTGCGCGCTAACCCGCGAGCGGGCGACACGACCGGACGTCGCGAATGGCGCCGCCTCCAAGCGGCTCGCGTCACCTCCGAGCTCTCCCTCCATTTAACGGGCTTCGCGCGGCATTCGTCTCCGCTGCCTACCCCGAGCCGGCGGTGGAAATTACACGCTCTCGGGGCGGGGGTCACTCTGTTCGCGTAACGACGACCGTCGATTTGTCAGCGAGCACGCGCGACTCGACGTCTCGACTCCGGACGGGCGAGAAGCCGAGTTGATCTCGTAACCGCCGAGGGAATTCGCGAGCTCCCGATCGCGCGCCACGGATCTCCGAAGGCGGCGGCACCCGGCCGGTCGCCTCGCCTCACGTGCCCATTTCAGACACCGTCACACGTGCGTCACCCACGAACGCGGCTGCTCTCGTCACAGTCGTCGGGGGCCGCCGGCCGCGGCCGAGCGAGCCTTCGCCGTTTCAAATTTGGACGATAAAGAAAGGGCATCTGGAACCGTCTCCACGATTACCCGACGCGGCCGCAAACACGCCACACGGTTTACGTAACGAAAGTGACGGTTGTTTTGAATAATTGTGACGAGTGACCTACCGATATGTGCCTGACACAGCATCGGCTGCGCCGGCGGTTGGGGCTCACAGACGCGCGCGCGCGCGCGCGCGCACGCACGCACGTCCAATGTCAATTCAAAGTTAAACTGCCAGAACGCTCGTTCGGAGATGAAAAAGCAAACACTTTTGGACACGGCGCTCTTTTAGAACGACGGGGGATTTCGCGGCGAGGTCCAAACGCGGACGCGGAGTCGGCGGGGCGGCCGCCCCGGCGCACCCTGCGAGGCGCAGGCCGTTTAGTTAAACGGTAGTTAGCGACTCCGCACAGCGCTAATGGCTCCGGACACGGCTAGTTAAACCGGGGACATTTACAGGAGACGTTTGTGCGGTTTAAACGGAGCACCGCCCCCCCAACCCCCCTTTGTTGTCGTTCCCTTTAATAGACTTACAAGCGAGGCTCGTGTAAAACGTTCAAAAACCACGGGCGCGCGGTTTCACTCCGCGCACCGGAACGTAAATCTGCAGCGCAGTCGTTATTATCGCGCGCTGCCCGCCAACCGCGACTAGAAAAAAAACCACATATGCATTTATTTTGGGCGGAGGTACGGCGCCGCATTTATTTTGCAAATTAACGGAGCAAATGAATTGGAAGGCAGTGCGCCGGCGAGCAGGCGAGCAGGCGGAGCACGGCGAGGCCGTGCGTCATTTTGCTGACTTTAATTATGCATAGTGTTATGCTTAACGCCAGCAAGTCGGATTGTCTCGACGGTTTTGCAAACGTGTGCCCTTTTGAAAACCGTGCAACCGTGTGATTTTGCAAAACACAACGCCAAGACCACGCATTTCATTCGCGTTCATATTTAACGCACACTGATCTAGGCAGCCATAACGTACAATCCGTCTGAACGCAGCAGGGTGTCTGTGCAGCGGTAACATCTGCGCCTCACGGAAAGAAAATCATCCTGCCAGAGGCGGTTAGATTCCCGCCTGGGGCGCTTTTCTGTGTGGAGTTTGTGTGTTCTCCCCCTGTTCTGCGTGGGTGTCCTCCGGGTTCTCCGGTTTCCTCCCACAACTTAAAACACCCATTAATTTATATATATATACATATAGGAAAGCCGTGGGTTGGCGCTGGCTGACCGCCTGGCTGACTCCACCCCTCTCTGCGGTTTCCTCACTACACCTCCGTATCTGCGTCTCGTCCGTGACCAGGCGTGAAATTTGCACGCATTATAAATTGTATTATTATTATTATCATTATTAAAACATCCGTTATATCCGTGTGCGAGTACCGCCACGGATGCCGTTCGCGCTCGACATGGGTATGCAATGGCGAGGCTTGATTCACTAGACCACAGGGGTAGAAAGAAGATAGAGGGGGCAATGGAGCGGCATGAGGCCACATTGGGAGCCACACTGCAAGGCACAGTCTGGCTGTGGGCCAGCCCAGCTGCGGTGGGAGATGAGGCCCCCATCTGCACGGAGAGTGAGAGGCGGGCTGATAAGGTGCCGGCACCCAGTTGCACTCTTCAGCCCGTGGGAATTGCTCTGAAAAGCAGCTCTTTCAGAAGAGCCGTGGCGAGCGTTTCTCCGCTCGTCAGAAGTCTGACGATGCCGCCGACGTAGGGGATGACACGTCGCAAGGAGGGCCGCTTGCCGCGGCTATGCCAAAAGAGCAGCTCTCAAGAGCAAGGGAGAGCTAGCTCTTTAGCAATTCTCGGACACCGAGCAGCGAAAGCCTTTACCGGGGGTCGGCTACGTACGGGAGATGACCTCTCTGCCAATCTCCAAATTATGCTACCCAATGAAAGCTCTTTGACGTACAAAGGAAAACGATTCAACTGGTTTATGTACTAGGTTACATTTAGCGGGGCCAGCCTATCGACGGCACGTGGATCCGTAAATAAGAGTAACAAGTGAACTGTTGGCGCACGGCTTCTGAAAGGTCGTCGACCCCTGAGCCTAGGTGTGCGGCCCATGCTCCCGCACTGGTTCTCCTGGGCAGATCCGGTCCCCGCGAGTCACCTCGGCTCTCGACGCCGTGACGTCACACGGTCCGCGGGGACAAGAGGCACGCACCGTAACATCATCACACGCTCCGTTTAACCTCCACGTGTGAACGAAAACACGCGGGAGGAAAATTACAAAAACACCAAATATTTAACTTGAAAGTCTAACCTAGCCCGCGTCTACTGTTAAAATATTTGCAAATGAAGTGTGCTTAAAGATTGCGTTCCGATTCCCGCCCACCCCAGCCCTGCCTGCACACAAGGTAAAGAGATGGAGGTAAGGGGAGGATGGGCGAGGGGGGCCCGAGGGAGCACCGTGGCTCACGGAGCGTGGGGGCTTCGACGGCTCTGATCTTGGGGCAGCGGGGACAGGTTCCCCGTGGCCGTGGAGACGAGGAATTTGGCAGTGGATTGTCCGACACCAAGGTGGGCTGCTTTAGATAGCGTGGCCGGGTTCCAAACCGTTGCGTGCGTTCATCACTTGGCCGACGCGTGCAGGGTGTCTGGTTCAATACCGCCGACGGGGCCAGTTTTACCTTTGCCAGGTAATTACCAAAGCGCACCAAACACTCGCCTGAAATATGGACACTACGGGCGGCGTGACGTTCGCGGATAAAGCGATTATGCGCCTCTGCCGTCCGCAAAATACCTTCGACTAAACTGTGAAAACGCGGACGTCTGTAAACGCGTAAACACCGCCACTCGAGAAATCACGGACGTCCGTGACTTCACGGGAGACTTTACAAAAAGGTGGAATTTAATTGAATTGATGAAAACAGAATAAGTCACTGCCACAAGCAATTTCTGCTGGCACCGGGCACAGGCATCCTGTGTGAGCTCCCAGCAGGGGCGATTGTTACTGTATGGGTGACTATGCTACTGGCACCACGCCAGAGCCACTGGGCTGCTGCCAGTTGTGACATTAAAAACTGTACCAATGAGTGTGCAACCGTAACAGCTGCGGCCTTACCTCGACGAAAAACCGAACCCCTAAAACCTGGCGGGCAGAGACGGCTCTGCTGTTGACCATCGCAACACGACTAGGCGACCTGGAGACCTGGAGAAGAAGCGCGACCAACGCGTCGCTTCCGTCGTAGCGGACGCGACGCGGCCCGTCAGCGAGCGCTGGCGCGCGAGCGCGGGGGAAACGCTCTCGAGGTCGATTGTAAACGCAGCGTCTGTGGACGGCTTGCGGCGCGGTGCCGCGGTTTGGCGCGGCGAACGGCGCACCCGCGCTCTCATCAAACCGCTTCTCTCTCAAGGGCATCATCCGGGCGGCGTGCCGGGCCGGAGAAAAACGCCCAAATATTTACGCGCAATTTCTCCGAGCCTCCGCAATCGGGGCCCCGCGCTTTAGCACGGGGAAAAAAGGTGGCTTGCAAGTGGCGGTCGTGTGTATCCTCAAGGCCGTTCTGCCACTGCTGTTTTGATAAAACACTGATACGGTAGCCTGATACCCGCGTGAAAACTACAAACCCATCCACATCTGATAAACCCCCCCGCACCAATAAAGTTGAACTTTTAACTGTGTAAAGGATTATAACAAAAAAACCCCAAAAAAAAATGGTTCCTGATTTTCCGTTGTCTGTCGTTGTTGACATGTCGTTCTCTCCGCAACCTTGTGCAGCACTTTGTGACCCTCGGGTGAAAGGCGCTCTATAAATGCTATTATTATTATTAAAATAAAGGGTTGCGTGTCAGATATACAGACGTACCTTTGGGCCAGAGTGTTAAGATTGAGGATGTGTCTGCGTTAGGCTGCGTAAGGCGCTGGGGGTCAGGGTGAGAGTTATGATTGAGAGCTGCGTTACGCTGGGTATTATTAGGATTATGACGAGGCTTCGCGGTTACAGCAGCGGGACCACGTCCCGGGTGCTCGCGGTAAGAATAGGGGCGAGGGTTAGGACTGTGCTCAAATGCCAGGGGCATTAGGCACGTCACGCTGAGATTACTGAGACGTGAGAGTGGGATGCAGTCGTGAACCGCTCCGATCCTCTCTCTCGGTTAACATGAGGCGCCGACAGCCACCAACACTATTCTCACGGTAATTAAACTTGACTCTCAACAAACACTGCAGTGCGCCATCAAAGACAAAAATCCCCCGTACAGCCTTAACAGACTGTCGGGTCAAGTGCTGTTAGCGAGTAGCACCTATAAAGGCCAGCACGGCACACGAGTGGGTTGAGTAGCCAGCACCACACCCGGCCGCCTTTGTCTCCCCAGTGGCGATGTTCACACCGCCACCGGCTACTCACTGGAGGCTGGGTCGACCTAATTGAGACCCAGGACCGGTTCGTAAAATAGTCACTGGTGTTGTGGCCGCGACCAGGAATCTAACTGGGGGCGCGGGCGTCCGTAGCGCAGCGCGCTCACCGCTGCACCACCGCTGCCCACAGCCTCACGGCGAATGAAGGCCTCGCGCACAACCGCGGCCACGAACCAGTGAGGCACCGCACCAGCGCCGGCACCGCACACGCAGCGATCACGTAACAACCACGCCGGCCAACGACACGTGATGTGCGGCCCCGTGTCCATCCACTGCTGGATCAAGGCCCACCCTCCCCCTGCCGTGCCGGTCGGGTTGGTTTGTTTGACCTCGCTTACCGCCACTCACGTTAGCCGTGGACGTGAACCCAGATCGCTGGGGTTCGTAGCGCAGTTTGAAAAGCGCTGCGCCACCGCTCCCCCAACACCGCGACTCCGAGACGCAGGGAAGGACGCCACTCTGGCGGCAGCTCTGGCAACGCGCTCCCGTCACCATTACAACCCGCAGCCACGGTCTCTCTCTCTCTCGCTCTCCACTGCTGGACTGAATCCTACCGCGCGCCGCCCCCCTCCGTCGCGGTCACAAGCCACCTCACGTCTTGCACACAGACCTGCTCCCAATCAGCGCAGCGCCCCGGCTCGACCACTCTATATACCGCCCGCTCATCTATAGCGCCACGGCAATCAGTAGAGTACGCACGGGACGCGAGCGCGCACACGATACGCGTGCTCTGCATCCGCGACTGATAAGAGCCGTGTACTGCATTCGTACCGCATTACCTCACTCGACAGCGACCCACCACCACCACACACACCCTCAGCTCAGCGCGGTGCGGAGAGAGATGCCTCGGCACTTTAAGCAAAATACTGTTTTAATGTAATAGAAACTTACATAACCCGAGTGGCCGCAGTGAATTCGCACTCACAGCAGCAGCGGCGGCGCCGACTCGCCGCAGGGGCGAAAACGGCGCCAATGAATGACAACCCAAACAAGCCGGTAAAACCACTCTGCCTCAACCCCGCCGGGCACGGCACTTGCTACAAACACGCGTGTTTACGCACCTCAGTCCTGCTCATCGTGAGTTTTAAACTCACGCTCCGCTTTCAGCCTCGGTCATTGCAATTGGCGCCGCGAGCGAATGAATGATTGGGAGGGGGGCAACGCATGCGCCACTCGCGCTCACAAACCACCCAGCCGTCTCCAGCTCCGCTTTCGTGCCGCACAGACGTGACCCGATACTGCAGACACTGGCAGCCTGGCACCGCTGCTATGTAGTGTCCCCGGTAGCGTGTGTACACGGCTGCATGTGGCTCGTCTTAAAGGCGCCAGTGCGGGGACTCTTAAAGGGACACCGGCGGAGGTTTAAAGAGACGCGCCACTTGCTTACATTTGCTAGCGCGCATAGGCGCGGGACGCCCGCCGCGATTGGGCGTACGCGCGCCACGTGACGATCGTGCGCGCTCCCGCGTCGCGCAACTCCTATGCGCGCTACGGAATCTAAACGCCGCAAAGCCGATTGGCGCGCTTGCGCGGCGTCCCCTCGCGCGGCCAACTCGCGAGACAACAACACAACAACAAGCACAAACAAACAACAGCCACCAACACCGCCGGGCGCTCACTCGCAAGCCCTCACCACTCGCTCACCTGAGAAAGAGAGACGAGGTCACCACACGTAAAGCACCCCGCAGCCCTCAGAACCGCTCAGCTCCGCGTCCCGGCCACGGACGGGCACAATCCCTCACGTGGGCAGCGGCATTGCTGTGGTGGTGTTGTTGTTGTGTTTGACCGGTGTGGCTGCCGCTGTTGGTGTGGAGACCCGCGCGCCCGGCCGCTGCTGCCGCCGCCGCTATGCTCCTATGCGCGCACCGCGCCACTCCGCTCGCGAGCGCACGGCCCCTCACGTGATCACCCCCTCACCCTCACTCCCTGGAGGCGGGGTTACCGACTAAGTGGGCGGGGCGAGGAAGGTGGGGGTGGGGCGAGGACGACGGGGCGTGTCACGAAAGCCGCGGATGAGATAAGGCGATACCATTGGGCGAGCAGAGAGACGCGCACTAAGTGGGCGGTGCAAGATAACAGAGGAGGCGGGGCCACAGGAGTGTGGGCGGAGCTCGAGAGGCCGTGGCGGGGCTCATGGAGGAGCCGAGAAGACTCGAGCAGCGGGCAGAGCGCGGGGAGGGGCTCTGGCGGTGGGGGCGTGGTCAGTGCGATGGGCGCGGCCTAAACAAGGGTTATGGGCGGGCGTCTGGCGGGTGGGTCCCAGCGAGATAAGTTCGACTCCCGAGCACAGCTAACATCAGCCCGAACCGGGCCTGGATCGTTCCTCCATCTCCGTCAACCCGAACGAACCATCCATCCATTGTCAGAAACCACTTAATCCTGGACATATTCGATTCGATTCTTCGAAGCGTGACGGTTAAATGAGTTTCCCATTGCAATAAACACTTAGAAAGACAACGATGACCATCGTGCTTCAAGGAATCGCAAAGATGAAGAAGCCCTTCAACATTTAGAGATATAATAGTCCGTGCTGGCCTTAAAGGCGGGCATTGGCCTCTCTTCTTGCGCCAGACTGAGGGGCTTCTGGCATCTGTTGAGCTTCTGGACATCGTTGTCTTTCAGCTCGGCTTGGAAGTGTTTGGTAGAATTTGCGGGTAATACCGCAGACACAGGGCGCAAGGCAGGGCTATGCCCAGCATGGGACCCCAGTGCATCGCAGGGCACCGGGGGCAATTTAATCCGTAGGCCAATTCACCTATGCAGACGCATGTCTTTGGACTGTGGGATCAAACCGGAGTGCCCGGCGACACCCCACGCGGACACGGGGAGTACATGCAAACTCCACACAGAAAGGCACCCGAGCCGGGCTTCGAACCCGGAACCTTCTTGCTATGAGGCGGCAGCGCTTCTCACCGAGCCACCGTGCCGCCCCCTGGTTCAATCACCCGAGATTAAACGGATTTTTAATGGGTCTAATGGGGGTCAAGGTAGAAGCGTTCACGTCGCGATCCCTGTCAGGTAATACTTGGTGTTGCCTGCGAATTCTACCAAACACTTCGAAGCCGAGCTGAAAGACAACGATGTCCAGACGCTGACCATCGTGCTTCGAAGAATCGCAAAGAAGAAGTGGGTCTAAGGATTCGCTGGAAATAATGCCTAACGAAGAAAAACCCCAACACATCTATATGTTTTGTTTAGGACCATGGCCCGGAACTGTGAATATACGTCACACTTAGGCGCAAACACTTCCAGCTCAACTCGAATCCTCGGTAGCTGAAGGTGCCACAAGCCAGCCGGTACGAAATGGTCACTTACCAGTCGTCTCGCCCAAGTTGATCTTTACCCGGCGACGAAGTCCAAGGGCGATCTGCGTCCAGAGACAGATGTTTACATTATCATTAAAGCAGAAAAATACCAAGTGAGCTTCCAGCCTCACGGTTTTCTCCTAATACTCGAACTCCGTCACAATGCGAGGTCCTGTTAAACTACCGCTCTCTCAACTCGCTTCCTGTTGTGTTCGCGGCGTTATTCAGGAATCAGTGGAATCCGGGCAGCACAGGTTGGGCCGGTCTAACTGCCGCGGCGGTTCGGGTATGTTTGTGAACAAACCAGTCTGCACATCGCACAGAAAGACATTCCACGTGTTTGCTGACTACATACCTGCGCGGCGAGTCGCACTAGACAAAGATCCCCCGTATAGCCTGAACAGACTGTAGCGTCAAGTGCACCTATGAAAGTGCGACGCGGCACAAGAGGCTGACCGGCACCACCAAGATAACCAGCACGACGCTCGGCCGAATTTGTGAGCGGGATTCTGTGAGGCGCACATATTACCACTGCGCCCATCACCATGCCGGTTCACCCTGAGTTGGCGACCCTAGCCGAGGGCCTGTCCCCACGCGGCCCGACACGTTTATTAGACCATGGGTTGAAAGCGGGGGAGCAGACACGAGAGCATAGAAGTACTGCACAGCATTACTATGTAGAGTACGTTGCTGTACTGCCCTCTGCAGGACACCACAAGCACCGTGGCCGTCTCTGACAGTGGGTACGATTGCCAACTGTCCCGGATTAGACGGACTCTACAGCCGACTTTCTCAACCGGTGGGTCGCGACCCATCAATGGGCCGCGAGCGCTATCTAGTGGTCGCTGGAGACCATGCACAAGTGGGCCTCGAGGTGCTACGTGTTGAGAAGCCCTGCCGGGTTCCACAAGGGTCCACACGCTCCACGCGGAACGTCAGACGCCTCCTCCTAGGAGTCAGGACCCACGTGCAAAGACAAAGATTCCCCCGTAGAAGCTTAACAGACTGTCGGGGCAAGTGCTGTTAGTGTAACCGGCGCGCACAGCCGCCTTTGTCTCTCTTCACTCGAGACCACCGGCCGGC
>JAZEWU010000038.1:6385883-6410220 GCA_036362915.1 Geotria australis | reverse complement strand
AGCTATTAGCGAGTAACAATGAAGGTCGACACGGCACACGAGGAGGTGGGTGACCAGCACCACGCCTGGCTGCCTTTGTCTCCCTAGTGGCAATGTTTACATAATAATAATAATTTTACATTTATAACGCGCACATGTTCATTCAATATCGAAGGTATTCATCGACGAGAGAACGACTCAGAGGCGCGAGGAAAGTGCAGAGAGGCGGAGGAGGCAGCTAGGCGGTTTGCCGGCGCCATATTGCCACACACTGCTTCCTATATATTATGATGTTATTGGCCCAGGACCGGTTTAGAAAATCGTCACTGGTTTTGGCTGTGAGCTGGATTCGAACTCGTATAACCAGGTTTGTAGCTCAGCGCGTTAACCACTGTGCTACCGCTCGCCACTACCGCTCGCACACAAACACGCACACACAAAGACAAAGATCCCCTGTATAGCCTTAACAGACTGTTGGAGCAAGCACGCACTCACACGCACACCGTACATTCTACGTTCACCTTTCACCCAAAGCTGGAGTCGAAACCGGCAAATAAGCAAACTGCACGAGAGCCGTGGCTCCGGTGGAGGGGGGCTGGTGGGTCACGCAAAGATCACCCTTACGAGGTGGCCGGGACGTAGCAGTAAAGCAAGCGGGATGGTAAATCTGCCCAACGACCTTTGGGCGCGATTAAAAATAATGATAACGATCCTAAGAATTTCTCTCAAGAGCAGCGTGTGAGAGCAATTCTGATCCGTCGAGCCGTGAAAACCTACACGATACACTGATAACGGTCCTTTCGAAAATCTGATTGGTTGTAGTAGGTGTTGGCGGCCTGTGAAGGCCTTCATCCAGCAGTGGATTGATCACGGCTGTTAAGAATGATGATCGGATACACTATGGGGTTTCTGCAGTTATTTCTGCAGTCATGCCCGTGTCACTTTCGGACTCAAAATGGCTCACTCAGGAGAAATTGGCCAAACGTGGGGAAGCAGCCATCCCCCCTTCCTCCGAATCCTGTCTCCAGTGTGAAGCGCGTTCCCCTCACCACTGCCTCACCACACGAAGAGCAAAACATTTCTCTCTTGCAAAACGTCAGTGTCTCTGATCTCGGTCCTACGAATGGCTCTCGAGAGTTGCGCTTCCTACACATCCGCCTCGAGCGTTGCTCCGCTCTCCTTTTGGATGTTTCGCCTCTCATGTCGGAGCCAACGTCGGGATTCTCGTACCGCGGCCTTTGGCCCGCGTGACGGACGACGCCCGGCTCTCTCTGCCCGCGGGCGTCCCGGCGGCTCGCCTCTTCCCGGCGGCCCGGAGCCAGCGGCGCCCACATTCCGTGTCGCCGCTTTCATACTGGAGCTATTTTAACAGCCGTTGTTACCGTTGGGTCCTTAAAAATATTTTTCCTGAAAATATTTTCAATGTTTCGGTGGCCGAATCGGTTGGAGTCAGACGCCTGCAGCGCCGCGGAGCGTTCGGCTCTGTTGGCACGATCGTGTTGCGCTGGCGAGGCGATGTTGGTGCGCGTCTCTGTGTTGCTGCGTGGAGCTGGGGTTGGCGCATCACACGGCGTGCGGCGAACACGTCCTCTTGGGCGTGTTCGCCCCTTTGGCCGCCGCTCCATCGTCTGTCCGTAGCCATCGGCTGCATACACAGAGCAAACCTTTTCCGTTGGAATCAAACCAATGTTGCTGAGATTTAGGTGGCAGGGTGGAGCAGTGGCAAGACTGGTAAGACTCGTGCCTCACGGCAAGAAGCATCTGGGTTGGATGCCCGATTTGTGCTCCTTTACTCTGTGGCGTTTGTATGTTCTGCCACTGTTCTGCCTGCATTTCCTCTGAGTTCTCCTGTTTCCTCAAAAAAAACCCGACACGCAGTGTAATTGGCGTCGGGCAAAACATCCCATTGATGAAACATCGCCGGCAAACTCCTCGATTGGCGTTGCACACAGCAGCCACGTCGCCTCCTTAATGTGGAAATTTGGCCGGAGCCTGAGAAGGAGGCTTGAGACCATCCTGACACGACAGCGGGAGCGAGTCGCCGGCGTTTCCTCCGCCGACCGCTCCGGCCTCCGCGCTCCTCACTGGGAATTGATCAGACCCGTCACTGCATCATCCTCGGCTGATTAACGACTCTGAAGTTCATTACAAATAAATCACTCGAACGCATCGCGTCAATTCCGCCCCGGGAGCGCGGCGGCGGCGCGACGGCCGCCGCGGCCGCCACCGTCGCCACGGCACGGGAGACGCCTCGCTCGGTGGAACGTGCCACGTTATTTATGTAATATCGATACGCTGACAGAAAACCCCAAAATTACTTATACGCTACAGTCGCTATCTGCCCACTGTTCTGAATAATGAACCAGCCGGCTGATTGAGCCGTGCTTGTGGCTTCCTTTTTTTTTTGTTGGCGTAGCGGCGCATATGTTTAGCGGTTTAATGGGAGCGACGGTTGGGGTGTCGAGGTGACGGAGTGGCGCGTTAGCGGCAGGTCCCCGCTCGCGGTTTTACGACCGGGCGACATGTGCGGGTCGTCGCGTGTTGCGTGGCTGCCGCTCGTCGACGTTGCCTCTTGAGCGTGGCGCCTGCCTGGTCGTAAAACGGGCAATGACGGACAGGTTCCGTGAGATCGTTCATAAGGTGGTCATCGGCACGCTCCCGCTGAGCTCCTTTGCGAGTCGTTTTTCCGGTCGGGATGTCCAGCAGCTTAGGAGGCGCCGAGCGTCAGGCCGGGGGTTGGTGCGTCCAGCCCTCGTGGTGGAGCCAGATGCCAGGGCTGCGACAGACAGCGGAAAGCTTGCCGTTTTCTAAGTTTGTGCGATTTTTCTCTGTTCTCTCTGTGGTTTCCTGCAGCGCTTTGAGACTTATAGCTGAAATGCACTACTATATAACCGTAACAAAAGATTATTATTAAGAACCCAGTCTTACCAAAGCGTGTCATCTGCTGTGAAGGGGATGTCAAAGATCGCACAAGGGCCCTCCGTTCTCATCTCTCGGCTTCCGTCGCACTCTGCCGCCCGAGCCTTCCGCTCGGCTCTCCAAAGCTCTCCGTCACCGCCGGCTAGTTCCGCCAATCGGTCAACCTTGCGGGAAAAACGAATCTAGATCATCACAAGCGTACCTACAGGATGTCGTGTCGAATGTGTTATTTATAGGCTTGTAAAATGTGACTTACTTTTGGAATAAGTCGACAGTTGAAAAGGATGAAACTAGCAGCACCATCCCAGCGTAGAAGGAAAATATCAGGTTGAGTGTGGCTAACAGCACCACGGCCTTCTGAGCATTTCTCTCTTATTGATCAAGGTGGACACGTAATCCCTATCTGAATTACCATTCTAATTGGTTGACATAGCACGCCCCAGTAAAAAGCCAATTCCTGCTTCGACTGACGGTCACGCACTTCATTGAAATGGCTTCCCACCGCTCTGGTCGGCCTCCCCGCACAACGAGGTTCTTCCTTCTCCTCTGCTGCTCCCGGTGTCTGTAGCCTCCTGGTCACCCAAGCTACTCACTGCCCTTGCCCTGCCCAAGCCGGGACTTAAATCGCAGTTCTTCTCCCTGTCTGCACGTTGTCTCTAGTTCAGATCTCACATGCTGTCCCGGCGAACTTATAATAATTTATTCCCATCGCAATGTTTAACTGTTTTAACTACTTTGTAGTATTTATTTGGTCGCATATGTCTTGTGCAATGCTGTGTATAAATATTTACTTTATGTGTTTGTGGTTTGTTGTGTTAACTTGTGATTTGTTTATTTTATTATTTTCGTCAATTTGCACGTTTGTTGTGTCGCAGGATTCCCGTAAAGAGCTTGCAAGCTCACTGGTATTTTCGACTGTAACAATAACCATCTATAGCTATCTATCTGGAGCCCCGTGTCATACCCGTCCTCGTAAAAGATACTAAAGCCTCGCTGTTCCGCCCCCGTGGCCACGGTGACACCGAGGTGAACGTGTTTCTGCTTTTAAGTGCACAGTCAATTACGTTGACGCGTGACGCCAGCGCGTCGTTGTTCACAGGAGCGCTTGAAAGCGGCCGCCCGGCTTTCGTTACGCAGCCGTTACAAGAAAACCAAAACGACTTACTAGAAATGTTGAGTTATTTTTATGTTTTTGCGGCATTACGAACATTTCCCGGAGTTCTTCCTGCGTGCCCTCTCTCTCGCCCGCGCGCACGTCTCCGTTATTTACGGAGAGCGCTGGTGCAGTGGCTCCGCGCACCGTGCCACGATCCCAGTACAACATTAGTTTAATTCCTGGCTGTGATTAATCGCGTCCGTGGTTTTCGGTATTTGGAGCCGTCCCTTGACTCCCTTCACCTTACACGACCACCTGACACGATGTGCGGGCAAGCGGGGAGGACAGAGGCAGCCGGACGTGTTCCTGGTCACGCAACCTCCTTGCGTGCTGATCCGCCACATAACCGCTCTCGTCCCTGAAGTCCGTAACATTTAATGGGGAATCCTTCGTCTTTGTCGTCCTGTCCCTCTTTGTACCTGCATTCCGTCTTGCCTGTCCACTGTGTCCCGTGGTCTGTCTGTGTACACTGTGGTCTACGCGTTCCTGTGTCTAGCTGTGTCTGCGGGTCTGCAAAGTCTATTCGGGGGATCGTTGCCGTGTGTGCGAACGGCGTGCTGTCTGCCTCGCGTCCTCTCTGCCCTCTGTGTCACTCACCTCCTGTGTGCCCCACATCTCATTTGCCGCTCTTGTGTGTGCGACGTCTGAAAGCCGTTCGCTTCTCACCGTGCCCCTGTCCTCATTTCACCAATGACATTGGCAGACAATGGGCTGATGGAGCGAAGCGACGGCTTGTTAGCGCGGGGAAGAGGGCGATCGGGCCGCAGCGCGCTCCGTTTGCCGCCGCACGGCACCGGGAATTGGGAATTGGCGGGAGGGAGAGGCGAGCCCAAATCCGGAGCCCACGTGGCCGCCCTTGAGCCAGCCGCCGTCTTCCTTGATAGCCTGCCAAATGTTGTATCCGTGTTTACGCTTTGATGGTCTTAGAGTCATAGTGTTCTCTCTGTGCAGAGCTCGTTTGTGCAGTGTTGTGGCTTGGATCGTGCTGGCGGCCGAATGCGGTTTCGAGGCGGTTATCATTACGAACGGACACCACTCGGCTCTCGCCCTGCGGCAGCGGTGGCGCACCGTTTGTGGGCCCACGGGACATGAGCTCGAGGCTTCGTAAATGAGCATTACTTTCAAGGAAGGCCGGCACTCCGCAAAAAGCGATTCAGCGATGTTAACGTATCGACCCATTAAAATGCGAAAGAGTGATGTCACTGGAGTGCTGTAATGACGCAGTCGACAATAAATTCCGAGTCTGTTTTCTCATTAACGGAGCTTCAGGATTAGTTGTGCTGCCCGGAGCGCACGGACACGCGAGGAGCTAATCGCTTCGTGGGTCGCATCTTCCTTTAAATAACGGCATTGATTGATCTTTGATTTATAATTACGAATGCTAATTCATTTTCAGCCAGTTAAAAAAGAACATTGATTGAGTATGAGGCCGAGGGGCGGTCGCTTGAGCAAGAACCTCTAATATTTTCCCGCGATCATTTGGAGCGCCGGGGTCTAATTATAAACCGCTCTGTTTGCCTTCTTGAAAAATGACCTCCCCTTGACCCCACAAACATCCCGGGCATTTTTGCACTGTGCTTGGGGCCGGCGTGGGGCCGGCGTTGGGCGCGTGAGCAGAGTGGCGCCACCGCCACCACCGCCACCACCGTCATGTGGGTTACTATGCAGCTGACTAGTCGTCACTAACTGAGAGCCGCTGCCCATGACTGATGCTTGCTGTCCTGCGCAGTCTCCAGTACCTCTTTTGCACAGTCGCTACTGTCACTCTCACACTGTCCCACCAACTGTCTCACACTGTCCCACCAATTGTCTCGAACTGTCCCGTACGGTCCCGCCAACTGTCTCGCACTGTCCAGCCAACTGTCTCGCACTGTCCCGCCAACTGTCTCGCACTGTCCCGCCAACTGTCTCGCACTGTCCCGCCAACTGTCTCGCACTGTCTGAATAACTGTCTCTCACTGTCCCGCCAACTGTCTCTCACTGTTCCGCCAACTGTCTCGCACTGTCTGAATAACTGTCTCTTACTGTCCCGCCAACTGTCTCGCACTGTCCCGCCAACTGTCTCGCACTGTCTGAATAACTGTCTCTCACTGTCCCGCCAACTGTCTCGCACTGTCCCGCGAACTGTCTCGCACTGTCTGAATAACTGTCTCTCACTGTCCCGCCAACTGTATCGCACTGTCCCGCCAACTGTCTCGCACTGTCTGAAAAACTGTCTCTCACTGTCCCGCCAACTGTCTCGCACTGTCCCGCCAACTGTCTCGCACTGTCCCACCAAATGTCTCGCATTGTCCCGCTAACTGTCTCACACTGTAGCGCGCGGCAAAATCTTGACAGAACGAATGCGCAGCACACAGCCCGTCCAACACGCAGCCCGTCCAACACGCAGCCCGTCCAACACGCAGCCCGTCCAACACGCAGCCCGACCAACACGCAGCCCGACGCGCAAAGCCACGCTTGCTCCTTCCGTTCTTCCGCAGCGCCCAGAAGTCAACCGCATTCGGCCTTCTCGTCTCATCCTTTCGCCGTGTCTACGATTCACTTTAATAACAACAACAAAATAGTATAGCTATATTTATGAGGTCCGGTAACACGCAGTTTCCCCAGTTTTCCTGTTTTAAGAAAAGTATCCTCCCCATAGAGGTTCGTAAATTTAACACGAAGGCTTTCATGACCATTGTTAAACAATAACAACAACCCCCGACCATTCAGCAGGAGGTGCTTGAGAAGAGAGGGGGGGTGGGGGAGCCGGCGCTCCCAGAGAGAGCGAGGGACGCGAGCGGGTGCCGCGCCGGTGTTGACGGTTTCGCGCGCTGTTCCTCTTTTCCAGCCACTGTGAGCTGGGGCCCCCGGTGCCCGGAGGCGCCGGCGCTGCTGACGCGACGCCGTGAAGCCGCCGCCGCTGCCCGGTCTTCTCAAGGCGGTTATCGACAGGTCAGTGACGGCTGGAGAACGCCCCCCATCGACACGCTTATTGAATCGCGTGGATTGACAGTGGCACCTGCCGGGCCGCGCGAATACATCTTGCGGAAGCTGACGTAAATTCCCCCTCTTATAAATATAATGGTGATGTTTTTTTCCCCTCTCTAAATGGCTTATGGGGCTTAAATGGTAATTTACGACAGGCCGCTGAGTTAGGGGTTTTAATCCTTTAAAATGTGGTACAGTGCTGTGTGACTGTATCGGTATTTACCGCGCGAGCGGGCGGGCGGGCGGCCACGGGTGAACTGCCGGTGCCTCTAAACCTCGCGGAGAGCCGGGGTTCACTCGCCGCCGATTCCTACCATGCCACCGCCTCCCTCTCTTGTGTAACACTACAAGTTCAATTTCCGGGCAGGGTGCGGTCGACTCAGCCCATCGTCCTTTGCGGTAGAGGCAGGGGGTTGAGGTAATCAAAATGAGTACCACTTTTTGGGAACGTAATTAGAGCGCTTAAAGTTCACACACACACGTACATGTAATGGGAGTGATAAACTGCATACGTATACATTTAAAACCTACTCGCTCTACTACCTTCTCCGGGGACTCCATGCAGGTGAGTCTCTCAGCGGTTCCATTTCTGTGCGATCCACCAACCCTTCCACTAAGTCACGGGATTATGTCCCTGCGCCGCCAGGCCTGGCACAGTTTCTGACCGCGTGCCTCAGCTAAGCCACGCTCTTTGATTTAATGTTGCTGCCCTCAGGGTTGTGTCATGAATGACGCAAGTGTAGCCGTGACTCCATGGGAGGTCACGCATCCTGCTCCGCTTCCCCCATCGTCTGGACGGCTCCTCCGTCAGCCGTCCATGCTGCCGACTCCCTGCCCCGTGTTCAAATCCACCCTCTGAAACGTCCTCCCGCTCTCGTTTTATAGACGTTGATTAAGCGCCACTGTTTCTCTGGGGCGTTTTGAGATGGAGTCACGTTCAGATGCCGTATGGAACCACATTGTATTCATTGCTTTGTTAATGATTGTAAAACATACATTAATGATTGCGCTACTTGAAGCGTTTATTTAAAGATAATACTATAATGATTCGGGTTCGCTTTCTGGTAGCGGGTAGCCGGGCGTGAGGGATGGTGGCTCTGCATCGCCCGGTGGTTGCACGCACTGCGGCCGCGTGCCCGGTCGTGGCCTTCTGTTTACACGCGGCTGCAACAGCGGCAGCGACGTTTAAATTCCGGCGCGGCGGTAATCCGGCAAGCGCCGTAAATGCCGCGCCGGGCGCTCCGGCACACGACATAATCTGGGCCGCGCTTTAATGGGCGCACGACGCACATCCAAATTGCGCAATTGCTCACCGCGCTAAGCTCTCTGCGGTTCACCTGCGCGTGCCGTTTCCGAGTCGGCACGTCAGCGCTTTATTAATATATGCGAAACCGTACAAGGGAGAGAGAGCGAGAGAGCGCGCAAGAGAGACAGAACGGAAAAGGGGGGGAAAACAACGCGATGGAGAAATTATCGTCGGGCGTGTCGGTAATGAAACATGCTGTCGGCCGAAGTGCTGACGACCGCGTATTCAGCGCATCCGCTTCTTAAGTTGCGTTTTAATCCCCGTGTGTGGTAACCGTGCTCGTGCGCGCGTGCTCTTGCGCGCGGGCATGCGAGGATGCGCTAGCAGAGCTTGTGTAAAGAAATAAAAAACATTCGTCAGGCTAAATGGGCCGGCATTTTGTTAGCACGTAGGGTTTACAGCAGCCTTCAAAGCCGTGTTTATTAATAACGGGCACTGAAGCTGCACAGAATCTCGCCTGGCGCGGTGACGTATCCCGGTAAGCTGCCCCGTCGTCCCGTGCGTTTGGACGTCGCCACCATGGGTCAGTACGACAGGGTTGTCCATCCGGCTTGTGACCCCCGGTTAAGTCTCTAAAGCGTAATGTGTGTGTGTACCTGTGCGGAGCGGTGGCTACAAACCTAGCGACCCCGGTTCGAATCCCGCTCACGGCCAACACCAGTGACGATTTTCCGAACCGGTCCTGGGCCTCCCTTTGGACGAGTCAGCCTCAAATGAGTACCTAATGGGGTGTGTAAAAATTGCCACTAGGGAGACAAAGGCGGCCGGCCGTGGTACTGCTCACCCACATCCTCGTGTGCCGTGTCGACTTTCACAGGTGCTTGCTATAGCACTTGACCCTACATTCTGTTAAGGAAATACAAACTGTTTAATAAACTGAAGTAAATAAATAAGGAGTATTTAAAACGGTAATTAATTGGCAAAGGAAAAAGTTATGGGTCAGTTAAGTAGATATTTATGTTTAGATGTTCACGATTACAACAGAAAATACCCAGTGCGCTTGCAAGCTCTGGAAGCGGGATTCCTGTGAGACAACAAACGTACGAATTAACAAACATAAACAAAATCAGGGTCACAAAACATCTGGACCACCCTGTATAACGAACGGGTTCTTGTTCCGTCTTTTGTGTGAAACTTTTAGCCCTGTTGAATACACAAACATTGTTGTACTTAAGACTCTAACCTCGTGGACAAAAACAACCCATTTAGAGGGGATTATTTTCAAACATTCCGACACTGCCCCCTCCTGCACCGTCACCCGGCAACTCGCGGACAAACAACAGATGCTGTGATCGACCGTGCGGTGTGTTTTTCAACACCGTCAGAGATTTGAAATCCTAACGATGCCTGGCCGATGATGACATTGCTTATTTAAGGACCGTACGTGTTCCTGAAGCGCTCACGTCATCAGCGCCATAGCAACTTCATTCCGCAACGCACGAGTCCCCCCCCCCCAGCGCAGCCACGGTGTTGTGCTGGCGGTGGAGACAGGCCCGGGGTCGTGACCCGGGTTCGCGTCCCTCGTCGCCCCGTGTCGCGCCCGCGTCGCCCCGCGCCTCCGCGTTCGCCGTGTCTCCTGCTTGCCCCGCGTCCCGGCCGGCTGGAGTCGGGCGGGCGCGGGAGGGCGGCGCCTCTCGCGCAGATCACGTCCTGTTCCCGGCTCTCGGCGGCAACCGGCGACGGAGCACTGGCAGCGGAGAGCCGCGCGGACAAGATTTGCGGCGGCATGTTTGGTTAGGTTGTGCCAGCCTGGCGTTGCGTGCCAGCCGGGTATACGCGTGGCAAGCGGCGTCTCCGCGAAGGCTCGTCTCTCACGGTCGTGCGTGTTGTTTGCGGGCAGCGGTGGTGTAGCGGTTAGCGCAGTGTGCTGCCAACCCACCGACCGATAATAATAACGGGACAATTTTTGATGCACGTAAATTCCACGCCTGGTCCATTGACGAGACACGGATACGGAGGCGTAGCAAGGAGACCGCAGAGAGGGGGGGAGGCAGCCAGGCGGTCCGCCGGCGCTCAACCCGCCAGACACTGCTTTCCTATGTATTATGATGTTATCGGCGAATTAATGAATGTGTTTTTTCTAGTTGTGGGAGGAAACCGATAACAGTGAAGAATATTTGAACCAGTCCTGATCCTCCCCAGGTCGACTCAGCCTCCCATGAGTGAGGCTGAGTGAGGCTAAGTCCAGTATGTAAACATCAGCTCCGGGAAGACAAAGGTGGCCAGGCGTGGTGTTGGCCACCCACCCCATCATGTGCCGTGCCGGCCTTCATAGGTGCTCGCTTCTTCTTCTTCTTCTTCTTCTTTGCGATTCTTCGAAGCACTATGGTCAGCTTCTGGACATCGTTGTCTTTCAGCTCGGCCTCGAAGTGTTTGGTAGAATTCGCAGGCAATACCAAAGTATTACCTGACAGGGATCGCGACGTGAACGCTTCTACCTCGCTAAAAGCACTTGACTCTACAGTCTGTTAAGACTACAATGGGGATATTTGTCTTTCTTCTTGTTTGCAGCCACTTGTTAATGCAATGCTGTAGGAAGATCTGTCAAAACTGTGTCTGTGATGTGTGCTGGTTGACTATACTTCACCAACCATGTGTGCTGGTTGGTGAAAGAAGGGAAGGAGGGACCCAGGGCTAGGTTCTAATGTCACATGCCACTGATGTTCGCCGAGTCCAGTTAGGTCAGATTCTGATAACTGTCCTGTGATTAATGCAGTGGATGACATCATCATCATCGACACCATCATCTTAGACACGACGTCAAGTAGGGGATATGCTGGCAGCGTAATCGTCCCAACAGGGTCAATAAATGCCGTGCCGCAATGTTGAAAAACTACTGCGGTGCTTATGACTGGCTGTCGCCATGGGAATGCGGCACGCTCACCGCTAGCTTGCGAACGCGAATAAAGTCTGCGTGCCGGCCCCATCGTTCGCCGGAATAAAACCGTGGTTTCCTCTGCCCGCCTTGTGAAGGAAAATGGATCCCGTCGCAGCCTCGCTTGGTTAAACTGCCATTGATTCGGTTTAAGTCTACACGAGTGGATGTGCGCGCGTGCATGTAACCTTTACTGATGGGGCTGACGTCGCCGCGAGTGACGGTGAATCTCGGTCGCGTGATGGCAGAGGGGAGCGCTGCTCGCGTTCCCCGGGAGCGGTGAACGTCTTGGCATGCGCTCGCCGTGGCGACGCGAAAAGTTCTTTGTTACCGCGATCCCTGACCTTTGACAGCCGTTTCGTAGCGAGTTGTAAAATTGCGGCGACCGCCAATACCGCCGGCGCCGTCACACTCCGTCGGTTTGCCTCGCAGTGAGAAACGGCCTCGCGGTTCTCACCAGGGCCGACCGTTCGTTCAACTCGATGGCCGCCCGCTAATTTCTCCCAGCGCCGGTATTACCGGCGCGCTTCGTCTGCCGATGTGAAAGCGGGCATCGGAGACCCCGTGGCATCATTCGTAAGAGCGGGCCAACGTGTGCCGCCAACAAAGCCCCGCGTCGGGGAAAAAACGCGAAGCTGTCCGACCGTCGAATCGCAGGAAACGGCGGCGTTGGCCGTCCCCGCGTGACTGTCGCCTCGCGGAGACGCCGAGTCGATGGTGGGAGACGCGCGGGGGTCGCGATCGGACTCGCTCGTCGTGCAGCGCGAGAGTTAACCGCGCCGCACTTTCATTAGGCAATTATTCAGTGGCAGGGACACGCGAGCCAGCACAAATAAGCCCTCTCAATGCGCTCATCTGAGAAAAATGCAGTCTTTCACTCAAAATGTGCTGCCAGGCTTTCCACAATGAGCTTCCAAATCATTGTTCCAAATTGAATGAAATATCCACACATTATGACTGGCTCCCCCAGCCACCACCACCACAACCCCCCTGCCACACCTCGCAAAAAAAACCACCCTTTTCCATTGTGGAAGGCTGGCAACCTAGTAATTTGCGAGTGAGTGCGGGGAGAGAAAAAAAACAGTCGTTGGCTTCTGTCCAAGCCACGGTCAGCACTTCATACACACAAGGGAGCCAGTATTAACCCTTTGGTAGACCCGCGGTGTGCGCCTACTCCGCGTAACTACACAACGCCGTGTCGAACCCGCGCCTGGGGGCTGCGATGGCGTCCGGGAACGCCGGGGCGCCATGCGGGGTCGTCGCTGAAGCAACGCGGCGGCGGCTCGCGAGGTCGCGGCGCCCGTCATAAACAAGAGCGTCGCGATCGCACGCTCCGTGCCGCTCGCGCCGGGGAAGAGCCCCGCGTTCCGGAGAGAGTTAAACGCCGTACACAATAATGTTTAGTCACGAGAGAGATGCGGTACACTTGCCGGGATATCTAATAAGCCTTGGGCTGACCTTGGAAAATCGGCAACGCATTTCTCCAGCCGAATTTGCATCCTCGCAAAACACGTCCTCCCGTTGTCGTGGCGCGGCAAGCAGGGGAGTGTTCCATGTCACTGCGTTATCGCCAAAATATTCTATCGTTGCACGCTTTCAAAAATGTTGATTCACTGTTACGGGAAATGATTTTGAGTTTATTAAAATTTTGATTAAAAATATCCCATCCTGGGGCGGCACGGTGGCGTAGTGGGTAGCGCTTCCGCCTCACAGCAAGAAGGTCCCGGGTTCGAATCTCGGCTCGGGGTGCCTTTCTGTGCGGAGTTTGCATGTTCTCCCCGTGTCCGCGTGGGTTTTCGCCGGGCGCTCCGGTTTCCTCCCACAGTCCAAAAACATGCATAGGTTAATTGGCCTGCGGACTAAATTGCCCCCGGTGCCCTGTGATGGACTGGCGTCCCATCCTCGGTGTTCCCCTGCCTTGCGCCCTGTGTCTGCCGGGATGGGCTCCGGCTCACCGCGACCCTGTATAGGATTAAGCGGTTTCTGAAAATGAATGAATGAATGAATATCCCATCCATTCTTCCTCCTGTGACTGCTGCGATGATTTCTGGGCATCGGAATGGTGGTGACATGGCCCCAGCTGCAGTGCCATCGCAGCTTATTGCAGACCTTCGCGGTTGGAATCCAGTAGGCCGCCCTGGTTATTACTGCGGTTATACGGATCGTTAATACTGTGCACAGGGCGCATTCAAGATTGACTGACGTTTGAAATTAGTTTGCCGTCGTGTGCCGGCGTTGTGGTCCAATTTTGCTAAACTTGAAAAAGAACACTGCAGATGACTCGACTGGGATTGCACGTAACGACACCCCTCTCGGAGTGGGTGATACCATCTGGGTGGGCGATACCCGTATGAGTGGGTGATACCATCTGGGCGGGCGACACCTGTATGGGTGGGTGATACCAGCATGTGTGGGCGATTATCTGGGTGGGCGATACCATCTGAGTGGGTGATACCCGTATGGGTGGGCAATACCCGTATGGGTGGGCGATACCCGCATGTGTGGGCGATACCCGCATGTGTGGGCGATACCATTTGGGTGGGCGATACCCGTATGGGTGGGTAATGCCCGTATGGGTGGGTGATGCCATCTGTGTGGGTGATACCATCTGGGTGGGTGATAGCCGCATGTGTGGGCGATACCGTATGTGTGGGCGATACCCGCATGTGTGGATGAGACCCATCTCAAGCGTAGCACCTCCCTTCATGATACCCGTGCTTTATAAGAAGTGGGCGGCATGGTGGCGCAGCATTAACTCTCGTGTCTCATAGTTAGAATCGTCTGGGTTTGAATCCCAGCTTGGGCGCCTTACTGTGTAGAGTTTGTGTGTTCCCTTTGTGGGTTTTCACTGAGTATTATTATTGGAATGGCTCCTGCTAGGGGTGTCCCTTGGTGAACATGTCTGGAGTCTAGCGCTCCTGCTAGGGTCTCCCTTGATGAATAGGTCTAAGGGGAGGTTCCAACCAAATACCGATTCAAAGACCCTCCGACTAAAGGAGGTTGGCATCAGGAAGGTCATCCGGACGAAAAATTCCACTCCAATACCCCCACCATTGGGGGGCAACCGGCCAACCCGAGTCAACCTGGACAGCGGCCGTTTAAACCGGCAACGCAAATCTGGTTGTGTCCTCCTCGCGTCGTTCACTGTACACGGCGTCCTTCCTCTCCGCTCGCTCCTCCTCGCCGCTCGGCCCTCCTCGCTGCCGGTCGGTGTCCGCGCTGTGAGCCCACCCGGCGTGCTCGCTTCCAACGCCGAGTCTCCCTGGGGCGCCTCCTCTGCTCCCGGTCCCTTCCACTGGGGCCTCGGGTGACGCGCTGGCTAGGCTGTTTCTTTAATTGATGTGTGGTGTGGGTTTTTACGTCTCGGTATATGAGAATCGCTCACCATATCCATTCTTTTGGGATAGCCGTGTCGAGCGTTCTTGCTTTCTCGCTCGATGATTCAGAAGTCTGTTGATGCCTCCAACGTGGGAGGTGAAATGTCGCAAAGGAGAAATGAGGACCGCTCAACGCGGCCTTCTGTCGATGTTCGGAGAGACTTATGGCAGCGTTCGTCGTTTAACGGTGGCTCGAAGTCGTTCTTTCTGCCCTCTGGCCGTGCGGCCCTGTGGTTAAGGTCCTCTCTCCGCACGCCACGTGGGTAGGGTCGATTGTTTATCCGCCAAGGGCTCGGCACACTGGTCACTCCGGCTTGGCAGATGTGAGCGGCGGAGACGTGGAGCTTAGAAGTACATTGTGACAATGGATCGTGTCGAACCGTTGTCCGCTGATCACGGCGTAGCCCCCTTGGCGGATGACACCCTGAGTGCACGGGGGTCACCCGTGCCGCCACTCTGCGGCCTAGAAGCGTTCACGTCGCGATCCCTGTCAGGTAATACTTGGTGTTGCCTGCGAATTCTACCAAACACTTCGAAGCCGAGCTGAAAGACAACGATGTCCAGAAGCTGACCATCGTGCTTTGAAGAATCGCAAAGAAGAAGAACACTGCCGTGCCTCTCAGGTTTGAACGGATCGGGCAGATTGCGGGTGGCCTGGCTGTAGGCACGTAGTGGTTTTTAATGGATGTAATTGATTTGTGTGCCACCGTTGCAAGTGTAGAATCGTGCCGATATTGATTCGTGGGTTAAGGTCGATGCGTGAATGGAAGCATGAATCTGAATTGTGGCGATTCGGCATCTCGCAGAGAGAGAGAGCGAGCTAAAACGTGCCAAACCGGCAATGATGGCTTTGAAATGTGAAGACGTTTGTGCGAATGTCAATCCTCGTTGTGCCCAAGGTCGCGTGACTATGTGCGTGCTGAGCGGGCACAAACGTGGCGCCGTCTCATCGAGTGCCACAAGCGTCAATCGGACGCGTTTGTGAATTTTCCGCTTTTCCATAACGCAATGCACCAAATCAACTCTTCAAACAGCATTTTGTATTGACTAAGCTTTTTGAGCCCAATACTCGGTCCTCAATCTGGGTTATGTACTGTTAGGTTACTCAGGTCCTCCTGCTCCGTCTGTCTACCCATCACCTCGTCCCCACCTCGTCTCTCTCTCACCTCCATTGTCTAAGTGATTAGATTCCCCACAGCGTGCAGGAGGCCCCGCGTCCCGCACGCCCATTGGTGCGGTGGGCGCGGCCCGTGCCGAGCTCGGACCAATCAGGAGTCGCCCGTGGGCGTAACGTGGAGTGACTAACGGACAGACGGACACCGACAACTTTTTTTTATCTAGGTGTATTGTATTGATGCGAGTTTTCATCGCTCGATGCATGGAATCGCTCTTAAGAGGAATTCTCAACAACAACAAAATCTTCCGAGAAACTAAAAAATTAAATACACAATATCCCGTAGTTAAATTTGAGTAGATTTGTCGATGTGGCAGATAACACCAAAACCAACCCGACAGAAGCAGTGTTATCTTTTGGTTGTCGTGAGCGAAGAACGAGCCAGGAGGAGGCACGGACGCCGGCCAACGTGACTCGACGGGCCTTCTGGTAGCCGGCGCGTTGGCCTGGCCGCCTCGTCGCTGCACGAGTCGGGGTCCGTGACGTTTACCTCCCGCCTCCCGCGGCCGCCTTCACCGCCAGCAGGTCATCGCGTCCCTCAAAGTGGCGGCCTTGTCATAACGGCGCGACGCCGAGGCCTTCTCGTTAGGCCACGGTTTGGTCGTCGTCTGGCGGCGGTGGGAGGGGGGGGACGCCCGCGCACCGCGCGGCGCTCCGGCCGCGGTGGAAGCCGTCGATGGCGCGGAGCGGAGAGAGACGCTAATCCTGCAATGGAGCCGGGCCGCGGAGCGCTAATCTCCCGGTGGGGTTGATGTCGTGACGTTAATGGGCACCGAGTGGCGGCGCTCGCTTTGCGTGAATTCTCGGGTCGACGTGTCGGCGTTACGCGATTCGTTCGAAGCGAGGAGGTCCCACTTTGGAAATTAAGGCTGTTGAAGTCAAAATGTTTGATTTACCGGATGATCACTTTAGTCCGAGTAGACCTGCTGGAGACCCAAGCCTGTGTGTACGTTCCCCAGTACTTGAACTGTAATCGCTGCACTTTGCGTGTCGTTAGCGACCACCTATGAAGGTCGACACTGCGCACAAAGAGGTGGGTGACCAGCACCACGCCTGGACCCCTTTGTCTCCCGATTGGCGATGTTTACACACCGCACTAGGTACTCATTTGAGGCTGAGTCGACTTAGGGGAGACCCAGGACCGGTTCGGAAAATTGTCACTTGTGTCGGCCGTGAGCGGGATTCAAACTTGGGTCGTCAGGTTTGTCGCCCAGCGCTCCCCACACATACACGCGCACACACAAAGCCCACCTGCCCTGGGCTGTTTTGTTGAATCTGCGACGATTTCATGTCATCCCTACAGTGCGGAGCAGGCAATCTCTAAGGTTAAGAACTGAATAATAATAAAAGCAAATGAATGCATGAGTTGGTTTGGGAGGGGAAAAGCAGAGATGCCCCGGGAGTGTACACGATGCATTTTGATAGCGTTTAATCACTCGCCGTGATACACGGGGGTGCGCTGCCCACATTACGTAACCCTCCCGTTGCCCGCGTCCTTATCACGGCCCCTTACTTGAGTGTTGCCTTGTTTGTACCGGCAGCGTATACGGGTTGGCTACACCGTGAGCTTACTTAGTGGCGATAGCGGGGAGCGGTTGTGTGCGCCGCGCTTCGTACCAGGCGACTCGAGTTCAATTCCTGCTCGTGGCCAACATTCCGATGTGCTGAAGTAGTAAAGAATTGGCACGGTTTGTTCACTTGAGAAGCCTTACTAATTGGCTGCATTGAGTGGAGGCAGGTTTATACGACACATCGTGCTAAATTTACCAGTGACGATTTTCTGAACTGGTCCACAAATAAGTCACCAGTGTGGTGTATAAACTTCGGAACTGGGGAGACAAAGGTGGCCGGTTGTGGTGCCGACCACGTCGCTCACCTCATGTGCATTGCTGATGTAACCGGCTCGCACCGCCGCCTTTGCCTCTCTTCACTAGAGACCACCGGCTGGCACTTCGGTTAACCAAATTGTTGACCAGGTTGATGGTCAAGTTCTGCGTTGTGTATAGTTCTTATCGTTGTTGTGCTTCCCACGCTACTGGTCCGTCGTGATGAATCTCTTTACCCACCAAACACTTGAATCCACACGAATCTTCTCTCCGCTTTATATTTATTATTAACACTGCAGACACAGCGTCTGCAAACACACATGCCACGTGTCAGTCTGATAACACAATATCTTTTCTCGCGCCTCTCAAGACGTTCTGCTCACGACTAACATACTCAAAGGAAATATGTACTATACAATTATAGTCACCATATCTTCTTCTTTGCGATTCTTCGAAGCGCGATGTTAAATTACAGTTTCCCATTTTCTTACACAGCCCCTTGCATTTTCATTGAACTCCGCAAGGTCTTTTGAGCTGCAGAGGTTGGGTAGTAGAGCACAGACAAGGCAGTGTTCCATAGTATGGTCTGCTTCTCCACATTCACAGGTGGTTGGGCCGGTCTTGTAGCCCCATCTGACCAAAGCATCTTTTGATCGTCCCGTTCTAGTTCTCAGGCGGTTGAGTGTCTTCCACTGAATCCATGGTGCATCTGAGCCAGGAGGGAAGTCTTCAGCAGGTGGGATTCCCATGCCAGTTGCAGGAGGGTCACCATATTAAAGAAATATAGCAAACATCACAAATCTGATATTTAACATCAATAGCATCCATTTCCATACGTCGGGTCGCCATGTAATGGCCGCCAGCATGTTTCCCGCCAATCTCGCTCTCTACCCCCCTCGCAATGACATTACAGTAAATTCACTACCAATGTTATATTGATTCCAACCCGACTACCGAACACCCAATATCACAAACCAACACTTCAAAGTCATCCCCTATAGAAACACAATCTCTACAATTAAAGGAATCGTAAAGAAATATCATTCACATACCTGCAAACACATGCCACGTGTCAGTCTGATAACACAATAACTTTTCCCACGCCTCTGCAGACAGTACAGAAATGTCTTACTATTAAACAACCTCTTTAGTCACCTCTCGCATGTGCAGCGCTTTGTGACCCTCGGGTGAAAGGCGCTATATAAATGCTATTATTATTATTATATCATATAATTATTAATTTAAACATTGTATTTTAACAATATATCAGGAGCGACTAATGAACGCTACCGTACCTCAAGACGTTCTGCTCACGACTAACATACTGTCTACAGAAGGGGGCACAGTCAACCTTGTCGTGGTGGGGGGGCTTGTGTGTTCCAATGAACCTCAGCTATGTCGTCTGGAGTCCAGTACTCCTGGTAGGGTCACCCATGGCGAACAGGTCTGAGGAGAGGTTCCAGACTAAGCACGGCCACCCAAAAACCTTCATGATGGTTCGAAATAGTATCATGAGAACCCTGCCCGGAGTAGGGTTACCACCGGGACCCAACCCTGGAGCCAGGCCTGGGGGTGGTGTCCGTCGGCAAGCGCCTGGTGGCCGGGTGACCCACGTAGCCCGGTCGGGCCCAGCCCGAAATGGATACGTGGAGCAGCCTTGTGGGCCCACCACCCGCAAGGTGAAGGATGAGGGTCGGGTGCGATGCCCTCGCGGCAATGAAAAGGATCGTCATTATATGGGTATCCCATTCAATCATTGTCAGAAACCGCTTAATCCTGTACAGGGTTGCGGTGAGCCGGAGCCTATCCTGGCAGACACAGGGCACAAGGCAGGGCTATGCCTAGGATGGGACGCCAGTTCATCACAGGGCACTGGGGGCAATTTAGTCAGCAGGCCAATTAACTTATGCAGCAGCATGTCTTTGGACTGCGGGAGGAAACCGGAGCGACCGGCGGAAACCCACGCGGACACGGGGATAACACGCAAACTCCACACAGAAAGGCACCCGAGCCGGGATTCGAGGCGGCAGCGCTACTCACTGCTCCGGCACCGTGCCGCCCGTGGGTATCTCATGCTGTGTGTAATTACATTGTTAGCATTGGAGAGACAAAGGTGGCTAAGCGTACTCGGCTCTGCCCATACCCTCAACCTCACGATCCGTGCTGCTCTTAATAGACGTCTGTGAGAGCACTCGCACCATGTAATAATAATCTACTTTTGTAACGCGACGTTAAACGGAGGCGCTTTATCTTTAGAAAGAAAGAGTCGCAGTTGATGTGCTTTGTTTAAACGTGAGAGCTTCTATTGAGACTCGCTTTCCCTGTCGTCTTTGCTGAGCAGAGAGAGAGCGATGTGTTCCTAGGTTCACATCAAGATGTGGGGAAAAAGCGTTTGTGGCGGCTGCCCCGCGTTTTCGAACAATATTGCTGCCATGAGCTACAGTCGCTACCTTTGACAAGCAATCTTAGATAGTAATTAGAATTAAAATTTCTGCCTAGCTGTGATTGCAAAACTTGATATGTGTTTGGGATGTTGCAAATGTTGTATATTTTCTCTTTTAACGTGTACTAAGCTGCTTCTAATTTATTCCCATCGCAATGTCTAACTGTTTTAAGGACTTTGCACTATTTGTTTATTTATTTGGTCACTTATGTCTTGTGCAATGCTGTGTGCAAATGTTGACTTTTGTTATTGTGGTTCGTTGTGTTAACCTGTGATTTTTATATTTTATATTTATTTTTGTAAATTCACGTGTTTGTTGGGTTGCAGGAATCCCGCAAAGAGCTTGCAAGCTCACCGGCTATTTTCTGCCATAATAATAAACATCTATCTATCCATCTAGTAGAGACGTAATGAAGTAGTTGAGAGGAACCGTTATCAAGTGTGGTCCATAGCCGCGGGTGATTCACAGACGCGAATATACAGCTGTGGCAGCACTGCCGCACAGTGCCATGTCGCCGTTGCCAGCGATGATGTCATGGGATCCTTGAAGCCGCGTTGCCGTGGCGATTCGCGATTGCCCGCGAGTCCGGCGGGTTTGCGTGATTGCGCCGACGACGCCGACCTCGGTTTTGAACGCGGCTCCGCGTCGACGGGAACGCCGCGAGAGGGGGGAACGCGAGCACCGGGCGGCTCGCGATTGAACCTCGCCGCGGCCGGCGGAGCGCGCGGGCGTCGGGGAAACCGGGGAAGACGGGATCGCGCCGGCCGGGCCGCCCGCCTTCAATGCGGCGCTCGACCCCTGAGCCTTAACCGACCCGGAGCATCCTTAAAAATCGCGTTGTCGTTCCCGGGGCTGCGTGCTGCCCGCCCGCCCGTCAGCCGTGCTGTGTCGGCATTACGTAACCGTCGCAGTGTGTCTTGCTGCGCCGCCTCTCTCTCGCTCGCTCGCTCTAGCCCGCTGCACGCGTCACTCCCCATCGCAGCAGTGCCGTGTCAACGGCGATTGCGTCCGTGCGGGTTTTCACGGCTCGGTAGCATTCTCCGACGTGAAAGGCGTAACGTCACGAAGGAGAGAGGAGGAACGCTGCCCACGACGATCCCGAAAGAGCAGCTTTTGAGAGCAATTATTATCATGCCACTGATAAAATGCCCAGGAAGACGTTGAAAACTCTCAAGACAGCTGACTTAGCAAGTGGTCAAAAGCTGTTTTCTTTGGGGGGGCAGGGGGGGTATTTGGTCAATCGCACTGACTGTAACGTTTCTGCATTAGGTATGTTTGTAAGCTGCTTGGGTGGCAGTGTGGCGCAGTGCTAACATCTGTGCCTTGTGGTTCGATTCCCGCCTTAGGCGCCTTGCTGTGTGGAGTTTGTGTAGTCTCCCCCTGTTCTGCGTGGGTTTCCTCTGGATTCTCTGGTTTCTTCCCACAACAACAAAAAAACACTCATTAATAAATTGGCCGATACCACCATAATAAAGAATGCAATGTCTGGCCGGTTGGCGCCGACTGACCGCCTGGCTGACTGCGCCCCTCTCTGCGGTCTCCTCGCTACACCTCCATATCCGTGTCTCGTCCATGACCAAGCGCAGAATTTTTGCGCGTTGTGAATTGTATAATTTTATTTATTTAATTACTTTATTCTGCTGCTTATGAATGACTTCCTCTTACAAAGTGAACGTGCCACGATCATTTCTCTCCGCGTCCCGAGGTGCGATCGCAGTCAGCCCACGTCAGTCCGTGTTGCACCGCACACGGCAGGCTCCTCCGCTGTGGTTCTGAACGCGGTGCATTCAGTTCTGTTCGCGGTGCATTCAGTGCATTTCATCGTATGACCGTTGTGGCAGTATATTGATGTTGTTGTTGTTGTTTTAATTAATCGTTGCAAACCCCCGCTGAGAGTCGAGCACCTCCGCCTCCCACGGAGCGGGCCCTGAGGCGGAGCTCCACGGGAGGGTTACGCTGCGAGCGAGCAGCTGGGTCGGCGGAGACCTGCGGGCACCGCGGCCTCGTGACGGGTGCTGTCGACCCAGCCGCGCGGGGCCTACGGCTGCAGTGACGATCGAGCGCTCGCTCGCTCGCTCTCTCTCTCACTGTCTCTCTCGCTGTCTCTCTCGCACGGCCCCGTCGCAGTGATAGCGAGGAGCAAAGAGGACGGCGTTTATTTCGTTCGCAGCAACAACTCACGCGGTACGAAGTGCATCGAAGCGCCCGTCTGAATACCGGGCGTGTGATTTAGGCCGGACTGAATTTGGGGAAACGGCCTACAAGTACCGCATCGGGGTCGAGAGGTCATCACGGACGGTGCCGATGATTGCCACCGCTTCCTGCCGTCTGCCGGATCTCGCGTTTCTCACGCGCGGTGGCGGTGCAATTACGCCGCGGGGATCGTCGCGCCGGGTGGGACGCGCGCCGAGTGTAACGGTCGATCTCGCTCCTGCCCCGGACGTGGTGGGACACGGGAACGACGCAGCGATGGAGCTGTGTACGGGTTCTGCCCTTCGTATGAACAAGAAATGCTCTCCGTGGCTTCGGGAAAGTCGTGTCGAGCGTTCCTTCTCTCTCCTTTGCGATGTTTTGCCTCCCACATTGGAAGTTTCACGATGCCTCCGACGTGGGAGGTGGTGAAACGTCGCAAAGGAGAGAGCAGGAATGCTCGACACGGCTATCCCTTCTTCTTCTTTGCGATTCTTCGAAGCACTATGGTCAGCCTCTGGACATCGTTGTCTTTCAACTCGGCCTCGAAGTGTTTGGTAGAATTCGCAGGCAATACCAAGTATTACCTGACAGGGATCGCGACGTGAACGCTTCTACCTTGACCCCCACGGCTATCCCGAAAGAACAGCTTTGGAGAGAAATTTCGTCCTTGCATCGAGCAGTGAAAACCTCCAGCGTTATTCAGAAGGAGCGATCAGCAAGGCAGAGCCCAGCGAGCGTCACTGCCGCGAGTAGTGCTCATCGCTGAAGAACAGCCTTGGCGTCCAACCCGGCGGCGCGTACATAAACGCGGGAACTGGTTACAACCCGCAGACACCGTCTCCTGTCGATAAGTATAACCGTCAACTTGAGAAAAGGCACGTGATCGCTCGCTGCCTGAAGACTCTAACACTCAGCGCATAATGCGACCAGATTATACGGCCACGTTCGAGGCGGAAAGTTGCATCGCGGCTACATCGGGTAATTTGTGCGGTCGACTGTAATTGAGCGGAGACTGGCACAGATGCAGATTTACTCGCCAAGACTCTCACATTGATTAAGCGGTAACCACGGAGCCACGGGAGGCGGCGCGGCCGGCGTGACGGTGTCTGCCGCTGTCGGTTTTGTAATCTTTATTATTCACTCAGGAAAGCCTCACTGAGTCTCCAGACCGTGTTGGCAGCAGGGTTCTACGTTGATTGAGACGTGTGGACAATTCGGTTTCAAAGAGTTTTTTGCGTGCCAGAGAAAACTCAAATCAATTATCAGTGCTTGCTGAATGCTTCGGGGGCCCGAACCTATCTCAGCAGACACAGGGCACAATAATGCTATTATTATTATAATTATATCCTGGATGCAATGCCTGTTCATCGCAGTGGACTGGGGACACGTTGGCAAGTCAAGGTTATTCATCACAAACACTTGGGTACACGGCAGTGAGATTCTTTGTTCCTGTTATCTCTCTCAACTCTGTGGAAAACAATTCTGTGCAACGTACAAGCTTTAGCATAAAAAATAAAAACAGTCAAGAATACTGGCATTTAATAACAAGTACTAGTAGCATATGCGTGTAAGTGTAAGTGACATATGCATATCAGCAATGGGGGCCTCTGTTTGGCAGTGATCAGTGTTCATGTTGGCGGAAATGTCCATGTGTTGGTGGGGCAGGGTCAGGTGTTGGTGGGGCGGGTTTTGGGGTCTCTCAGCATCCGGATGGTCTGGGAGTCGGCAAGTCAATTAATCGAGACAGCAAAATGCCCAGAGAAAACACACGCAGGCTAGGGGACAACACTCAAATGTTGCCATCAAATGTTGCCATAACGGAATCTGAGGTCTCCTCCCAATTTACCAGATCCCGGCCCTCAAACTGCACCTTGGATCCTTTCCCATCCAAAATCATCCGGGCAAATTTCGAATCCCTGGCCACGTACGTTACTAATATGTTCAATAACACATTCCACTCCGGTTTCTTTCCCCCACTGTTCAAATGTGCCGCAGTTACCCCCCTGCTTAAAAAACCTGGTCTCGATTGTAGCATCCCTGATAATTATCGTCCCATCTCAAATCTACCATTTATCTCTAAGGTCCTTGAACGAGCGGTAGTTGCACAACTCCAGAAAC
>JAZEWU010000038.1:6349466-6369915 GCA_036362915.1 Geotria australis | reverse complement strand
TGCCGCTAGGAAGACAAAGGCGGCCAGGCGTTGTGCTGTCAACCCACCGACTCGTGCGCCGTGCCGGCATGTATAGGTACTCGCTAACGGCACTTGACCCTACAATCTTGTCAGGGCTATGTCAGGAATCTCTGGTGGCGTTGTTACGCGTAGCCCGCTGCGAACCCGGCTTAACTCCCGGTAACACGCAGCAGCAGCATCGTTTGTTTTATCTCAATGTGTTCGGGATTTCTCTCCTCTAGGTTGACTCAATCGTAAATAAGTTTCTCTTGTGGTGTGGGGAGCTGGGGGCAGACGAGGGCAGCTGAGTGTGGAGCCACATTGGCACCGGTGCGAGTCGCGAGTCGTGCTGGCCTCAATGCGCGCTGTCAACGCAAACCTGCCCGTGCCGCCTGTGACGTTGCACGGGGACCTGTGCGCCTGTCAAATGAGTCGCACGGGATTGTTGTCGTTGTATTTAAGTGCCGTCTCCATATCCGTAGCAAGCGGCGGCACGGTGGTTAGCGGTCTGCGCTGCGAACCTGACCACCCGAGTTCGATTCCCGCTGACGACCTGTAACAGTGGAGAACTGGATATTGATCCTCCCCGAGGTCGATGCTGCCTTAGACGAGCACCCGGTGTGGTGTGCAAACATCAGCACCGGGCAGTCGAAGGCTGCCGGGGGCGGTGTTGGACACCCACCCCCTCGCGTCTCGTGGCGGCCTTTATAGATGCGCTTGCTTCATCAACCCGTTAAAGGCTTTAGGGCGACCTTTGTTTGAATCCTTCGGGATTCCTGTGTTTGCTTCCAACACAAAAAACAGATTCAATCAAGAAATTTTGAAATATCCCAACGCAAGACATTCTAGAAAATGAGTCTCGGTAATAGAAACATAGATAGATGTTTATTAGTACAACAGAAAATACCCAGTGAGCTTGCAAGCTCTTAGCGGGATTCCTGCGACACAACAAACACGTGAATTGACAAAATAAAATAAAATATTAAAATCACAAGTTGACACAACAAACCACAAAAACACAAAGTAAACATTTACGCACAGCATTGCACAAGACATGTGACCAAATAAATAAATAAATAAAAATACAAAGTAGTTTAAACAGTTAAACATTGCAGTGGAAATACATTAAAAGCGAACGTATGCAGCATTGCGAAGCTCTGTTTGTGAAAAAGTGTGTAAGTGTAGAGCTTCACTATGGATAACATTGGTCATGAAAGCCTACGAGTTAATTGTATGCAGCATTCGCAACATTTCAAACACATCACGTTTTGCAATCGCACCTCGGTAGAAATGTTAATTCGATCGGGATCTAAGGTTGCTCATCGAAGGTAGTCACAGTAGCCTCAAGCTCACGCAGATAAGGGCTCTGCACGGGAAGCTAAGCCGTGACGTCAGTGTTACCGTCCTGATCGTTATTATGATGCGGTTGTCACAGTGTGAGTGATGCCATCGCCAGTAGGCAGGCGCGGGATATTTTAAGACTGTTGCATCATTGTGGTAGCGGAGTTGTTGTTGTTGCTGTTGCGCAATTAAGGCAGGAAACACTCTGCGTGGTGGCAGCTGCTCGTCGCGAAGGAGGCTCCACTCCTAAACGGTCGCGGCGTTAACGGTCTGACCGCCGACGGGGTCGGCCGCGTCTCTCCCCGCCTCTTTAATCCATCATCCCCCTCCCACGTCACCCTCTCGCCCCTCCCTTAATCCCCCCTCCTACCCCTCGGAGTCGAAGTAGGATTAACAGTTTGGATTATGAGCCTTTTTATTTTTTTAATCCAATGGGTCATCGTATCTTCACAGTGAGAAACCGCAGCAATGTGATAAAAGCCATTAATTCTATTTACAGCCGTGGTGAATACATTTCCCGCTAAAGCCGAGAAGTTAAACCCGGCTTGGCTTGAGCAGCGGCGTTTAGTTGAATATATATTTTAATGCAAATGAATAAATTCAGCCGGCGCACAACTACACGAAAGACATTCTATTAATCGGCACACAGCACAGCGCACAGCACCGATGCTGTCTCTGCCAGGGCTGGTTTGGAGCAGCGACTAGAGTGTTGGGGTCTGGGTTGTAGTACGATGGGTAAGAGTCGGTGATTTCACAGGGTAACATGAGAAATATTGTTTGACCCTTGAATATAAGGAAAGGGAGAGAAATCCGGCAACATCTTAATATATAGAGGACGCAGCCACTCATAAATGTTGGCGCTGGTTGACCACGTGGCTGCCTTCCACATCCCCTGAATCTAATATTAATACAACAATTTATAATGAGCGCAAATTCCACACTGGCTGAATGCGACGCGCCTCTGAGTCGTTCTCTCTCTCACCGAGAGGGAAGCGACATTGCGCGTGCATTACAAGTGCTATCTAATTGTTACAGTGGTCCCTCGCTTTACGATATGAATCCAGTCCAGAACACGTATCATAATGTGAAATCATCGTAAAGTGGGACCAATAATACTATACATTGTTTTATGCTAATTCGATCCAAGACCTTGGATCTTGGAAGTCGAGATGTAAACACTAAAAAGCATTGCTATTGGCTGAAAAGCTACCCAAGAGGCATGCGTTTGCATCACCGATTGGTTGCCGCGCCACCCACGCTCGCGCGCAGCCATATCGTAACAAGTACCGCAAAGTGAAATTAGGTCATAATGTGATACTAATGTTCTTATAGAGCGTATATTGTAAAGTGATTTCATGGTATTGTGAGGCCATCATAAAGTGAGGGACCACTGAATTTGTAGCCAGGGGGAGACAGCCATGAGGTGTGTGGCGAGAGTGCCATGGTGTACAGCAGGCTCCGCTAGAGATAGATGTTTATTATTACAGCAGAAAAAAAACCCAGGGTGCTTGCAAGCTCTTTACAGGATTCCTGCGATACAACAAACACACAAATTGACAACAATACATAAAAATTCCAAATGAACCGAACAAAAACAAAAAATAACCACTTACACAGCATTGCACATAAGTGACCAAAGAAATAAAATAAATAATAGTTACATTTAAAAAGTGCCGAAGACGGAAAACAAAAGCCTGCCATCTACGTTGTGTTTTTATGTAAACACTCGCAGTCATTCACTGCCAGCATTGTTTCCCTTCAGTGCATTCACCAACATGTTACAGTGTCTCACTGGGATTCAGAGTCGAGGTTATTTCCTGCTTGGTTGACCCTTGAGGCTGCACGCATCCGAGTGCTCGGAAACAGTAGGACAGCCACAGGATCGGAGCTGACGATGCTAATGTAATCTTCAGCAGAGCGTCACTCGTTTAAACTTGCAGGTTCCTGATAATAATAATAATACATTTTTTTACAGGCGCAAATTCCACACCTGGTCATGGATGAGACACAGATGCGGAGGCGTAGCGGGGAAACCGCAGAGAGTGGAGGAGTCAGCCAGGCGGTCAGCCGGCACCAGCCCGGAGGAAACCCACGCAGAACAGGGGAGAATCCGCAAACTCCAACACAGAAAGTGGCCCCAGGTGGGAATCAAACCGCCTCGGCAGGACTCTCTTTCTCTGAGGCGCAGATGTTACCAGTGTTATAGCAGTCAAACATTTGGCATGGTTACTTTCATTCAAGGGACAATTATTGATTGGCTGTTGGTTAGTGGAGGGTTTAGGACACAAATGTATTCCATGACCTAACCCGTGAGCTAACCCTAACCCAAAAAACAAATTATGAATCGGGACAACCACTGTTCAGCTCCCCATAAAGTGAATGGGTGGCACTGTGGTAAGACGCGCGTCTCACAGCAGGAATCATATACTCCGGTTTCCTCCCTTAGCTACAAAAACACTCACTATTGGGCAGATAACATCATAATATGTAGAGGATGCGGTATGGCAAATGGTGGCCCCGGATTACCACGTGACTGTCTTCCCCGCCTCTCTGCGGTTCCTCGCGCCTCCAAGTCATTCTCCTCTTATTTCAGAGTGACTCCAACTGAAAGCGTGATTAGCGGACGAGTCATGTTTTTGTTAATGAGTGGTCACATGGCTTAAATGAACGACCTGTGCGAGTTCATATTATCCCGTCTCCTTGGGGGCTGTGCGCACACGAGGTGGGTTCGCGTCGCTGCCTCCGGACGCGTGAACAACAGTCGCTGAGACGGGCGGCAAGTGTAGCGGCGGCGGGGAGTGTGGCGGTGGTGAGTGCGGCGGCAGCGCTGCAAACTCTCGGGGTCGTGCCAGCGCGCGCGGGAAATTACAGCGCTCGCGAGCGAATGAGGACATGTGCATCGCAGAGCGGCGGAGGAAATGCTCCGGGTGCTTTAAACAAAGACGTGAATTTATTTCCCCGAGCGAGGAAGTCGGTGAACGAAGGGTGCGGTGGTTACGTAGCCTTTCCAGAGCTCTGCACCACTGACTCACTCGCTTACTCATTCGTTCATTGCGACCGCGCGATTACTTTCCACGGCGTTGGAGTGGACCATACTCGTCATCGTCGTTGTGAACTGCGTTCTGCATCCTGCTGGATGAATGCGTCCCCCACAGCCTCACCGTCTCTCACGGTCACACGACATCATGATCCGCCTCGCTCCTGAGCGCGACCTCGTCCTATCGCTCCATCTCCACGCCGGACGTGCGCTTGGACAAATTCCCGTCTTCGGTTGCTGCTCCGTCGGTCCTCTTATCCGTCGGCCAACATCCCTTCTCGTCACTTGCCCTGCTTCCAGGGTTGAGTAGGTGGGCCGAGAGAAGGAATTTGTGGGTTTCGGTGACCAGGCTGGGCGCGTTTGAGTAGGTCGACGTGTGGGTGGGTACTTACGACCACCCAAACTTACGATGGCTATCCTAGTAACCCTATAGTAACCCTATTAGTATGTCGCTGCCGCACGTTACTGCTGCTGCTGCACTTGGTGCGTACTGATCACAGCGCCGCACCGGTGGGGTCGTGAGGTCATGAGGTCGTGAGGTCGGAGGGTTGGGAGTTGAGAACGAGGGCATAAAACTTGAGGTTTTTAAATTACGCGCAACGTGAGGCCGCGGTTTGCGTGTTCGTGGCTGGCCAGGCGGTTATAAGATGTCCTTTACTGCTACATCGGTGATAATGAGGCTCAGTTTGACTGCTTAGAAGAAATGTAACGTTCCGTTCCACCGTCCGTTTTACCCCGGCGGAGGTAATCGGTCCCGTGTCGCGAGCTGGAGACACGTCCGGCAGCAAATCCGTTCATTCAGCATTTTCGCGTCATGTCTGTGAGCGGCTCAGGTGGCCCAGGAGGACGGTGGAGTCATGTCAATCGGCCTCTCTGAGCCCAGTACGCCGCTCCTCCCAACTCCACATCGCGCGATTCACTCTCCCTCGCCCACACGATCTGATCAACTGGCACGAATATTGGGCCAGAGTTTGATTCATTCATCGCTTGTTTCTGGATTTTACTGTTTATTTTGATTTAGTTTTCTCGTTCGCTCTGTGACCTGCGCATACTGCGCCACACAACGGTCTAAACGACACACTTGTAGTGTGTCACTTCCGCGTCACACGCATCGTCGAATTCATCGCGGCGCCCACGACGCGGCGCCCCGTGCAGGCGCGCCCGCCGCCGCTCATTCAACGAGGGCCCCCGGGCCGCATCTATCAGGAGGAACGTCGGGCCGGCCGACAGCGGCTGGCGGATTTCCACGCTTGCCGCGCTCCACGTCAACAAGACTGAGAGCGCCGGCGGGCGGCGTTGGTGCGCGCAGGTGCCTCGCTGGGCCTCGCACTGCATCATCGCCGCGACGCGTCAGCGCCACACGCGCGCATTTGTTTCCGTTCCGGGGGAAAACGTTCTGTGCGTAAATCACGCAAGGCTCCCTCTGTCCCCGAGGCGTCCATACGTACGTGGCTGGTTTGAGCCGTGCCCCTGCTGACGTGAAAATAGACGGGGTCGTCGTTTATTCTGCCGGGTCGTGGCACGATGAGCTGGCAGAGTTGCTCGGGTGAGCGGAAGCGCCGCGGTGAAATAACGGAGACAAAAAAAAGAAAATACAGTGGTCCCTCGCTTTACAATGGCCTCAAAGTACGATGAAATTACTTTACCATATACGCTCTTTAAGGACATTCGTATCACAATTACGATCAAATTTCACTTTACGATACATGTTACGATATGGCTGCTCGTGAGCGTGGGTGGCATTGCAGCCAATCAGCGATGCAAACGCATGCCGCTTGGGTAGGATAGAGATGTGCGGGATGAGGGAGGGAGATGTGCTGAGTAAGGGAGGCAGGAATGTGAGAAAAAAATGAGGACGACACAAACACGATGCTTAAAAGTGAGACGGGTACCGCACAGCAAGTGGGATTGCGATGGCCCGTGTTACACCGGTGTCCTGCCCGCTCAATCAATGTGCCGAGCGGGGCCAGACCCCCGCACGTCGCCTAGCAGACAACAGCGGCTCGTGTTGGTGGGGTCACGGTTTTCTCTGTAACTTTAATAACGCACATGCCTTCTCACAGAATTAATAATTCAAAGCTTAAGCGATGAATAAGGAATTGCAATGTGATATTAAATGTCTTGCTTTGTGCGGACCCTGCAGTCGGGTGACGTTTGCGAGGCCGCGTCGTTTATCCACTGGCTTTGGTTTTCACGCGCAATCCGGGCAGGAGCCGAGTCGAAAGCGGCAATGTTCAACGACGGTCCGGAAAACCCACAAATCTGAACTGGGTGCCGGGTGAACAACCGCGGTAGCAGCGACGGAAGCCGGCTCACGGCACCACCGCGAGTACCGTCTCCAGTTTAGCGAACGGGCCTTGCCGGATTAAATATGCATGTCGCTTACGCACGCCGGCCGGCCAAAAAGAAAATTCCAAACAAGACAGAAATATGTAGTAGTCAGCGTGTCACCGGCACGAGCTCGGCAGTGTCGGAATAGTGTCGCGTAAATATTTTAGCGTGCGATTCCGGCAGAATGCACGCGCTCCGGTGTCCCGATAGATTTTATTTATTTCCCTCTCATGCACAAGTGGACGCACGGGTGGGCAGCCGACCGTGCAATGCAGCGGGCGTCCTGTTTACAAGCGACCGTGGTCTCGCACACTGGTCGTCCCAACGGCCGTTATTTAGCCGGGCGAGCGCGCGATTGAGCTTTGCGCTCCCCTCTTTCTCTTTATTGTGGGCTCCCTGTGATGGTGGTTATTCCGCCGTTGAATATACGAGGGCTGATCAAAAAGTTGGTGGGCTTACTGCGACAGCAATGAGCAGCCTTGATGAAGTTGTTATTTTTCTGCATAGGTCCCTTGAAGTGTAATGCCCTTGATCTGTCCGTTTCCCAAAGCTCTGATCTCTGCCTTGGGAATTGCATTTTCCTCCGTGTGATAAAAAAAAAAACCCCACTGACAACATCTTGAGAACACTGGGAGCCTTGGTCTGGTGAATACGGGTTATTTCCATATTGCTTTAATGTTTTGTGTAGATGTCTGTCCCAAGCCTGGTATTGATTTAAAAAAAAAGATTCCGTGATGGGACCCAGTGCTGACACTGGGGGAATATTCTCGTTATCAGCCATCATCAATCCACTGCTTAAACTTAAACTAGCTAAGCTGTTGTTGTGTCTCATGATGCTGCGATGGCACAGTCCGTCTTGTGCCCAGGCACCAGCTTGCGTGCAGTCCCTCTCCTGGCGGCCATTCCCGTCATTAAGGTGTCGCCCATGAAGAAATGGCCGAATGACATTTGGAGCATCTTCACTCAGCAACGCGGGGACCCGTTTTGATTTCACTTGCCACTGATCGTAGCCGGACTCAGGTGCGCGGGTTCACGGCGCGGTGCCCGAACGAACGCGCCGCCGCCGCCGCCGTCGGCAATAGCGGTGGCGACTGTAGTGCACAGCAGCAGCGGATGTAGCGCACAGAGACTGTAGTGCGCAGCGGATGTAGCGCACAGAGACTGCAGCGCGCAGCGGATGTAGCGCACAGTGGTGGCGTGGAGTGTGCGACGAGTGGGCTCCGGAACAAGAAGTGTCAGCTGTTGACGCGGGTAATGTGATAGAATGCGACGCGCTTAGGGGCACGCGGCTGAAGAGAGAAGGGGGCATAGGGCGGGGGGGTCGAGGGGAGGGGGGGCGAGGGGAGGGGCCCCGCTGGGGGAGAAAGTAATGACGCAGGTGTCTGTGCTTTCACTGCCCTCGCGGGACGGCGGTGCCCGCCTGCCCCTCTGCCCACCGCCGCCCGTGTCACGTGCTGCCCACATCCGCCAGGATGAGTCGGGGCTGGTGGTGCCGGCCGTGGTGCTGGTCGTGATGATGGGTTCCCGTCAACACGGAGTCTGGCGGTCCCGGTCCCGTCACCAGCAACTGTGAGCAATCTCAATCGGAGATTCCGTTCCGATAGGCTCGTGCCAGGTTGTTCGTGATGTCTCTCCACTGGTTACCCGTTAAATACAGGATTGAATTCGATATCCTCCTGCACACTTACAAGGCTCTCACTGACGCAGCTCCGACATACATCCGTGACCTTCTTCAGGCACCCTCCTCAACACGACAACTACGATCCTCTAATACTCGCTTGCTGCATGTTCCCAGGTCACACCTCCATTCGATGGGAGACAGAGCCTTCTCGCGCGTTGCTCCAAGACTCTGGAATGCTCTTCCATTGGAAATTCGTTCAGCGGACTCCTTTAACATCTTCAAAGCTCGTCTCAAGACTTACTTGTTTCGTAAAGAATTCAAGCCGTCCTGTTAGGACTTCTGATGCGGCTCAATGCTGTCGTGCCAGGATGTTGGCTGTCTTCCTACCTGCGCCTTCATAGGAACATTTATTCCTTCCTCTGGCTTGGACTGTTGAACGGGTCAGTGATGCCATGCCGAGATGTTGGCTCTCTCTCTTCTCAGATCTGCGTCTGCTCGGGGACATCTGTTCCCCCCTTGCTTGTTGTAGAATTATTATCATTATTATTTTCCTGTTGTTTTTGTGTCCCATGTCTTATAATCTATCACTATTGCTTGACTCTCAGTTATTCTGTCTCCCCGTTGTTGACTTGCCGTTATCTCCACAGCTCGGATTTGAAAAAAAAATGTGTTGCTGATTTACCGTTCTCAGTCGTTGTTGACATGTCGTTCTCTCCGCAGCCCTGTGCAGCGCGTTGTGACCCTTGGGTGAAAAGCGCTCTATAAATGCTATTATTATTATTATTTATCTCATTTTACGATGAAATATACGAGGTTTCATCGTATATTTCATCGTAAGGTCCAGAGGTGCACTTTACGATGGTTTTACATTACGATACGTTTTTCTGAAACGGATTAACATCGTAAAGCGAGTGACCACTGTATAGTTTTACAAAACACGTGCGTCCGAGAGTAATGGGTTCTGCCTACTACCTGGTCCCTACTATAAATGCTATTGTTATTATTATTACTACACCAACATTGCACTGCGGCTTACGTTAGAATGTCATAGGGACTTCCTGCTTCAATGAGCATCGAGGCATTTGTGCTCATCTCCTGTTTACAGCCATCCCGAGCCAGGTATCGGAATTCCACATTCGTCCTATGGCGTAGGCGAGTCTATCCGGAGGATTGTCGCTATTGACAAAGTGCTACTCATCTTATAGACCCTGGGGCTGAGTCAACCCCCAACCAGGAGTTGAACTTGCAGCCTTGCGATTGCGAGCCGCTCGCTCTTCACCGCTGAGCCACGTGGGCGAATTATGGTTTTGAATGTGTGTAGAGTGAACGTGTTTGTCTATCTGGTGGCCTTTAGTGGGGGGCGGTAGCTCAGTGGTTAGCGCGCTGGGCGATAAACCTGGTGACCTGAGTTCGAATCCCGCTCACGGCCAACACCAGTGACGATTTTCTGAACCTGCTTCTGGGCATCCCCTGGTGCCGTGCCGAAATGTTGGCTCTCTCTCTCTTTTCCGATCTGCGTCTGCTCGGGGACATCTGTTCCCCCTTGCTTGTTGTAGAATTATTATTATTATTTTCCTGTTGTTTTTGTGTCCTATGTCTTATAATGTATCGCTGTTGCTTGATTCTCAGTTATTCTGTCTTCCCGTTGTTGACTTGCCGTTCTCTCCACAGCTCGGATTATGAAAAAAAACCTAAAAAAATTGTTGCTGATTTTCCGTTCTCTGTCGTTGCTGACGTGTCGTTCTCTTCGCGGCCCTGTGCAGCGCTTTGTAACCCTTGGGTGAAAAGCGCTCTATAAATGCTATTATTATTATTACTACCTAGTACGGTGTGTAAACATTGCCACTAGGCAGACAAAGGCGGCCGGGCGTGGTGCTGGTCACCCACCTCCTTGTGTGCCCTGTTGACTTTCATAGGTGCTCGCTAACAGCACTTGACCCTACAGTCTGTATGGGGGATCTTTGTCTTTGGTGGCCGGACGGCTTCTTGATAAACAGTTTGTCTCCCAGTCCTGGGGTGAGCAGTTATAATTCATTGCCACTCTCCCTCTCTGGTCACGGGGACTTTACAACTCTTGGGGTATTGGGCACGTAAATAGGCTTTTGTGTACATATGTCCCGACTAAATATTGATCATTAAGCATCGTCAGTAAGTCTTCATTTAAGCTGAAAGGAACCATTCAGCCATGTAATAATAATAATAATAGCATTTATATAGCGCCTTTCACCCGAGGGTCACAAAGCGCTGCACAAAGCTGCAGAGAGAACGACATGTCAACAACGACAGAGCACGGAAAATCAGCAACAATTATTTTTTTGGGTTTTTTTTTTTCGAGCTGTGGAGAGAACAAGCACAACAACAGTGGGAGGACAAAACTAGTTAGTTGATTAAACAACTTTATAAACAGGATTTAAAAAGTATGAAGCAGGTAAACATAATAACATCGTAAATTGCACTAGATGGCATTCTTATTACAGAATCTACCAAACATTGAATATTATAACAATCTTATCGGCGTGACTAACGACAGTTAGAATTATAGACCGAAAGTTACAAAATGGGACAAACGTAAAAAATAAGTTAAGTAAAAAATGTAAGAACAATAAACTAAACAAGAACTCTAATCATCACGAGAAGCATCAGGCAAAGCACACCAATCGAGTATACAAACAACTAATAAAGCGATTACATTATTTTTTTTAAATAATCCACCACCACCCTCTCTCCTCGGTCATAAACTGACCGGCTTGCTCTGTAACTTTCTGGTTTGCCTCTCACTCGGCACATTAAGAGATGCCCCCTTGCTTGCACACAGTGTGAAATGGCTCAACTGTGACCACTCCGCTGCCGCCGCCGCTAGGCAGCCAGCGGTGGCGTGATGATGGTGCCGTATTCATTGCCTGCGTGTTTCACGCTATCTTTAAACAATCCACCGTCCCTGCGTGATGAATCTAGGATGATAGCGGCCTTTTGGGAGCGCATTACTTGGAGAGCGTCCATTCAACGCAAGCAAAACCCTGGACCGGTTTCATCATCCTGTGTCTCACCGGCGGTCTGGTTTCGCTTGAAACGCTGCTGGTGAACTGCCAGAAGTTACAGGCAAGGGCTCTCTCTGTCACATATTGGTCATAGCTCGACGACAGACTATACAACGCACGTCATAGTATTAGCAGCATTGACAACTATGTCCAGAAGCTGAGCATCGTGCTTCGAAGAATCGCAAAGAAAAAGAAGCAGCATCGTGGAGGAAATACGCCTCCTTCGCATGATCTTTCAGTGCCCTTAAAAACGTGTTCTATTTACGCATCCGATTGGCTCCATGGCTTTCTGGGAGCGCAAATTGGTAGGTCCACAAAAGAAAACGCGTCATCAATATCAGTACCCGCTTTATGCTGTACAGGGTTGTGGGAGGTCGGATCCACTCCCAGCAGACACAGGGTGCAAGGCAGGTCAATACCCAGGATGGGGACACTAGTCCATCGCAAGGCACCGGGGGCAATTTAGTCAGCAGGGCAATTTAGTCAGCAGGCCAATTAACCTAGGCAGCAGCAGCAGCGTGGCTTTAGACCGTGGACGGAAACCGCAGTACCCATTGCAAACCGACCGCAGTAGTGCACGAGTCACCAGATACCCTCCACGTTCTAGCAATTCGATCATCACCCTCATTGCAACGCGCGGCCATCTCAGTGACAAATCGGTTGGTTGCGGTGCGCAGGGAGCGCTGAGTTACACGGATTCCGTCGGCGTGCGCCGCGGATGTACGTGGCGCGGGGGGCGGCCGCCGCGATGTGTTAGCGACGACGGGTCGGGGGTCACGCAGCCCGACGGTTCGTCAGATCCGACGTTCTGCCGCCGGACGGGCAGCTTGCAATAGGCCCGTATACACGGATAGGCGTTGTTGGTTTGGGGGGCTCGGTGAATGCGTTGACACTTGTGCGTTCAGCTGTGCTTGTATTGTGTAATGTTGTGCCGTCGGCTGTGGATAGTGTCGTAGCCCTTCGGTTCTTTGTTCACGGCAACAAAGGAGGGCAATGCACGACTCCGGTAATGGCTCGGTGTGATTGTAAAATGTTTACGCTTTTGCTAATGGAAGTCGTATCTAACGAAAATGTCGTGGTTTCATGCATATATTTATTAATTTCCTTTGCCATTTTTAATTGCGAGCCCTGCCGCTTGCTTATCGCTGTTTCCTGTTTGCAAAATGTAAATTGCAATCGTAAAATCTGCGCGGGGCCAGATTGTCCACATGGCAAGAAGGGAAAACTCAATAACACAAAAATCTAATAATGTCTTGTGTGTAGTCATTGTTACACTGGGGCTTCTCAACCTTTTGCATCTCAAGGCACAATTGGGTCTGGTTTCCACGAACCACTAATTGGCACTTGCAGCCCACTGATGGGCCGCGACCCAGTGGTTAATTATGGCAGCTTCACATGAGAGCCTCACGGAGGCTCAAGACTCTCAGGAGGGCCCTGCATTCGCATGTTTGTTTTATGGACCATATTTTGTTAAAAAAGCTCAAGCAACTGGAGGAAAACCTCACACTTACAAGGGGATAGCATTTAAATTTCGGTTATGAAGCGAAGCTGCCGAGGCTTGTGATGTGAATACATCAGCTGGCGAGAGAGCAAGGAGAGAGAACAAGGAGAGACAGAGCGAGGAAAGAGAGCCAAGGTAGCCAGCGTGGTGCGGCGGGGGGCCTGAGTTAACGAGCTCGGTGAATCGAGCGTTAATTGGTTGATGACTGCGTGGCGCGGTCCGCCAGCTCTCACTTGGTTCCACCCGTTGCGTCTCAAAATAAACGCCTCCGTCATTTTACTTTCCGGGCGAGACTCCTCCTCGGGGTCACTTGCGACTCGCAAGAGGTCGGCACGAATGGGCGAGCGCGTGTGCGGGCAAAACATTCCGCGCGTCCCAAGGGGGGTTAGTCGGCGCTAATCCTGCCCTGTGCGCGACCGGTGCCCGCGCGGCACGGGGATCTGTAATTTCATAGTTTGCGCGGGGGCAGTCGCGGGGGCAGCCCCGGGGGGCTGTGGGAAAGGGCAACCCGGGCCCTCGCCGGGAACGGTCAAGACGCACCACCTCGTGGATCCAGTTCCTTCCATTGTGGGTCGTGCGCGCTCGGCTTCGGAGAGCGTGGTTCCCACTCGCGCTCGCCACCGTTGCAATTGTGTTTCGCGGTTCCTGCGGCGGTTGCGCTTTGGCAGCCGCTAACGGCGTTTGGCTTTATTTTTGTTTGGTTTCCGTTGGACGCGAGCGCGTGGCGCGTCCTATGGACTCGGCCGCGGGAACGGCTCGAGGTGGCGGCGGCCCCCCCTCCCTGCCCACGGTCGCTCGCGGCCCCATTGTTGTTCGCAGCGGCTGCGGGTGAGATTCGGCGGGTGGGTGGGCGAGTGGGCGGCTGTGAAGCGGAGCACCGCCAGGATTCCACGGTGTATTTACTGCGCCGGGAACTGGCAGGCAGTGAGCGTAACTGCCTCTCGGTTCGAGTAGCAGTCGTCGGCATTTTCGCGGACCTCGTTAGTTAACGAAAACAAACGGCTGCTCGGATGGCAACTTCAGTACAGTGGTCCCTCGCTCTGCGATAAGAATCCGTTCAAGAACACGTATCGTAATGTGAAACCATTTTAAAGTCAGATCCATAATACTGTCCATTGTTTGATGGTAATTCGTTCCAATACCTTGGAAGGTGAGATGTAAACACTAAAAAGCACTGCTATTGGCTGAGAAGCTACCCAAGCGGCATGCGTTTGCATCGCCGATTGGCTGCCGCGCCACCTACGCGTACGCGCGGCTTTATCGTAACACGTATCATAAAGTGATTTCATCGTATTGTGAGGCCATCGTAAAGTGAGGGACCGCTGTAATGTTACTTTGTCTTTGCACTTTCTTATCCGAGATTCTGCACGTTGGCAGCCGGTAGGAATGAAGCCCGTTGTACAGCACAGGTGCACGCGCGGACCCACACTGAGTGAACTGAGCCGAAACCGACATCACCACCGGCTACTGCCGCCCTGCGTCAGGGGTCTGTGTGACACAGCGTGGCGACTGCACGCTCGTGAGCTGTGTCGATGAGCTGGTGAGACGTCCCTTCACGTCCCTCAATCGGACAATTCGGCTCTTGGAGCCGGGCGTGGCCACTCTCCGTACAAAGCTCGGTGTTTACAAAATGCACACGGCCTGGCCCGAGACCTTCAAACCCAGCGAGCTTAAATAGATTTAATTACTTGCTTCTTCTTAGCGATTCTTCGAAGCAGCGCGATGGTCAAAAATTACAGTTTCCCATTTTCTTACACAGCCCCTTGCATTTTCATTGAACTCCGCAAGGTCCTTTGAGCTGCAGAGGTTCGGTAGTAGAGCACAGACAAGGCAGTGTTCCATAGTATGTATGGTCTGCTTCTCCACATTCGCAGGTGGTTGGGCCGGTCTTGTAGCCCCATCTGACCAAAGCATCTTTTGATCGTCCCGTTCTAGTTCTCAGGCGGTTGAGTGGCTTCCACTGAATCCATGGTGCATCTGAGCCAGGAGGGAAGTCTTCAGCAGGTGGGATTCCTATGCCAGTTGCAGGAGGGTCACTCTCAAGCTTTTCCGTCCAGAGCTGGAGTCTGGTTTCCCCTCGAGATGTTGTTAGGGGCTGCACATGGCTGAGGAAGCTTTTTCTTGACTTCAGTCGTTGGGCCGGGGGTTGACGTCCATGAAGGAGATGGCGTTCATCGCTAGTAGCCTTTGTCATCTCGATTCGACTGGCCACTTCCCGTCTGATATCAGCAGGGGCAATGCCAGCGAGGAGGTACAGGTTGTGTGTGTGGTTTAACTGTCGTTGGCTGTTCACGATTCAAACAAGGCTCAGGCCGCATCACGATGTTTGTTTACATTGTGTTGTTTGTGCGGCCGTAAGTGAATGGAACGTGACTTCAAACCACGTGCCTATTCCTGAGAACCCGCTTTTACCATTGCAGGGTGAATCGGAAGCATTCTAATGAAGGGGCTGTGCAGTAGTGGTCCTGTGTGATCGCTCAATCAGTAGCATTGGCCCCTCGAGTGACCCGGCTATAAGTGAGCTGTTTAGTTTTTATCTGTTTGGTCCGGTGGGAAATACGCGGAGGGGGGTAGGCGATCGCGTTTGTGCGCATCTACATCTGTATCTTGATGGGCTCCAGGGGTTCCGAGAGATCGCCACTGCGTCACGTCAAACGGCGGCTGGATAATGTCTCGTTGTGATTCCCGGAAAATCAAATGACCGTCTGTAATAGATTTTCAGGAATAGCCGTAAAAATGTATCTACGCAAGTGCTTCTAAAAAAAAAATGGGACGGTGAAAATGTGAGGGTTAAGAACGCGTAATTTCTTCCCGCGCTCGCGATAGCAGTGGGGCGTGTGCCGCACGCACTGGAATTACAGCGTGGGAATAATTAGCGTTATTGAATTATTCCAAAGTATGAAGAATGAGATGATGGAGCGGATCTACTGCCGATGAGTTTCAAGAGCTGCGTATTCCCACGTTCTGGGGCGTTTGGAATGCCCTCCCATTGTCCTCTTTTCCCAAAGTCATGCAAACTATTCTCAATTTAGAAAATGTTTTAACTCTCATCTTACTTTTATCGTATTGTTTGGTGCCGGCCGCTTGATATTTCTTGTCTGTGTATGTATTATTGTAGCGATTTGTGACCCTCGGGTGAAAGGCGCTATATAAATTGATATTATTATTATTATTCAGGGGTCGTTGCAGCCATTGCAGTTATTTCTGCAACATTCCACGGTTGTTGGAGTCGACCTGTGACCCCCAAGGACCACTCTCGCAGTGTCCACATGCAGGTTTCAGGCCTTTGTCTAGGTCCCCACCACCCTGTGGGTGGCCCTCAGCCGTGCGACTCGGCTGCCTGCCCCGCACACCTGGACCGCTCACCTCTCGCCTCGGCATCCTCTCAGTACGATCACATCTAAAACGCATCCCAGCTGCGCACTGGCGCCAACTTCAAAGTCCCCTGCCTTCTAACGTGCCGGGAAATTCCTGGCATCCAAGATGCAGGACTCGGATAGCCGGGCGCCTCTGATCTCCGTCACACAGGCGGGACGAAGGGGGCACGCGGTCGGTGCGTAGCGGCCGCCTCGAACCCACAGCAAGACGGCGAGGATGGCTACGACGGCGACGACGGCGATGCCTGGTCTGCCGCTCGTCGCGGCGTAACGTGGCCTTGGGGCCTGAGGAGGAACGGCCCCGGCTGAACCCCTCTGACCCGGGAAGCTGCGCCCGGTGCGCCACACGGGCGGGCTCGTTCCGAAAACCCCTGGATATAAATCTGCATTGAAAAGCGCTGAAGGAAGCGTTGCTGTTTTAATAATGAAAATATAGTGGACTTGCTGCAAGGGTACGTTCTGCTTTGACAGCATTTTGTGAAAGGAGGGTGGGGGTGCCTACGGGTAGGGGGCGGTGGCTGGTGCAGCTGCAGTCGGGGTGGATTGGAGGTGGCACGGAGGGGGTGGCGCGCGCGGAGGTTTGTTCGGGAATCGCGGTTCGGCGCTGCAAGTGGAGCGAGCGCGCACGTGAGATGCGAATGAGTCGGTGAGCGAGCGGCGGCTCCGGCCGTAGGTGGAAGTGGAGATGTTTATCACGGGCCCTGCGGCCATGCGATGAACGCGTTCTTTATGCCCCGCTCGTCACAGATTTATACGCCGCGAAACCGATTTCTCACCGTGTCTGTCTTCAACAAAAGGAATCACAATATATTATTCTGTAGGGTACATTAAAATGACTCGCGCCGGTCTGTACGGGCCAGTTTTGACCAAGTGTTATTGCGTTATCCTGCCATGTGTGAGGTGCATTGAAACCCATGGATTTATTGTGGGAAAACACATTTCATTTTCATTTTTCTCCTGCTTAAAATGTTTTATCTTTTCGACAAATTACGATTTCAATTTTGCCCTCGGCATCATTAGATGGCATAGAAAGTTTAGCTGTGCCAAAGAGCAGCTTCTAGAAGATGAGATTACAGCGCTACTTCAAAAGTCACTTAGAAGGCATCACATCCGCACTGGGCGGCACGGTTGTGCGGTGAGTAGCCTCAGAGCAAAAAGGCCCTGGGTTTGATTTCCGGCTTGGGTGTCTTTCTGTGTGGAGTTTACATGTTCTCCCCGTGTCCACGTGGGTTTTCGCCGGGTACTCCGGTTTCCTCCTCCACACCAAACAAATGCTGCCTTGGTTAATTGTCCTGACGAAATTGCCCCCGGTGCTCTGAGATGTTGGTAATTGCTGGACAACTGTTTAAAAGAGCTACATAGCTCAACGGTTCTTACCAGACTAAATAAAAACTGACTGAACTGGGATGAAACCATCAACTCCCGCTTTACATTAGAACCGGGTTTTATCACGAGTGGCTTAAATGCACGGATGTGAACCCTGGATCCCGGCGGTGCCTGATCAATGCATTGGCCACGACCATGATGAACCCCCACCCCACGAGCCTCCCAGCCACTTTTGTGGGAAAGCACATTAATCACATGGGCCGGGCCTGTCATCGTCAGCCAAAACAGCTTCCCACCTGCTCCCTGCAAAACCCTGTTATTTGGGTAATAAATCCTACCAGGACATTGTCGTTTTATTTGACATTGTACAGTTAATGCGTCATTTGTTTTATTTTTTTTCACCCCTCTCTTCTTAACCCGTTTACGAGTGGGGGGCCACGAGCCCCCACGGCGGGTCTGCCCCCCTCGGCCGCGGGCGGACGGACGCTCGCGAACGCGGCTGCCGCCAAGATTCAATTTGTAAAAAAAAAAAGGAAACCGCCCGATGCGTCGTCCCGTGGCGCTTTGGGGCTCGAGCGTGCCTCACAGACGTGGCGGATTTGCGAGCCGACGTGGCGCTTTAACCACCGAACGCTACTGAGAGCATTAACCCGGCTTGAACGCATGCACACACGCGTATTACACGGATCGTTATTCTGAAAATTACCGTGCTGCTGTCCCCAACAAAACAGAAAAACCCTCCAGAAGCAAAAGCGTCTGTTGTGTTTTTTCTCTCTCTGGCTGGCTGTGCGAGGGCCGTTGCACGGGGACCCTGTAGCTTTAAAGGGCGATTTCCAGCCTACGCTGCCACGCGCTCTGACTTGTCTGATCTGCCAAGGGGAGAGCTTCCCGTGGCCCATGAAGGTGTGTGTGGCCTGCCCACGCCAGTGGAATGTGGACGTTTCCACCGCCGGCTTGCGGCCACCGAGGGGCTGTTGGGTAGGGGGACGCATTTATCTGGGTTTGGTGAGTGGCTAGCACCTTGCGCTCTGATGCCCGTTATCTCGATACACAAACGTTTTTCGGTTGGGACATTTGAGTGCGAGTGGGGCAAATGCGTAGGGTAAGGTACGAGGGGTGATGCACGCAATTATTCACCCATTTCATATTAGAGGCCTTTGTAAGAGTGCATTTGGCTGGCTCAACGCACAAGCCTGCTCAACAACAACCGCTGTTCACAACCAAGTGGCGGTGACGTCACTATGACATCTTGGCCAGGCCAGGTGCACCTTGAGGCCACGCAGAGTGTCAAAGGCTCGCTGACAGGAGGTCACGGGCAGACTTTGCTCCCTATCATGCCAAATTGCCAAGTTTTAAGCCTGCGCAGCACACACACACACAACCCGGTTTAAGCAGCCGCTATCCAAGTTGAACTGGAGTTGCCGGTTGCCTCCCAATGGTGGGGATATTTGACCAAAATTTTGCTGCCGCATGACCTTCCCAATGAAAACCTCCTTTAGTCTGAGGGTCTTCAGATCATTATTTGTCTGAAACCTCTCCCCAGACCTGTTCGCTAAGGGAGGCCCTAGCAGGAGTGCTAAACTCCAGGCAACATAGCCCTGGGGTTCATTGGGGCCATCGTAAAGCGAGGGACCACTGTACCTTGAAGAGTATTGCACTCTGAGGGACTAATCTACGTGTTGTGTGCCACAGCTGCTGTGCAGTGATTTTCAGTTAACTGTGAGTTGCCACTGTCATCGGTAATCGCCGGCTGTGCCACCTACCCCCGTCGTGTTCCTTGCACGAGTCTGCAGATGTATACGGAATACAGTTGTTGCGGTGGAGTAGTAGTTAGCGTGCTGCACCGTGAACCCGGCAACCCGAGTTCGATTCCTACTCGCAACCAATAAAGGTGACTCTCCATAGCTGTCCTTTCGGTATAGTGTCGAGTGTTTTTTCTCTCTCCTTCGCGACGTTTCACCTCCCACGGTGGAGGCGCCGTCAGGCTTCTCGACGCCTCGTGTCGTCTATGCCCACGTGATCGTGGAGGCCATCGTTCTTACTGCGGCCCCTGCCTCCCTCCCGCCCTTTATCCCACTGCATGTTGAGGCGTGCTGTCTGCTGTGTCTCCGCGAAGCCTGAGCAGCCGCGGTAGACTCCGTGTACAATCTCTGTCCTCGGTTTAGCGATCGTAAACCCAAACGGCGTCATGATGTAGGTTTGCACGGCTTGATGTGCGTTCCTCTTCTATCTTTTCTGACATTTTGCCTTGCACGTCGGAGACATCGTTATGCAACAATAGACATCGCGAAGGAGAGAGGAGGAACGTTCGACGCGGCTATCCTTAAAGAGCGGTTTTCGAGAGCGATTCTCAGCCTGAAGAAAGTCGCGTCGCCGTCGTGTTTCCGCTGCCTCGTCACCGACGGCTTCCTGGGTTTTTGCCGAAACAAATGGGCGACGACCGGGGGGGAGTTGTAAGGTTGAGCGAGCGGCACTAATCGCCCTCCCGTCGCCCCCGTGTCGCCGGGAACGGGGGTCGGCGCGCGCATGCACGGGCCTTGACCGCGTGGGTCTCATTAGCGCCGGGCATGGCTGCATTTAAAGTAAAGTTAATCAAGTGGCTAAGGAGATTAAAAAACAGTGTTTGCACACCAAGCCAATGTCATTAGGACTCGGGATTCAAATCTCCGGCTCCCCGGACTAACGGACGTGAAAACGAATAGATTTTGCATTTCCACTGAACTCAAGTGGAGCCCCGCTATTCTTCTTCTTCTTTGAGATTCTTCGAAGCGCGATGGTTAAATTACAGTTTCCCATTTCTTTACACAGTTCTTTGCATTTTTATTGCACTCTGCAAGGTCTTTTGAGCTGCAGAGATTCGGTAGTAGAGCACAGACA
>JAZEWU010000038.1:6326901-6343174 GCA_036362915.1 Geotria australis | reverse complement strand
GAGCTGAAAGACAACGATGTCCAGATGCTGACCATCGTGCTTCGAAGAATCGCAAAGAAGAAGAGTCATTGGCAAGTCCAATGAGCGCCGCATCCTTCTGCACCGCATCAGTCCATCTCTTCTCCAGTCCCCATCTAACACATATACACGCACAAAGAGAAAAACACCATGTTTATATCATTACCGCTGTCTTTCATTCATTGTCAGAAACCGCTTAAATCTACATCGTTGCGGTGAGAGGGAGCTTATCCTGGTAGACACAGGATGCGAGGCAGGGCTATACCCATGATGGGACGCCAGTCCATCACAGGGCACGGGGGGGAATTTAGCAGGCCAATTAAGCTATGCAGCAGCATGTCTTTGGACTATGGGAGGAAACCGGAGTGCCCGGCGAAAACCCACGCGGACACGGGGAGAACATGCCAACTCCACACGGAAAGGCACCCGGTTCGGGTGCCCTTGTGTGTGTGTACATTCTCGCTATGAAGCGGCAGCGCTCGTCACAGTGCCACCGTGCCGGCCAGCCGCCGGACATTTTGTTAGGCTAACGCTTTGGGTTGTGGTCAGACCTGGGGTAATTTATAATTTTATTTGACTGAGACTGAGTAAGACTTGTTCTGGTGATTCCTGATATTACACACCAAAGCAAAATACATTATTTTGATCAATGGTAAACGTGGCCCGACATCCTCGCTCCTTAAAATAAGTTTTTCCCCACAGCAGAACTCCTTCCATGCAATAAACATCATCGCCCTTTCAATATGCCACTCTCGCTTAGCGATAAGTGCAAACACAGGCAGAGTTCTTGTGAATTCTAAACATTATTGACTGCGCCGAAAATAACTCGTCTATAAAAAAACCGAAATACCGCAAATTAAATAAATAAACCTAATATAGCCCGGGCCTTCGGAGCAGTGCGTCTCTTGAGGGATTTGTGCATTTTTTTTTAAGAAAACGTGTGTTTTGTGTTTACTCACCGTGGCTGATTTGCCCCAAATTAAGTTTGAACGTTACAAGAAGCGCTGGCAAGTTTTCAGAATTAGATTTGCTTCCTGATTTAAGGTGAAAAGCCAACTTTATACAGGAAGTCCAGACTTATGAACGTCCGCCTTACAAACATGCTCCCTTACGTTACTATAACTTGCAGTATACAGTATATTGCATGCAGTACAGAGTATACAATAAAATATTGCGTTTCATCTTTAGGTTGTATACACTACACGTGAACAACAGCACAAATAATGTCCAAATCCTGAAAGCACCGAGTGCATTACTGCTTTGTTTACAGTAGAGTCTCTCCTCGACTTGCGACCACCCGGACTTAGGACGGCCGTCCCAGTAACCCTATTATATTATTTCTGAGTCCCAATCGTTGGTCGTAAAGTCTAACGACGACCGCTCCAGCTGCGGCTGGCCGCGCTGCCGCAAGGCGGCCACATTGTTATTGTCTGGGTCTCGGTCTGTGTTTGGGTGTCTAGCAGCCAGTCGTGTTTTGTTAACAAACTGTTATGAGGGTAGTTTGGTCTTATGACCAAATCAACTTACAACGGGGTCATCGGAACGTAACCCACTCGTAATTCGAGGAGAGAATGTATAGTATACCATTAAATACTGTATTGTGTTTCCACTTGCCAACAAGTCGACTTTTAGAACAGAACTCAGGAACTGAACCAGTTCATAACCCGGGGACTGCCTGTAATAGTTATTACTACTGTATCGTCAGCCATGATAAATCCGCGGCTGGATTAAGGCCTCCCCAAACCGTGTGCCAACTCTTGCAATCCTGCAATGTACCGATCCACCGGGCACTCGCACATAAGCTACTCTCATCATCGCTCCATCTCCACGGTGGCCGTATCCTCGGGCGTGTCACGATTCCAGAAGCGCGCGTTGTAACGTGACGTGTCATCCGCACGGTGATGTTTGTGAAGCGGCGGGAATATATTCTCTGTACTTATTCACAGACACATTAATGCTGTCGGTATAAACATTTTTTTAAAGCATCCGCCGCTCAGAAAAATACGAAATGACGGTCAGCAGGCAGATTCCCGTCTTTGCCGCACGCGGATTCTTATTTTATCGCAGACGGCGGCACGGCTAAAATCATTGGCGGCGGCAATTTCACCCCAGTGGTCCCTCCCGGCGGAATCGAGCGAGACGTTTGACCGCGGGAAATTGAAAATAAAGGCACTTGACAATCTGGGAGACGCGATCGCACCTTGGCATTGACAGAAAATCACTGTCCTAATGTACGGCGCGGAGAATTGGCGCGACGCAAACGGCCCCACGGTGGCCTAATTTAGCCGCGGGGGTGCGGCCGCGACCCCGTGCCCTCCCACCGCCGTCACGCCGCTCGGGCCGCGAGCGATGGTGCCGCGCGCAGCCGGGCGACCCCGGAGCCGCCGCACGCTCGCCTCCTTTGCCGCCGCCGCCTCTTGTTGCCGAGATCGCGGGCGCGGATCCGGCGCGCCGCTCTGGTTATTACAGCCGCGCGCGTCAATATCTGAATTAATGCCGGGGCCGTCATTTTCCAACTCGCACAGAGCAGGGCGGTGAAGTATGGTCCAACGGTCCCCAAGACCGACGCGGCTCCCGTGCCTTCGCTAAAATCCTCGCTCCGACTCCCCGTCACGAACACAGCGGCCCTTCGCCATACGATATTAATCCGTTCCAAAACACGTCTCGTGATGCGAAACCATGGTAAAGTGCGAGCGATAATACCGTGCATTGTTTTATTGCATTTCACGTGTTTCAAACAAAGTAGAAGTGAACACCGAGTCAGCGTCCGCCACCGCCCGCCGAATCACAGGTGCGTGCCCCACCGCCGGCCGCCCAGGCCGCCCCCACCTTTGGCCTCGCCTGACCCAGCGGCCGGCGCGGCGCCCGTCGCCTCTGCGTGAATCACGCCGGCGTAATGAGGCCCGCGCTATCGACGTTATCAATATCGGCGCGCCGCCTCCCAATTATTTCGTTGGCAACGGAATAAATGGATGGATATTGACCGCGGGAAGCCGTCGTTCCCGCTGCGGCGCGACCCCTCCGCCGCCACCGCCCACACGCGGCGGTGAGCCGCGCGTCGCTCCTCCGCGCGTCGCACGCTCCGCCCCGCCCCGCGGGGCACCGCGACGTTCGGCCGTCGGAGCGCGGCGGCCGAACGCCAGGCGGCGCGGCGACGTGGATCCGGGATTCGTTGAAACGCGCAAGCGCCTCCGGCGAGGCGGAGGGGTTCGCCGCGTCGTCCCGGATCTTTCTCGACGACGGCGGGGTCGCGTCCGCCCCGGCGACCCCCGAGAAGTGGCGGCGCCGCCCGCCGACGCGGCTCGGAGCGCGCGCTCCCCCTCGCGTCGCGCCGTCGCTACGCCCCTGCGCGGTCGCGGAGAGAGACGAAACCGCGAACGACACGAGCGCGTCAGCCCCGCGCGCCGACGTCCGGGCGCGCCGATTTAATCGGACGTGTTGAAATGCCAGCTTCTGAAACGCGTGCCTCATTAAATTCCGCGGTGAAACGCCCGACTCCGTGAAATGGACACGCGGCCATGGGGGACCCCCCCCTCCGCGCTAAATGTGAGCGGTCTCGCGAGAGCTCAGCGACCAACCGCCGCGTCTTGTCGTTGCAGGAGTTTCCGATTCTCTGCCAGACGTGTCTCGGAGAAAACCCGTACATCCGCATGGTGAGTGTCGGGTCACGTGGGCATCGAACACTCGCCGCGGCGCTCCGGACGCGAGATGGCGTACGGGCCACGCCACGCCGTGGCGGCACGGCACCGCTGGCACGTGGCTGTGGACAGGTTATAGATGTTTATTATTACTGCAGAAAATACCCAGTGAGCTTGCATGCTCTGGAAGCGTATTCCTGCCGTATAACTTAACTAACGCGCAGAGACCCACAGACCCACCACACAGAGACCCAAAGAGTCACTCAGAGACTCAGAGATGCACAGAGACTGCAATTACCGATGCATTAGTAGCTCTGGTCTAGCTGTACGCTAGTCCAGCTATCGTGACAACACACGTCCATCATCTTCGTTATCAGTTCCCGCTTAAGCCTGCACAGGGTCGCGGGGGGGGGGGCTGGATCCTATCCCGGCAGACCCAGGGTTCAAAGCTAGGCCTGTACCCGTTATGGGATGCTAGTCCATCGCAGGGCACCAGGGACAAATTAGTCAGCAGGCCAATTAACCGAGCATGTCTTTGGACCACGGGAACAAACTGGACGACCTGGCGAAAAACGTACACAGATTGATGATGTCGTTTGAGTTTAAATGTGGCGAACGTACCGTGACACCGGCATGCACGGCTGACTCTTTATCATCCGACCCACTCGTTTCAAGAACCTGGTTTAGTCACAGCCGCCCAACTGGAATTTGAACCTATAATTTCAGCTGTTCGGCTGCTGTGCTCCTGACAAGGGCCATCGTGTTATCCGCCGGTCCTCTCCAGCCCAGCAGCCTCGTTACCGTCGCGGTTGTTGTGAGCCGTTCTCAATCCACTGCTGGACGACGGAAGTGCCCCCGGCTGATGGGAGCGACACCTTGCGGTGCGTTTCCGTCGGCCGCGCGGTCGCGACGGGAATTAACGCCGCCGTACTCCCTGCGCGTCTGTTTCAGACCAAAGAAAAGTACGGAAAAGAATGCAAGGTAAGGGCGTCTACGTGCACGCGGTGCGTCTGAACGGCGCCGCGCTGCCCAATCGGCTTCACCTGTCTCGCGCGCGCGTACTCTGCGACACGGCCTGGGCGGGGCGGCATCGTACAGCACGCGCGCCGTGAGCGGCAGGGTTGCGCGGCAGGGTTGCGCGGCGGTTCGATTCCCGCCTCGGGCGCCTGTCTGCGGGGCGTTTGTGTGTTCTCTCCCCCTGTTCTTCGTGGGTTTCCTCCTGGTTCTCCGGTTTACTCCCACAACTAAAAAACGCTCACTTAGCCAAGCGTTTGACCGCCTAGCTGACTCCTCCATTCTCTGCGGTGTCCTCGCTACGCGTCCGTATCTGCGTCTCGTTCATGACCAGGTGTGGAATTTGCACGCGTATTTTAGTCGTGGGAGTAAACCGGAGGAACCCGGAGGAATCTCACGCAGAACAGGGGGAGAACACACAAACTCCACACAGAAAGGCGTCCCAGGCGGGAATCGAACACCCTCGGGCAGGACTTTCTTTCTGTGATGCGCAGATGTTGCCGCTGCGCCACCCTGCCGCCCGTCTTGAAATTACCGGCTGCGTAGGAGCTGCCCATCGGTGGACTGCATCGTCGTCATGTGAAAATCACACAATCGTCACGTGATCATAACATGATCGTGACATGAGCATATCATTATTGTCACACAATTGGCCCTTCATCGCGCTTGATTGTCGTGCGATCATCGCATGATTATCAAATAATGACCGTCGCGTGTTTCTGGCGTGTTCCTGGCACGATCGTCGCGTGTTCGACATGCGTTCGTCACGTGACGGCCGCGCGTCCCCGCTCCCGCAGATCTGCTGCCGCCCGTTCACGGTGTTCCGCTACTGCCCCGGCGCACGCATGCGCTTCAAGAAGACCGAGGTGTGCCAGACGTGCAGCAAGATGAAGAACGTGTGCCAGACGTGCCTCCTCGACCTGGAGTACGGTGAGCCTCCGCCGCGAACCGGCGAGCCGCCCGGCTCGGAGGAAGGTCCGCGATGCGGAGCCGGCGCCGCCGGGAGCCTGCGCTCCTAGCCGGGTCCTGGAGCCAACTCCCGGGTTTGAACCGGGCCCCTCGAGTTTAGCGAGCCGATCGGTCAGCCCGGTCGACACAGGCCGAACGGAGTTTGATCACACTCTGCAACGGATTGGAGACTTTGGAAGGGGTTGCAAGCACTCTTGGGAATCCGCACGTATGAATACAACATGTATGGATGTATTAACTGCATTCATGATAATAATAATTGTACAATTTATAACTGCTTCCTATATATTATGATGATATTGTCCAATTAATTAACGAGTCATTTTTTTAAGTTGTGGGAGGAAATCGGAGAACCCGGAGGAAACTCACTCGGAACAGAGGCAGAACACACAAACTTCACACAGAAAAGTGCCTGAGATGGGAATCGAACTATCTCAGGGACAACTTTCTTTCTGTAAGGCGCAGATGTTACCATTGGGGCACCCTACCGCCCAAAATGATCACCCCTGGCTGGTTCCGTGGGACAGTCATGCCTGCGTTATTGCAACACGAGTTCCACTTTGTCGCTGCGTCCGATGCGCTCGCTCCTGATGCCGCGTCGTGTGGAAATCGCCGTCGGCCGTTAAACGGGCCCGCGAGCGCGTCCGTCTCCGCTCGCTCGGGCCGACCGGCGGGGGATCAGAGTTCGTGTTTTTGAGTAGAGCTGGTGTATTTCACTCCGATTTTCTCCCACAGTCCAAAGACATGCTACCGCATAGGTTAATCAGCCTGCGGACTGAATTGCCCCGCGGTGCCCTGTGATGGACTGGCGTCCTATCCTGGGTATGGCCCTGCCTTGCGCCCTGTGTCTGCCAGGATAGGCTCTGGCTCACCGCAACCCTGTGCAGGATTAAGCGGTTTCTGACAGTGGATGATGGATGGAGGTGTGTCTGGCTTTGCTGGGGTGATAGTGCGACGGATTCCATTTCCGCGCGGTGGCGGCTCGGCGGGAATCGCCGTCCCCTAAGGGCGCAGTAGGGGGCGCTGTTCCATGGGTTCCGGGAGCGAGATGCTGTCCCCTCTGTGTGTCTCGGTGAGACGTTGTTCCCGCTATCGTGTCTGCTCACTGGGCCCTTCACGTCCCGTGCGGTTGTCCCGCGCGCGTGTGCGTCTACGTAAGTCGTGTCGTGCGGCAAAGGTGCTCGCGAGTTGCCGCCAGCTGTGCCGGCTCGCTCTCGGAAACGAGACTCATCGGGGTCGCTCGCGAGTTTTCAACTGATTCGGCGGGAACGCGGCGGAACGCGGGTGCCGATGGGTGCACGTGTGCCGTCCCCGCAGGTCTGCCCGTGCAGGTTCGAGACTCGGCCCTGGCCCTCAAGGATGAGATGCCGAAGTCGGACGTCAACAAGGAGTACTACACGCAGAACATGGAGCGCGAGGTAGCCGGCCGGGCCACGCTGTCCCCAACAACAACAACAACGGCCGCCATTCGCCGCTAAGTGGCAGTTGGCGGCGGTTGTTGTTGGGTCTCCACTCACACTGGGACACGCGCTCCTACGACCCCCATGCACAGTGGGACACACCTGTTCATCCGTTATCAGTGTGGACCTGCGGCCCTGTACTGCGCGTCTAAGCTGCCCAGTTTTAACGGCTCACGCCGTCAGTGCGCTGAAGTACGGTCAAATATAACACCCCCACCCCACGACCCACGCGTTTGATGTTGATGCGATGTTTGACTCTAATTGGCTGATTTATAACGACTGAGTGCCACGATTCTTTTCCATCCATCCATCCATTGTCAGAAACCGCTTAAATCCTGTACAGGGTTGCGGTGAGTCGGAGCCTATCCCGGCAGAGACAGGGCGCAAGGCAGGGTTATTCCCAGGATGGGACGCCAGGATGGGCCGACAGTCCCAGGATGGGACGCCATTCCCATCCTGGAAACAGGAGTGCCCAGCAAAAACCCTAGCAGACACGGGGAGAACGTGTGAACTCCACACAGAAAGGCACTTTCAAGATTTGTATTCCTTCATTTGCCCCGTGTGTGCCGTCCTGTCTCGTTACGTTGACACGCGCACGTCGCCGCACCGCGCGCATTCGACACCCACCGGGAACCGCCTTGTCCGCGACCCCCGCGACCCAGATCCAGAACTCGGACGGCACGACGCCCGTGGGATCGCTGGGGAAGGTGCAGGCGCCCAGCGACATGCTGCTCAAGCTGGCGCGCACCACGCCCTACTACAAGCGCAACCGCCCGCACATCTGCTCCTTCTGGGTGAAGGGCGAGTGCAAGCGCGGCGAGGAGTGCCCCTACCGGTGAGCTCGCCGACGGCACTTTGTTCGACGTCGCCAAAGGCCGCCCCGGGGGGACGTTTCGTGAGACGCGCGCGTGCCCGCCGCGCGACCGACCCACAGGCACGAGAAGCCGACGGACCCGGACGACCCGCTGGCCGACCAGAACATCAAGGACCGCTACTACGGCATCAACGACCCGGTGGCCGACAAGCTGCTGCGGCGCGCGTCCAGCATGCCGCGCCTCGACCTGCCCAGCGACCGCACCATCACCACGCTGTACGTGGGCGGCCTGGACGACTCCATCGGGGAGACGCAACTGCGGTGAGTCGCCCGCCCGGCGCCCGCCCGGGAGAGAGGCGGGCGCCCGGGAGAGAGGCGGGCGGCCCCACCAGCGGCGGCAGCATGCTCCCTGCACGGTCCGCCCGCCTCTCTCCCGCCGCTCAGACGGTCACTCCTCTCCCCTCGACAATCCCCCGTATAGTCTTAACAGACCGTAGGGTCAAGTGCTGTTAGCGACTAGCACCTACGAAGGTCGACACGGCACACGAAGAGGTGGGTGACCAGCACCACGCCCGGCCGGGAGCTGTAGGTTCCCCACCCCTGCGTCCCTGCACCCTGCCCCCTCTCCTCGTACCCTCGATAGACTCGGGAAGGGGGGGGGGGCAACATGTCGTGACGCCGCGTCTGTCGGCCGCGTGCAGGAACCACTTCTACCAGTTTGGGGAGCTGCGCAGCGTGACGGTGGTGCCGCGCCAGCAGTGCGCCTTCGTGCAGTTCACGACGCGCCACGCCGCCGAGCAGGCGGCCGACAAGTCGTTCAACAAGCTCATCGTCAACGGGCGCCGCCTCAACATCAAGTGGGGCCGGTGAGTCGCGCCGCCGCCGCCAGCGTGCGCCGGGCCCCGCGGTGCCGGCGCCGGGGCCTCCGTCGCGCAGGCCCGCCGGCGTCGGGCCGCGTCGCTCTCCGTAGCGTTAGCGAGTTATGCCGCGTCCCGTGCCGTGCTGTGCCCGACGTTTCGCTACCGCGTGCTGGGAGCCTCTTCAGGAACAGATTTCAGAGAGAGTTGGACAGATATGCCGAGCAGGGCCTTCCCGAAAAAAATATTAAACGATAATACTTTTGCCAGGGTCATGTGTAACTAGTGCATATGATGGTTACAGATCCATTCGTTATCAGAAACCGCTTAATCCTATACAGGATTGCGGTGAGCTGGTAGCCTATCCCGGCAGAAAGAGGGTGCAAGGCAGGGCTACACCCAAGATCGGACGCCAGTCCATCGCAGGCACGGTTACAGACGTTATCCGCTTATAGGACGCTGGTGTGAATGAACTGACAAAATGTATAGAGAAGGCTGGGGCCGATCATTGTCTCGCCAAGGTGATCGTAATGACGCACCCCTCGGTCCCGGTCTCGCATTCGGAAGAGCAAGCGAATCTCTGTGGGCCCGCTCTCCCACTGTTCCGCCTTCAGGATGATGGATACGAATGTTAATCCGCCGCTCCGCTCGGTCTCCCCGGCGCCGTGCGCGGGCACGCCGGCTCACGCGCAAACGCTGGCGCGGCAGAAGCCGTCGCCGCCGCCGCGAGAAGAAACGCGATGACTGCGCCATTAGCGACCGCGGATCGACGCGCGTCACTCCGCCGGCGAGTCCATAGCGGAGCCGCGAGCGGGAGCTGTCGCGCGTGGGGATCGACGTTCCCACGCGGTGCCTGTTGCTGTGCGCAGGCCCCGAGGCCCCGGGGCCCAAGGCGCCGAGCGGCCGGCGACAGACGGCACGCTGCCGCGGGCGTAATCGTCGAGGGTCGATGAGCGATGACGCCGCTCGCTGAGCCGCGCGCCGAGCCGCGCGCGCAGCTGCGAGCGGGTAACATCTCGCGGTGCCCGCGCTCGTTTACGTCTCTCGGTTTAATTGCCGAGTGACGCTAGCGGCGGCGCGGCGGCCAGCACGCCGAGCCGGGAACACGGCGACCCGATTTCGATTCGCGCTCACGGCCACCACCGGCGCGTGTCTGAACTGGTCCTGGCCCTACTCTAGGTCTACTCGGCCTGAAATGAGAACTCACCGCTTTTTTAAAGCATTGCCACTGAGGAGACAAAGGCGGCCATGCGTCGTGTGGCCAAACCTTCCCCTCGTGTGCCGTGCATAGCCTTCATAGATGTTACTCACCAACAGGACTTGCCCCAATAGTCCGTTAAGGCGAAGCGGAGAACCTTTGCCTTTGTGAAGCGTGTTTGCCAAGTGTGCGTGTCGTCACACCGCTGAATGTTGGAGCGTCGCCTTGTGCTGTCGCTGTCGAACCCGCTTACCTGGGTTCAAGTCCTAGCCCTACCCAACGCTGTTGGCAATCGGTGTGTTTGCTTGGCATCCTCCAAGGTTGACTAAGCATACAGTCAGCACATCGCTGCTGCTTAATTTAGACCAGTTGCTTGCGGCGTGCCCCCCCCTTCCCCCCCATTGCCTATCCAGAATCGTGGGAGCGAGCTTAACTTGCCTCTAGCGTCCGTACGCATGGCACGTAACCGTTGAGCTTGCGTGTTCGTGGCGATGGTAAACTAGTCACGCACGTACACGTGTAACGGTTTGCTGATACGGTTATAACGCAGCGCTACATTATAGGCTGCAGAGAGGGCTGGGCAGCATCATGAGTTATTGTACTGTACTCTGCTCCCTGCCTTCAGCAACTCGCACTCACCGGCGTGGTGTAGTACGGTCAAACAACCTCGCCGCGCCGCGAGGCTGTCATCCGCCAGTAGATTTACAATGAGCTTCGCGTATAGCTGGTTCACGCCACTGTCGGCCGAAGAGCCTTCACCAATGAAAAGTCTATATGGGTTAACGATGGAGGTTTGTCAAGGCTCGACGTTTGAGAATCGCTCTCCAGAGATATTCTATCGGGATAGCCGTGTCGAGCGTTCCTCCTCTCTCCTTGGCGACATTCTTCCTTCCGTTTCGGAGACGTCATCAGGGCTGGAGGTTACTTATAGGGGGTACTTGGCCTCCTCTTCTGCAAGGAGCAGAACGATTTCTAAGAGAGGGGTTGACCCCACCGCACGCGGCCCTCCGGGCAACTCCGCCGCGATGCCCACCGTTTCAGCGCCCCCGCGCGCGCCCACACGCCCGAGTCTCGCGACGAGACGCGGGGGCGCGTGATCGGAATCTTGATGGGAAACCGTTCTGCAGCGTTGGCACAAAGTTGGCAAAAGCTCCGAGCCACCGACCTCGGGCAGTGGAACCGTCCGGCGGTCGGTGCGCAATAGCGGCCCGCTTGCGGGCGTGCACGCGGGCGGGCGGATCACTGCGGGTGATGAATGGCGAACACGTGCCCCCGGCCGCCTCGCGTCTATCGGAATGCCGCTTATTTTCGGATTCCCGCTGACTCGAGAAGGCCGATTTGGACAGATCTTGCCCCTATTTTTTTAAAGCGCCGAGCGGGGCGCATTTCTCTCGGCACGCCGCGGAGGTGGCGCGGGGGGGAGCGCCGCGGCGGCTCGACCTGCGTCGGCCGCCAGCGGCCGGAGGGCGCCGGTTCTCCGCGCCGCGATGTCGGGCCGGACGGGCGGTGGTTCAAAAGGTCACGGGAGTAAGTTGTAAGTTGCTGTCCGGTTCGGGGCGACGCGGCCGCCGCGTGAGGTGAAGATGTCGCTCGGCAAGAAGTCGGCATCACCCGTTCGACGGAAACCTCACGTTAATAATAATAATAAATGCTAGTTGTAATAATAAATGCTATTTGTAACTCGTGGCACGTATTCATTCAATGTCGAAGGTTTTAATTCAAAGAGAGAATGACTTGGAGCCGCAAGGAAACCACAGAGAGGCAGAGGAGGTGGCCAGGCGGTTTGCCGGCACCGACATATTGCCACTAGATACTGCTTCCTATATGTTATGATGTTATCGGCCAACTAATTAACGAGTGTTTTTTTTAAGTTGTGGGAGGCAACCGGAGAACCCCGAGGGAACACCAGGTGCAAATGGATTTGCGCAATTCCTTAACCCGCAGTGCCGAGGGACCAACAGGTGGCGACGGGTCTATTAGCTCTCGATGGGGTGGTTCCGCGCAACCGGCAGCGCCGGCCCCACCGCCCGCCCGGCCTGCCCGGTCGGGGGGAGCGCTCGGTCGCGGGGAGCGCCCGGTCGCGGGGAGCGCTCGGTCGCGGGGAGCGCTCGGTCGCGGGGAGCGATCGGCGACACGGCGATCCGTCGCGGCTCCCCGCGGGGGGCGGTCTCGGCCTGTCCGCCCCGCGCTCCTAATAAGGCGGAACGCTGCACGCCGCCGCGGTGCGATTCAAAGCGTCGGGTTCGCTGGCGAGCTGCCGGTGGCGCCCGAGGTCCGGCGGCGCACGGTACGGAGCCTTGGCGCCGACGGCTGTTGACCGCCGATCGCCGGAGGCCGTTCCAGCCCGGGGCTCGCTCTGATCCTTTGAATCTCTTTGAATGCCCACGCGGGCTCCTGCTCTTTACCGTAACATTGTAAGCCGCCCGCGCTAATTAAGAGGGCGACTAAAAATAGCAGATAAACAAGCGTCTTGGCGGTCGTGGTGGGAGGAGTGGGGGATGGGGTTGGGCGTACGAGCTGCCCCCGCCCACCCCCACTTCTCGGCGGTCGCCTACAGTCGTTGCCTCTAGTTGCTCGTACCGTGCAGCTGTCTTGCTGCGCACCGCCACGCCGGGTCCCTCGGTCGCCGAGTCCCGTTGAAGAGGCGCCACCATCGCCACCATCGCCACCCCGCTTTCTCGGCCCTGCCGCTCTTGAAAGGCTCAGGGTGAAACTAAAACGAAGAAAATAGGCGGTGGCGACACGAACGAGCCGCCGCCGCCTGCTGGCGCATGTCCCCAGGAGGCCGGCGCGGCCTCCGTCCCGAAGACTCGTCCCGATTCCCGCGCCGTTCCGCGGAAATCTGACCGCGGTTATTTCTCGCCCCGGGGGGAATGTCTAGAGAGGAATTGAAACGGCGAGGTTCGGTGCCCCCACACGAGCCATCAAGTAGGTCGGAGGCAGGGTCGTCAGACGATTGTGTCACAGGTCGTCGCGCGGCGCGCGACGGCGGCACAGCAAGCGGGTTCGATTGCACGCACGGATTCTTCCGTTTGCTCGCGTTTGCGAGGGAGCCGCTCGTTAAAAAAATCAGTCGGCCGTCTTCCTCGCGTGAAGACGTCTCCACCAGAGGGAAACGCCCTCGTCACGGCAAACCCGAAAGAGCGGCTCTCGAGCGATTCCCGGTCGTCCGAACGGCCCGATGTCGTGACCCTCCTGAAGAGGGCGGTCTCGCGGCTCGACGGGATGCGTACGAGTTTAAATTATTCATCGCAGCATCTGCTCGCGTCGTGTCAGTAGCGGCCAGGTGCGGGAGACGGAGGACGAGGTCCGAAGGCAACGCGTGCTCGGATATTTTAAGAGCAGGGTCGATGCCAACCGTGGTAACTGTGGGATTGGGCAGCGGGAAGGAAGCGGTGGTCCGGCCGCGGTGACCCCGTGACCTTGGCGTCGCGAGTAAGCGCCGTCCGATCGCCGTGCTCCCCCGTTAAACGCCGACTCGTGCCGAATTTGGAGATTTCCGTCGAGTGAGGAGTGTGTGCCTCCCGGCGCGTTTAATAATCGTTGGTTGTGAAAATGTATTGATGTAGGTTTTCACGGCTCGATGTGTGATGAGAATTGCTCTTAAGAGCTTCCAAGGCTGAAGCCTGATGCCTCCAATGTGGGAAACGAAACGATGCGGATGAGAGACGAGAAACGCTCAACATGGCTCTCCCAAAAGAGCAGCTCTTGAGGACAATTCTCAGTTTGTTAAACTTTCGATCCCACCGGGCTGCACAGTGACCAGGAAGAATGCAATGCGAATGCTATCCCCTCATGTGTGTTATTTACTGCCGCAAGTAAAAACGCCTCGTTAAAATTACTTGGCCAAACAGTTTAATGCTGAGAAACATCTTGAGGTTTAGTGGCGTTGTCGTAGATTAAATGACTTGATCGTCGTCGTCGGCATCATCGTCGTAATGGCCGCCACCGTCTGTATTTGGGATTGTCGGTGTGTCGCCGCAGGTCGCAGGGAGCCCCGAGACCGCGGGAGGAGCTGAGGGCCGGCGGCAAGTCCATGACGGACACGGGCGCCAGGCTCGAGCCTGTACCGGGCCTGCCGGGAGGTACGCTGTCGCTAAAGTACCGACAACAACAACGACCGCCGTTCGCCACTAAGTGACGGCGACGACGTCATCATGGCGCCTGTGCCAAGCTAGCTGCACCTTGAGGCTATCGCGCAGAGTTTCGAAGGCTGACGGGAGGTCACGGTACAGACCCAGGTGCCATTGGCTGCCCGATTGAGATGACTGGCTGGGGCACCACCTGTGCTCCCCACCGTGCCAGATTGCTGAGTTTTAGCCGCCCGGCGCTCGGCTCGCCGTTGCGAGCGACTGCCTCCCCACAGCGTCGCACGGCACCGCTCGGCGTGGCGTCACACGGTGCTACGTCACACGGCGTCACAGCGCAGCACCACAGAGCACGTCGCACAGAGCACAGCGGCACACGGCACAGTGCACAGCACCGCACGGCGCGCGACGGCAGCGTACATCGTAGGCGCGCGCGCGCGCGCCAGATCCGCACGCGGAGCGCCCGCAGTGCGTTGGTGGAACACGCCGTGGATGAGATCCAACGGGTCGGTCTGCTCGCCCGAACGCGGGAGCCGTCGCGTCTCCGCTCGAGTGTCGGGCGCGCGGGTTTAACGCGGGGGCGCGGGGGGCACAGCCGCCCGGCCGGGGGCCCCCCGCGGCTGCCAAGCGACTTGGCGCGAGATAATCTCGAGGATCCGCGAGCGGCGCAGCGGAACGGCCGCAGCTGCCGCGTTCCTGGCAGCTCGGAGAGAAACAACTTTAATTTTAATTCGGAGATATATTTAAAACATTTCCACCAATTATACCCGATTGCGCCTTTGGCGTGTGCGACGCACGGAGCGACAGAGAGAGATGGAGACGAGCGCCCCGATTCGCCCGGGAGATTCCCCGAGCCGGCCCACGGTTCGCGTTCCGCCGTCGGCCCGGGCGCTCGGGATTGATTAGCGGGGGGCTCGGCGGCGGGGGGCACGGCTCCCCGCACCCGCGCGGATGGCACACCGCGTCCGCTCGCCGCGTGAAAGTCACGCGGCGCGTTAGCCGCGCGACTGAATTAACGGCCAATCAAACGTCGGGGGCTGGGGGTTGGCAGCGGTGCAGAGCACCGGCCGAAAATACAGCTCCGCCGAAGCGAATAAACACGGCGAGGAGCCCTTTCCTCGCGCTCGCAACGACGCGTGGGCGGCAGGGGTCACTCCTCACTGGTGTGTGAATCTGGGCCGCGCGGTGGCGTAGCGCCGCCTCCTCGCAGCAAGAGGGACCTGGGTTAAATTCATGGCTCTGGTGCCTTTCTGTGTGGAGTTTGCACGTTCTCTCTGTCCACGTGGGTTTGTGCCCGACACTTCGGTTTCCTCCCACAGTCCAAAGACACGCTGTTGCTGCTGATGTTAATCGGCCTACTGACGAAATTGCCCCCAGTGCCCTGCAATAGAGCGGCGTCCCATTCTGGGTAAAGCCCCGCCTCGCGCCCCGCGTCTGCCGGGCGGCTCGGCGGCGCGGGGGGGAGACCATCGTGCGTGTTTTCCGTGTGCGAGCGTCGCGTGCCGTTGCAGCGCTGCCGCCGCTGCCGCCGATGAGCGGGGATCCGGGCGAGGAGCAGACGGAGGCCAATTACTTCAACCTCCCCCCGGCCGTGTCCCTGCCCCCGCCGCCTCCCCTCATGGGTATGAGGCTGCCCCCTCCCCCCGCCATGGGCTCCATGCCCCCCGGTAAGAGACCCCCCCCCTCGCCCGTCCCGCGCCTGTCACTCGCGCGGCGCGCCGGCGTCCGTCCGCGTGCACGGACGGCCGACGCGTAGCGACGCTCGGTCGTGTTGATAACGTGCCGCGTCCGGTGGCGTTGGGTTCCGGACGCAACGCGGCGCCGGCTAAACGACACCCAGCCGGCGCCGTTGGCGCCCGCGCTCCACGCCGTCCTACCGCTCGGGGGCGCTCGCCCCGCCGCTCGCCGACACCCGCTCGCCGCGCCGCCTCAACAGGCGCTCGCAAACGGCGCCCTCCCCGCCGCCGCCGACGGCGCCGCACGGGGCGTCGCGGTCTCCGGCACAAACTGCGAGAGAGCGCCGGGCGCGAGAATCCCCCCGCGTGCCAGATGCCCGCACGGCGCACTCTCGCCGCCGGTTATTTAATTGGCGCCGCGCGAGCTATGAATAGTGCCCATTAGTGACGCGTGGCGCGCCCTTGGGGAGGGGTGGCGGCGCGAGCCGCTCGGTCGCTTAAGTGCACCGGCCCACCCCCCCCCCCCCCCCCCCCCCCCCCC
>JAZEWU010000038.1:6250342-6270215 GCA_036362915.1 Geotria australis | reverse complement strand
GCTTCATCAAGTCTTGGAGAGTCCGTGCCCTCGCAGACCGAGCACACCCCCCACGCGCCCCCCACTGTCGTTTGCCGTCGTACTGACCGAGGAGAGCGTCGTCGTGTTCACCACGTCGGCGAGCTCCTCTCCTTGACTCGCGTTGGGCTTCTTCTCCTCCTCCTCCTCGTCCTCCTCCACCTCCTGCTCGCTGTCTCTAGCAATCGTAAACAGCGGAGCAACGAGGTCATGGGCGCGAAGATAAATAAACCGCGACCGCCCGGCCAGCCGGCATAAAAACACGCGTTGGCAAATTTGAACGTGGCCTCCTCCGCTCTCGACGCTCGGCGCGCGGGAGCAAACGGGAGCCCGCGGCAGCAGGCAGCCTCGTCCGACGGCACTCCACCGATTGGCTTGCCGCGAACGGCGGCACAGTTCGATTCCGATCGCGGCCGCGATTCCCGTGGGCAGATCGCCAAAGGGCTGCCGTCTGTTGCAGGGACAGCATAGATAACCCTACTTCGCAGGAACGTTTAGAAACTGGAGCACGGCCCGTGGGATGCTCGTGCGTCAATGCGGCGAGACTCGGCTCCTGCGTCCTGTGACGAGTTGAACGCATCGAGGACGATCGTTGGTTACGTGCGCAAATCCGTTCGCGCACGTCCAGCGTAAAAGCGGCGTGGCCGAGTCTCTGCGGGCCGGTGGGCAACCGTACCGCGTGCCGAGCGCGCGCCGGCTTGCAAACTTTGGCGGTCTCATCACTACGGTCGCGCTGACCGGCACCGCGGTGTTGCGGCACCGTGTCGGCGCAGTGCGGCGGCGTCTCTTACGGAGTCGCGGCGCAGGTCGCCGGCTTCCCCTCCTCCATGTCGGTCTCCGAGTCCGTGGCGGACGGTCCGCCGGTCCCTCCCGTGCCTCCGGCGCTCTCCATCGCCTGCAGACGGGGTCGCGTCACGCGCAGAGCAGGACGCGGCGTCAACGACTCGCGCCGGCGCCGCGTTTGCGCCAACGCCGTCGCCCGAAGCCCCGGTCCCGTGCTGCCGTCGCGTCGCGCGACCCTCGTGTCCGTCCGCTGCTGGATGAGGGCCTCCGCTCGCCGTGCGCGTCGTGGGGCTTTCCGGACCGTGGGTTGCAGGTATGAGAACCGTGGATTTCAGAATTGCCCTTAATAGGTGCTCTGTCGGGATAGCCGCGGCGAGCGTTTCTCTTCTCTCCTTCGCGATGTTTCGCCTGCCACGTTCGAGGCGTCGGGGGCCTAAATAAACGTCGCCAAGGACTGAGGAGCAACGCTCTGCACGGACGTCTCGAAAGAGCGGCTCTCAAGAGCGAAAACCGACATCGATACAACGATGGATTCGTTCTGCTGCCCACAAAACGGCCCCGCGAGCAGCCCGTGCCAATCTGTCACGGTTGCCAACGATGCGTTGAATGGCCTCGATCCCGCTCGGCGCACACAGCGTGACCCCGTCACAAGCGACGTTGCTAGAGCAGCGCGGAGATATTAACGGCCGCACAAACGAGCCATCGAACGAGAGCATCGGGTCACGAGCAAGCGCGCTAACGGACGCAGTGTTAACCGAGGGCAGCTCAAGCAGCGAAGCGGCCGCAACAATCCCCACGGTGATTAATCGGCCCCGGTTATCACACGCGCCGGCACACGCGTCCGTTCGCACTCGCACGCGCGCACGTCTCCTCGGGAGGCACGCGGCGGTTCATTTTTCCGCCACTTGAAATAGCGACCGTCCGCCAAGCCGCCTCTCCAAACGCACGCGGTGGGAACGGCGCGAGCTCAAACCCTGCGGCCTCCGTCCCGTGCTGCGGTTGGCGTGCGTGGAAACCACTTTGTGCGCGCGTGACCCCCCCCCACGCTCCGGGATCGGGCCCCCCGGAGGGGGCGGAAGCAGCCGCGGGCGCCACACGGGAACGGAGGTGCGCGACGAACGCGGGAATGCCAATGTCGCGCGCTCCTTCGCAACGTCGCGACGGACGAGGGTCTAACGACTTCGCCTCTCGGAGTATAACGAACGCCGCGTGCGTCACCTCCGAATGCGCGGGGCTCTGCGTGCTCTTGCACGGCTCGCTTGCGTTGCCAAACAAGCTCTGGCCGGGTTCTATCTCCCAATTGGCTTTAGCCATCAATGGGCATATTCATTAATTTATTTGGTTTTATATGGCACAATGCAATACTGAATGCCGTGGGCCAAGCATCGGCGAACTCTGCCCCTTTAAAAATAAACTCAACAACAACGCAATAAAGCCTGTTAATAGAGAAAGAATTCCCGTGTCATCTGCGACAGATTAAAACCTAGCGCGAGCTTACTGTGGCCTGTTCGCTTCAACCCAGTAATAGTCCTCGCGTCTGGTTACAAACGACACGACGATGCGGTTCGTCCCGACTCGACGGCGCCCCCGTCCCACCCGCCACCTGTCAGCGACGGCCGCGACCGCACCCGCGGCAAACCGCCGCACGAGCCTCACCGACCGCGACGCGCGCCGCCGACGCCACCGCCAAAGAATCCGTCACGGGTAATCCAAGCGCTCCGAGCGTGAACGTCATCGTTCTACGACGAACCGAAACAACGCCGCATCGCGCAGCCGCCGCAACGCCGTCTCGACAAAACGGGGCTCCGAGCGGGAACGGCTCGACGGCGGGTTACGGTGACACGCGTCGGCGGCCGGCGTCGGGTCCGCCGCGCGCTAAATCCGCCGCGAGCACGAGCCGCTGGCATCCGCGAGTGGAAAACAAAAGTGTATTTTTAAACGGCCGACCTCTTGCGCTGGCTGGCCACCGCGCTTGTTGTTGGACCGCTGCCGCTTGGCTCGCAGGCCCCCTCGGTCGTCCGGCGTGCCGGGCCCGTTCCCGCCCGCGGCGCCAACGTCCCCGCGCGGTTTCTTCGAAACGTCCGACTTGTCAGCGGCGTCCGTGCGGACGCCCGAGTTGGGGTCCTCGCAAGCCGGGACGTTCTCCTTGTCGGCGTCGTCCCTGCCGCGTCGTTTTGGGGTGCGAGAGCATCGCGGGGTGACGGGGGCGGTCGCGGGGACGCGCGGGCACACGGACGCGCGCGCAAACGGACGGAGGGCAGGCGCGGGCAGAGTGTGGGCGCTGGAGAGGGTTTTACTTTACCCAGAGCAATGAGGAGAGCAGAGGGGATTGGACAGAAAGTCAATAAGTGACGAACGAAGGGAGAGGAAAATCCGATGGAAAAATATCGCGATAGATTTTGTGTGCGCGTGTGTGGGCGTACGGCGGTTCACACGCTGATCTCAGCAACCAAGGGTCAATTCCAGGTCACGTCAACATTCACCGCCGGGAGCCAGCACCTCAACTTGTGCAGGGTTTCCCCCAGGTCATTTTCAAGTAATCGTGGGCACTCGGTGTGATGGCAAGCCCATTGTCAGAACTGCTGAGGAGGGTGGCGCAGTGGTAACATGAAGAAGTTCCTTCCCGAGGCGGTTCGATTCCCGCTTTGGGTGCCAATTTGTCGGGAGTTTGTGTGTTGTTCTGCACGAGTGTCCTCCGGGTTCTCCAACAAACTAAAAAACACTCCTAAACGAATTCGCCGATAACATCATAATATATAGAACGCAGCGGTGTTGGCCATGGCTAGGAATCGAACTCGGGTGAGCGGGTTTTTATCACAGCGCACTACTACCGGGCCATCGCTCCGCACGATCGCCGACTCGCTGGAGGCGAGTGGGGGGCACTCCCGTTCGGGGTGGGGGGCCGTCAACTCACATGTCGGCAGCCTGCGCCCCCCCCGGGGACCCCAGCTGGCGCCGGCGCTGTCTCGCGGGGGCCACGGCGGTCGCGGCCGCGACGTCCCAAGGGCCGCCGCCCTCGTCGCCCTCGTCTCCCGTGTCAAAGAGGTGCTGCTCCACCGTGCTGGCGATGGTCCGCTCCAGCAGGGCCCTGTGCGCGGGCCGCACGCACGAACGGGGCCGCGGTCAGGGGCCGAGCGGCAACCCGGCCGCCGGAGGGCCCCGCGTCACCTTAACCTTTGCCCTCGCAGCGCCGCTCGGCGTGACCGACAAAGCTCGATAACGGAGCGAACGTCGCCTGAGCGGTGGCCGAGTGGCATGACCGTTCGTGGCACGCCAAGCCAGTGGATGCGGAGGTCACGCGACGGCCAGAGCCCCCTCCACCCCACCCTACCCCGAGGGCCCCGTTGTTACCTGGCGCCTGGCCACGGTACATCGACTGTTTTCGTCGCGGGAACTAAAAGTACAAGGGGGCATTGAGCGCGAGCTCTCCGTGTGACCGCTGCCACCGGCATGCGCGCCGCTCGGCTTGAAATGCCATAGCGTTAATAAGCCCGCAGCGTTGTACGTCATAGCGCGCACACGTCGCAGCGTAATCAGTGAGCGACATTGTTCGGAGCTAAAGCCGGCAAAATCCCGCCAGCAGGAATGCGTGGGACACGCGGGCGTGGATTACGGCTTTCATTTCTTCGAACGTGAAACTAGAGGCGCAAATCTCCTCGTTCCCGGCACCGGCGGTGCACAAGTCGCGACAACTCCGCAAGTTGTAAACGGCGGCGGCGGGACGCGTGAGCGACGCGCGCGGTGGGTTTTACTCACTCGGCGGAGCTGGGCGCCGGGCTGGAGACGCTGTGGGAGCACCGACGGCAAACACGACCACGGCGGTGGAGAGAAGCACAACAGAGGGAGAGCGGTGTTACACAGAGCAAACAGGTGACGCCGCACGGCCGCCGCTCCCCAGGAGCGACGGCGGCGGCGACCGCGGTGGGGGGCGGGGGCGCGTCGAGCGCGACCCCCGCTAATCCGACGCACAACCCTCGTAAAGCGGCGGCGCCGCGTCCCGCGTAATGCCGCATTACGAAGCTCGCGCCCGCGGTGACCGGCACGTACGCGCGCGGCGCCGCCACCGCTACGCGAGGTCCGCCGCAATAACGACGCGCGCAATAACGGCGTCGCCAACGACGGCGGCCGGAGCAACACAGCGGAGGATAAATACTCGGCGGCGCAAAAACAAAGCCTCTTATCGGAGCTGCCGAACGGCCGTCTCCAAAACACGGCGGCACGTGAGCACGAGCGCTCGCGTACGGCCGCGCAACGGCTGCACAACAGCCGCCGGCGCGTTACAGCGAGACGCCGCTACGACGGCACGCTCCTCGGAGGCGACGTTGTGCGCGCCGTATAATCCGACCGGACTTTCCACGGACGCGGGACGCTTTGCGCCACTTGACTATGCGTGAGCTGCTCTCCTCGCGAACAATCGCAGCGTTTGTCGCAGACGAACGCGATGCACTCGCGTCTCCTCCGCGCGTTACTGTCCGAGCCCGAGACGGGCGGCATCCTTGAGAGCGCCGCTGCAAACTCTGCGAGGGTCACCTCGGACTCGCGAAAAAATATAAACGTAAACGCACTTTGTTGGTGACCAGATAGCCAGACGCGCGTGCGGCCCGGGGGTGCCGCCGACGGATTTCCCGGACGGTTACGCTTTTTTTTATCGAAATCGGCTGCGATTGCCAGCGGCGATACGGTTAAACATTAATCACGCAGCGGAGCAGCGCACAGGTAAGGGCCGTGCCCCGGGGCGCTCGTTAAAGTAGACTGGGGGGGGGGGAAGGCCTGCGACGGAGAGATAGCACAACGCTCAATCCACAAGCCGATGGCGGAGTGTCTGGCCTGGCCGCCGGCGCAGGTCAGCGATTACGTCAGGATAACATTTTAAAGTCGCCGGTGAGCAGCGAGGGAGTCCATTAGCAGGGCTCAAACATTGGTTATGGGAGCCGAAGCGTGCTAATCAATGTGAGCGCGGAAACACACAGACGCGCGGACACACGTACATGTGGATGCACGGACACACGTACACACAGACGCACGCATATACACACGGACACGTGGAGACGTGTACACACAGACGCGCACACACGGACACACAGACGCACGGACTCACGGACACACAGACACACGGACACACGGACGCACGAAAACACAGATGCGCACACACAGACGCGTGTCTGCACGCACACACACGGACGTGCACAGAGACGTGGCAACACAGCGCACACAAGAGTGCAGTTTATAAAACAAATGTTTAGTTTCACGTACAGCGGCATCGTTCACGCAAACTGCATCTCTCAGAATCGACGACGAACCACGGACAAGAGGCAAGGCAGCAGCAGCAGCAGCCAGGTCCTGGGTGAGCCGGCACCACCAACAATTGCCCAAGCTCTGCAGCTCTCTACATTTTAAGATGTCTTCAGCCCCTTTGTACAAGTTTGTTTGGTTTAAATCTCGGCCCGTTGATAAGGGCACTACACCGTGCAGGGTAGAGAGTCTGCCAATGTACGCACAATCTAATAAGTGCATGCACAAGCAAATTTTTGTTTTACAAGGGGAAAAACTTTATGACTTGTGGAGCCAGAAAACCCAAGGCTGAACATTTAAGAGACGCAGCAAAACCAGGTTTGGGGAAGCAGAATACGCGAGCGATCACCGCACAACACTGATCGCTACGACTTCTTCATTTCACAATCGGCGAGGCCCGCCGCAATAACGACGCGCGTTGTGGCGTGGCAACAACGTGGTTAGCACACTACACGATAATAATGATACAATTTATACCGTGTGCAAATTCCACGCCTGGTCATGGACAAGACCCAGATACGGAGGCGCATAGCCAAGCTCAGTGTGGATATGGCCTGATGGGATCAGTGTTGTTTGAGTAGTTTTTTGAGGGTCGAGATTGTGCTCGTGTGTCGACGGTGCAGGGGGAAGCTGCTCCAGGGTCTGGGGGCTGATATAGAGAATCGACGTTTTGCGTTTGTTTTGAAGCGCGCGGGAGATGCTGAGTAAACGTTGCGAGGAGTTGCGGACAGCGGTGCGAGTGGCTCGGCGAGGTAATGGCGGGCGGTGTCTTGTGTGGACGGCGCAATCAAAAAGTTGCGTCTCCGCGACCCGAGTTCCATTCCGAGCCACGGCTAACATCAGTGTCAAGCAAATGTATAAATATAGTGGAGGCCTTTATCTAGCACTAGATTGACACAGGTCTGTACGTGATCGTGAGTGTTCTATCGTGAATGTATGCAGTACCTCAGTGGTTAGCGTGCTGGGCTATAAACCTGGCGACCCGAGTTTGAATGACGCTCACGGCCAACACCAGTGACGATTTTATGAATCGGTTATGAGCCTCCCCTAGGTCGACTCAACCTAAAATGAGTACCTAGTGCGGTACGTAAACATTGCCACGAGGGCGACAAAGGCGGCCAGGTATGGTGCTGATCACCCACCTCCTCGTATGCCGTGTCGGCTTTCATCGGTGCTTGCTAACGGCACTTGACCTTACAGTCTGTTTAGGCTATATGGGGGATCTTTGTCTTTTGTATGGGAAATCTCAAAAGGGGATTCCCCACGCAAACCATGCTTCGACTGCTGTGATATCCTTTAGTACAGGGGTGTCCAAACTACGGCCCGCGGGCCAACTGCGGCCCGCCATCCATTTTTAATTCGTATCAAAGTCTAAAAATATAATGGTCTATGGCCCACACATAATATTTGCGCTTAAATGTATTGTGAGTGGCCCAGTCCTTCGTATATTTTTCTGTATGTGGCCCTCAGGAAAAAAAGCTTGGACACCCCTGCTTTAGGATCTCGTCTCATCTTTTCTCAATCTGCCTGTGCATATACAAATTAATTTGGATGTATGTTTCCCCAGCGTCCCTTGTGTGCACCCGTACGTACACAATACATCCATAAAGGTCACTTTTAATGAAGGTGAAAGGGCCAGGACTGGGTCATTACGTTGACAAACCCCTGTGCTTGTTTTACCCAATTAAACACCTCACCAGCGTGACCTTAACTGGGTCATCAAGTCCACAATATCCACAATTCATATTTTCATTCGGTTTCACCTATAAACACAAAGACGAAGATCCCCAAATAGCCAAACCATTGGGTAGAGTGCTCTTCGTGAGCAGCTGTTAAGGACGATAAAGGGCGTTGGTAAGCCCCACGGCTGCCAACCTTTGTCTCCTCAATACTGATGTTGACACACCGCACCGGTTATTCATTTAAGGCTGAATCAACTTATGGGAGGCACACGACCAGGTTCCGATATCACCGTCCTGTTATGTTAGCCATGGCAGGGAATCGAACTGGCGCGGCAAGCTAACCGCTAAGCCACCGCCCCCCATGTCTAAACACAAACACGCTCCCTTTTTACCACTGCGGCAGGGTGTCTATGCAGTGGTAAAATCTGCGCCTCATAGAAAAAAGGTCTTGCCCGAGGCGGTTCGATTCCTGCACCTTTCTGTGTGGAGTTTGTGTGTTCTCCCCCTGTTCTGAATGGGTTTCCTCCGAGTTCTCCAGTTTTCTCCCACAACTAAAAAACACTCATTAAATAATCGGCCGATGACATTATATAAAGGACGCAGTGTCTGGCGGTTTGGCACCGGCTAATCGTGTGGCTCGACCACGCCCCTCCGCAGGTGACCTTTCACCTCTGAGTCGTTCCCTCTTCAAATGAATACGTTCTAAATTGAATGTTATATTTATTGTTATTACGACTCTGCTCGTGATATTCGGAGCGAGGCGGCGGCGTGTGGTGACGGCGGCCGCGGGCCGGGGGCCACGCTCTCACCTGCAGAAGCACGGCGAGTGCGCTCCGTCATCCTCCTGCAAGCTGCAACACGCACGGCGGAGCGCGTCAACGCACGCCACGGTTCTCTCGTCATGCTCTGGCAAGTCCTAACGAGTCCCTGCGCAGCCACGCGGTCTCACTCGGCCCTCAACCGGAGCGTTGCCGTTTTATTCATTTGAGAATTGCTCTCTGTGGCTGTTCTTTCGAGATAGCCGTGTCGAATGGTCCCGCGCGCTCCTTTGCGACATTGGAGGCATCGCCTGATGAACAGCCATCGATACTTTCACTTCTGAATCGTTGACTAACGACAATTGATTATGTTAAAGACTGACTTGGCGTCACTGCTATGGAGATGACAAATCGTAATGACTTGGCGTCAGTGCTACGGAGACGACATAGGGTATTGAATTAAACAGGTGAGGTTGTATAATAATTACAATATTATGTAAAATATTTACTCTACGCTGAAAAACGGCAGCGAGAACGCGGCGCTCTAACTGCAGCACCACCGTCAGGAGGAAGGCTTGCGCAAGCGGTCTCTCATTCAGCCACCCACACACCCCACCCACCCACACACCCACCTGCTGAAGGGCTCCGTGTCGCTGTGCGATGAATCCATGTCCTCTCCCCCCTCCACAACCGCCACGCGCAACGATGGCACCGCGCCGCGTCCGCGCTCTCTTCCGCCGGCCCGGCCGACGCGGCCACCAAGCGGCTCCAAACGACCGGGCCTCACCACCTCCTCCTCCTCCTCTTCTTCCCGCTCTTTCTCCTCGAGCGCTGCTCCCTCTGATTCGCGCCGACCGTCGGTCTCGAACGCGGGCGGCGGGGGCCAGCGGCGAGCCGCGGCGCCGCGTGGCGACGGCGGCGACGCCGGTGGCGGCGACGTGGGGGGGTCCCGGCGCGCCGAGCTGGGACACGGAGCCCCGTCCGGACTCTCGGGCCGAGCCTCGGAGCTGGACGACGAGGCCTCCTCCGCGACGCGGCTCGCGCGGTTCCTCTGTGCGGGCGTGCGTGCACACACACACACACACACGCGCGCCGGGGGAGACGAACGACGGTGAAATGCGGGGAGAGTAAAAACTGCGCGGGTTTAATCCGCGCATCGCTTGCAAGGGGGGCGGGCGAGCGCTTAATGCCGCGCTCGAGCCCCCAGATAACACGGCCGAGATCCTCGCGTCTAATCCACGCGGCCAAGTGAGATAATATCGGTTTCTCCGGGGAGGACAGTGTGACGGTGCCAACCTGGCCAAGCGGCAATACCCACACGCAGGGGAGAAAGAGGAACCGCCCAGCGTCCGTTGTAATTTGTGCCACCGCGTTCTGCTTGCTTGACGATACGTTGCCGTCCGGTATCGGGTAAGGAAGGTCGCATGCAAGTGGCGCCGCGGTGACTGCGGTTGAACAGCGTCGACCTTGAGAGGCATTTGCCGACGAGACCCGAGGCTCTGCCGTGTGTTTTGTGCTCGTTCATTGAAATTCACGATGAAAGTCAAATTATTTATCTTGTTCAGAGATGGCTGTCGAGCCTTTCTTACTTTCACAAAAACGAAAAACCACACGGGCGCATGACAGCAATGATGAAAAGTATCTGCCTCATACAATAATAACAATGCCGTTTATTTATTTAAGCAGGCCGGATCTCGAGGTGATTTTCCGAAGGGTCCGACGCGGGGATGTTCGTCCGATTCCGTCCGCGAGCGTTTGGCTTCGTGTGGGAGGAGACCGGAGTGCACGGAGAAAACCCGCAGCACGCACGAGGGAGACTCGCACTCAAAGCGCGTTAATAACCCGCCGGCTGCGTTACGCGCAAATCTCGGCGCGATCCACCGACCCTCACCCGCGAATCGTCGCGGGCGTGTCCTCGCGCGCTCCCGCGAGCGGGCATACAGTGACTCCCGCGTCCCCCGCGCGGCTTAGCTAACGGGGCCCTGCTAACGAGGCCCGACTAACGAGGCTCGCGCACTCTGCTGCCGCGGCACGGAGCGACCGCGAGCGAGCACGGCGGCTCACGTGGCCTAAGCCGCTTACGCAGGAAGGAAGCGCGGCTCTGAGCGCCGCCGTCACCGCCGCTCTCGCGTCGTCGCGAGCCGGCACGCCTCCGAGCACGCACCTTCTTCTTGCGCGTGACGGCCGCCACGGCGGTGTAGCGCGCCGCTCCGTTGACCCGGCCGGCCGGCGGCGGGTTCTGCGTTCCCTCGGTTGTGGTTTCCTCGGCCGAAGCGGCTGCCTCCTCCAGCTCCTGCGATGGTAGCGGCAGGAACGGAGCCACGAGCGGGCCCACCCGTCTTATTCACGGTGCAAAGCAGATTTCCAATACAGGCGGTCCCCCGACTTAAGAAAGCTTGTACTCGTGAATGAGCTCCGGAAACATACTATCAATTACATATGCAGTATACTGTGCGCAGTATACTGTAGAACATTTCATATTGCAGAGAAAAAGTTTAACCCTTTCTGGCAATAATACAAGTGTTAAGATCTTCAAACAACAAATAGACACCTTTCACAAAATGTGCCACACGCTTGTGGCAAAACATGTAAACAAAATTCTTTGAAACTGATTGGCCCACACAAGAGACGACTTGTTAAAAAGCCTAGTCTCACCAGTGTCAGCCAAGTGTTGCCAAAAGGTGAACAGGTTAGGACAACGCCTAAATAAATGCATTAGATTTAAATATTGCGTTCCGACTTTAATAATAATAGCATTTATATAGCGCCTTTCACCCGAGGGTCACAAAGCGCTGCATAAAGCTGCAGAGAGAACGACATGTCAACAACGACATGTCGTTCTCTCTTTAGGTTTTAGAAACTATTCATAGCTACAACAGTACAAATAGTGTGCAAATCCTGAAATCATCTAGTACAGTTTGTTGCTACATAACAAACGCTTAGTGCAGGGGTGTCCAAACTTTTTTTCCTGAGGGCCACATACAGAAAAATATACGAAGGACTGGGCCACTCACCATACAGTTAAGCGCAAATATTATGTGTGGGCCATAGACCATTATATTTTTAGACTTTGATACGTGCCAATTAAAAATGGATGGCGGGCCGCAGTTGGCCCGCGGGCCGTAGTTTGGACACCCCTGGCTTAGTGCTACTCACTTCGCCACCGTGCCAATCCTAATAATTATTAATTTAACTGTACGATGGGTAGCGTGTCGGTGATCACCATATGAACAAGTACAATATTTACTCAGGAAACCCAACACCCCAGCTGTTTCTAGCACTTCCTGCTCGTGATGTTTGGCCATTATCGTATTTTAGGCTTTTCGCCCAACAGAAGGTAGCGGACATGCACAGAGAAAACCCATACACCCGAGGTTCCAACCTTAAGCAACCCACCAACCCCATCTGGGAGTCGCGCACAGGCTCTCCCGCCGCCCGCCAGAGCTAAACGGCGATTAGCGGAAAACGGGCATCATTTGGCGACGCCATGCGCGTGTTTGTTTTACACGAGAGGCAGTGAAAGCGACGTGTTTGAACGTTACGTAATAGCGATCGCGCTCTGCAAACTCAGTCACCCGAGAGGAGACGTTCCGACTGTTGTTTTGCTCGGAGCGCGAGCCCGGCACGGCGAGCGGCGGCTCTCGGCCACGCGAGACGACTTCTGCCTTCATCTCTACGTGTCTATGTGCACGATTAATACACGATAATATAACACGTTTAACATTTTATATATAACTAGGTGGGGCGACCCGGCGTTGCCCGGGTAAATTTGATCGTAACTGGGGATAGTAATAGCGGCACCGCTTATGCGAACTGGGGATTGTAATAGGCTGGGCGGTGCGTATCGGAACTGGTAATGGTAATAGCGGCGGCGATGCTTATGCCAACTGCGGATTGTAATAGCTGCGGGCCTGAGTGTGGCGCATATAATAATAAATAATCATCTACTTTTATAACGCGCGCATTTTCTCCGGGCGCGTTGCACCCGTTGATTCGGAGGCACGGGGGAGGGAAACAAAGTGGCCTTGGACGGCGAGGTTGGCCTCTTGGCGCGCGGTAAGTTGACAGAAACCCGTGTGGGACCGAGTGGCGTCGTTCTGCGAAGGTGAGGCCGAGGATGAACGGAAACTTCAACTAATTAATGGTCGTAGGACTCCTAGACTGACGACGGCGCGAGCGGCTGAATTATGAAATACTCTAGGGATCAAGGTAGAAGCGTTCACGTTGCGATCCCTGTCAAGTAATACTTGGTATTACCTGCAAATTCTACCAAACACTTCAAAGCCCAGCTGAAAGACAACGATGTCTAGAAGCTCAACAGATGCCAGAAGCCCCTCAGTCCGGAGCAAGAAGATAGGCCATTGCCCGCCGCGTTTAAGGCCAGCACTGTCTAATATATCTCTAAATGTTGAAGGGCTGTCTGCAACTAAAGAAGAACTTGTTGCAATGGGAAACTGTAATTTAACCGTCACGCTTCAAAGAATCGAATCGAATTTGAATGAAATACTCCATCCATCCATTTTCTAAACCGTTTGTCCTGGTGAGGGTCGCAGTGGCAGCAGTCCAAGGAGAGTGGACCAAACATCCCTTTCCTCAGCAACAGATTCCAGCTCTTCCTGGGGGATTCCCAGACGTTCCCAGGCCAGCCGAAGGATATAATCCCTCCAGCGTGTCCTGGGTCGGCCTCTAGGTCTCTGCCCAGTGGGCCGTACCTGGTAGACTTCCCGGGGGAACCTTCCAGGGGGCATCCTTACCAGATGCCCGAATCACCTCAACTGGCTCCTCTCAATCCGATGAAGCAGTGACTCTACTCTGAGGTTGTCCAGGATTTCTGAAATACTCGTTTTTATTAAAAACAAAAACATGCACAGACAAGACTGATGCAGGTGGTGTTAGTGGGTGTCTATTAATGAGGGCATGTGCGCGTCAGGTTTTGGGGTGCCCCGGCAGCATGCCCGGCACGCCCAATGCAGATGCTTACGAAACATAACCAAATATTTATTCAAGGCCGAGTCACCCAAGGGAAGGCCCAGGAAATATTTTTATCACGCTTGCCCATTGGAAGAATCGCTGCGGCACTGCTCCCTATGCACACACTCAAAGACAAAGGTTCCTCCTATAGCTCACACAAAATATTGGGGCAAGAGCTATTAGCGAGCGCCTACAAAGGTTGGCAACGGCACAGGATTAGGGTGGCAACAACCGCCGTTCGTCACTATGTGGCGGTCACGTCACCACGGCGCTTGTGCCAGGCCATATGCACCCTGACGCCATGTAAAGTGTCGAAGCCTCGCTGAAAGGAGGTCACGGGACAGATGCAGGTGTCACATGGGCTGTCTGACTGAGGTGACTAGCAGATGGAGGATAGGGTGGCCCAGACCCACGCACACACACTCCGTGTTACCTGCACAAGGATGAGCTGTGCGTGCCCAGGGCTGTCCTCGGGGAAGATGTCGTGGAAGTCGGTGATAAACTGCGCCGTGATGCAGTTCACCACCTGCTGCTCCGCGATGCCCTCAATTCCCGGAGACACTCTGCACGGAGACACCGAGACGGCGGTCACGCGGAGGGACGGACAGGGAAGGGGGAGACACTGTGACGCAGAGACACGGAGGCAGAGAGATATGGAGAGGCAGAGAGACTTACTGCGAGGCGAAAAGATGGACTTTCCATCTATTGGGCCAGGTGCTGTTAGCGAGCAGCACCGACTAAGGCCGGAATGGCACACAAGAGGGTGATTTGGCCAACACCACGCAAACGGCTTGACATATAAAGAAAGATCCCCATATAGTCTTAATAAACTATAGGGTCAAGGGCTATTAGCGAGCTCCTATGAAGGCGCTATGAAGGCGCTATGAAGGCCAGCAAGGCTCACATGCCACACCCGGCCACCTTGAGCGGGAATCAAACCCGATTCGCCGAGTTCGTAATGCAGAGCGTTAACCGCTACGCTACCACTACCCACACAGCTTGCCGGATGTACACACACAGCCGCACAAATATACCCGTACGTACGTACGTACGCACGCACGCACGCACACACACACACACGCGCACACGGCGGAAAAAGCACACGGTGGGCTCACCGGAAAAAGTTGGGGCCGAACACGGTGCCGAGGTTTCGCGGCGACATGAGGTTAACGTCCTGGCGCTCGGCCACGCGCACCAGGAAGGAGCACAGGTAGCGCAGCAGCGCTCGGTTCTCGCCCGGCAGCTGAGCCAGCAGCAGCCGCAGCGGCTCGGTGAGCCGCGCCTCGTCCCCGGCGTTGTCTGCACGGCGTCGCCGTCGCACAGGGAGGGGGACGCACGGTTAGGATGTAATAACAATAATAATACACTTTATAACGCACCACTGCGCAAATTCCACGCCTGGTCATGGACCGGACACGGAGGCGTAGCGAGGAAACCGCAGAGAGAGTCAGCCAGGCGGTCAGCCGGCACCAGCCCGCCAGACACTGCTTTCCCATATATTATGTTATTGGCCTATTAATTAAGGAGTGTTTTTTTGTTGTGGGAAGAAACCGGAGAACCCACGCAGAGCAGGGGGAGAACACACAATCTCTACGCAAAAAGGGGCCTCAGACGGGAATCGATCCGCCTCGGGAAGGATTTTCTTTCTATGAGGCGCGGATGTTACCACTACGCCACCCTGTCGCCCACGGGACGGAAGGAACGTGCTGGAGACACGGAACCTGGAGCTTGGGCAAAGGGATTCAGACGCAGCGCAATTGCGTGACTCCCGTGACTCAAAGGTCACGGCGCCAATCCGGTCAAATGCAGGTGGCGGACCGCGATATTTCTATTTACAGTTGCTTTCGGGTCTTAATCTGGTTACAAGCACTTTCTGCATTAGCACATTTTTAAAGCAAGATATTTTATTTTGATAACATTTAAACTAAATTATAATCCGTGTTCTTATCGCCTTAATTTAACACTCATTCCAATTAGTTGCTTTGATTGTACATGGCCTTGAGTGAAATTTTAAATTGTCGTTTTTAAATATAAATTATTATTATTATTATTATGAAACCCGCTAGCCCGGGACTGGGAAGGACACATGTCTCGGGGTGCTGTGATTTCACCGAAAGTCCAATAATTTATTTTGGGATCTACTTGGGGTCCCTTCATCTTACTATCGCCGTCTCTTTTCCAACCATTCCCCCCTTCCCTGGAGCTGGTTGTAACCCCCTCCTCCCGCCTTTTCCCCTTGTAGAAAAATCAACAAAGCATAATAAATAAAACACTAGCAGAGTACCTGTCCTACGGTAAATTTGATTCCAAGTGTGTAACGCATTCTTTTGACGTTAGGATAAAGGCGGAAGAGCGCTTAAGACGGTCGATGGTACTCGTGCAAAAGTGGGAATTTAAAGCTGAAATAGTGTACAAGCTTCCAGATGAGTAACAAACAAATAGGCAGTAAAGCTTAAATAAGGCTCGATACCCTTGGTGCCATGGGTTGCCTGCCCGAGATGACCAACTGGTCTCCCTACCGACCCGCGCGCACGCACACTGACCCCGGTGTGCCTGCAGGAAGCTGGGCAGCAGGCCGGACGGCACGACGCCGTCCGGTAGCTCCCTGAGGAAAAGCTTGAGCAGGCCGGCCACCGACGGCACGTCCGCCTGGCCGCGCCACGCCTCGGGCGCCTCCACCGCGTCGCCGTCGCCGCCGTCGCCGCCGCCGCCGTCGCCGCAGCACGGCCCCTCTGCCTCCCAGGCCTGTCTGAGCCGCTCCACCGCGCGCACGCTGCCATTCACCCGGAAGAGGCCCTCCGACTCGAGGCCTGCGCGCGGAGGGGTGCAGCGGCCTCCTCGTTAGCGCCGGCGGCGGTACTCGCGATAGCAGCGGCAGCAATATACGCAGTCGTATCATCAGCGACAGCAGCACCATTATCATCATGGTATTAATATAATAATAATAATAAATGCTATCATCATCGTATTCATTAGATTTCGATGGTATGCAAAGAGAGAACGACTCAGAGGCGCGACGAAACCGCAGAGGCAAGGGGAAGGCGGCCAGGCGGTTTTGTCGGCACCAACATCTCCCACATACTGCGTCGTATATTTTATGTCGTTATCGGCAAATTAATTTTACGTTGTGGAAGGAAACCGGAGAACCCAGAAGAAACCCACGCAGAACAGGGGGAGAACACACAAACTCCACACAGAAAGGCACCCAAGGCGAGAATCAAAGCGCCTCGGATAAGAACTTTTTCCGTGAGGCGCAGATTTTGCCACCGCGCCACCTTGCCGCCCCATTATCATTATTAGCAGCCTCGGCATCATTAGCAGCATCAGCAACATCAGCAGCATAATCAGTGGCAGCATCATTAGTAACGTTCGAATAAAATAAGTAATTATAGCAAGAGCACGGTATAATTATTATCATTCACTACTCCGTGTCAATCCATAGCTGGATAAAAGGATTCCAGTACCATGTCGGTCAAGGGGGTTGTTTGACGATACCTCCCCAGTCTGGTCAATGTTGGTTGGTGGTGGGGAGCCACGACCTCTGAGATATCGCTCGCCATTAATTTTATCCGCGACCGAAAATCACAGCCAGGGTCGCCGTGTTCACGGCACCCTGCGCTCCAACTCCCGTCCCACTACTCGGGGGAGCAGCGCAGATACCCGACATTAACGCCGGCAGGAGCAGTGGTAGCCGTCAATAGACGGCTTGTATTACAGTCCAACCAGCTACTGAACACGGGGGCGTTAGTGAAAACAGGGCCGCGGTGCAGCTACAAAAGGAGCGCTCACGAGAGCGCGCGGCGACGTTACGTAAATACAGCGGTCGTCCGGCACCGACGCGTGCCGAGCCTCCCGCCGAGAGTGGAATTTTCCGAAAATTTGACAGTGCCCTCCTGGCCTGGCTCACAATTCTTCCCATTTCACTAAATTAATTAAAAGACATGCAAACTGCTGCTTTACAATCCACTGTTCGATTTACGCATCGGTCGGGAAAGCACCTGGGTTTTTTGTGTCGTAAACCCGCCTCCTCCCGACACGGCCAATTAGTAAAGGGTAGTCACGTGAACAAAACGTGCCAACACGTTACTACTGCAGCACACCGGTATGTTGATGAGCGAACCCACAACACTTTTATTTAGGTTGTACCTAAATTGTAGGTACGACAACCCTTTACTGATTGGCTGTGTCGGGTGGAGGCAGGTGTACGACATTTATTTTTTTACGTGACCTAACTCGTAAAAAGAGCTTTGCCATGGATAACAATGGTCACGAAAGCCTTCGTGTTAAACCAAATAAACACCATTCCCAAGGCATCAGGCTTGCAATAAACAACTAGCGTCATCAGGCAGGTGCCAAAATTAAAAAGGCCGATGGTGCTGCCGAAGCGGTAATAAACGAGCACATTTGTTCATCTTGTTTCATTAACTGGCCGTCGGCTGGAGGAGGGTGTACGTCACACGTCCCACTTGCACAGCCCGAACCAACAATTCGTTACGAAGGGCCCTGTAATGCCGCCTCCGGTCGGCGCGTTGGCGGCGAGCGGGCGGGCGCGGCGAGCGGGCGCGCGCGCGGCGGTGCCGTTACCGTGCTCCTCCAGGAACTGCACCATGGTCTGCACGACGAGCGGCACGGCGCGTGTGGGCGGCGCGCCGGCCAGCAGCGTCGCCAGCTCCGTGCCAAACGTGCGCCCTGCGGCGGCGCCGGGCTCGGGGACCGCGGCGCCGGCCTCCTCCGCGGGGCCGCCGCGGCCGTACGCGCACGCCGACGCCGGCGGCGGCGACAGCGGCGGCGACAGCGGCGGCGGAGAGAACATGTGTTTCACTTCCTCGTGGACCCGACCCCCGGACTTGCCCTGCTGCACGGACACACGGAGCACGCACGTAGCGTAGCGTTACGGCAGTGTTCAATTTTTTTTTTACAGAAGTTTATTATTACGGTAGGAAAATACCCAGTGGGTTTGCAAGCTCTTTGCGGAATTCCTGAGACACAAACAAACAGGTGAATTATAATAATAATAATATCAATTTATATAGCGCCTTTCACCCGAGGGTCGCAATGCGCTGCACAAGGGCCGCGAAGGGCCGCGAAGAGGACTAAAATAAACGTATATATAAAAATAACAAATTAACCAAACAAAAGCAAAAACACTTACACACTGCATTGCACATAATTGATCAAATAAACAAATAAAAATAAAGTTATACATTGCAATGGTAAATGTATAGGTAGCTTATTCAACATTGAGAAGCAACAAGTGTGTGCGAATTGCAACAGCACCGCTCCCCACACACACACACAGGTCCCACACATAGCGTTACAGTAGTGTGTGCTAATCGTTGCGCCACCGCTCCCCCACACAACAACAATAGCCGTTGTTCGCCACGAAGTGGCAGTGACGTCACCACGGCGCTTGTGTCAGGCCAGCTGTACATTGAAGCCACGTGAAGTGATGAAGGTTTGCTGACAGGAGGTCACAGGGCGGACCTAGGTGTTACGGGTTAAGTGGCTGAGCTGGCTGCCAGATGCACCACTAAACAAAGACAAAGATCCCCCGTATAGCCTTAACAGACTGTAGGCTAAACGCAGCTCCCCACACACACCGACAGATCCCACTCAAGCACCTTCCTGCATGGAGTTTCTGTGTTCTCCCCCTGTTCTGCGTGGGCTTCATCCGGATTCTCCGGTTTCCCCCCATAACTAAAAAACACTCAATAATTGGCCGATACCATAATAACATACGGGACGCAGTGTCTGGAAAATGTTGGCGCTCGCTGACCGCGTAGCTGTCTTCCGCCCGCCTTTCTGCGGTTTCCTCGTGCCTCCGAGTCGCTCTCTCTTCTACCGTCGACAGAGAACGAATACTGTGCAGTCATACGAAATTATAATTTTTCATTCATTCAGTCATTGTCAGAAACCGCTTAATCCTGTACAGGGTTGCGGTGAGCCGAAGCCTATCCTGGCAGACACAGGGTGCAAGGAAGGGCTATACCCAGGATAGGACGCCAGTCCATCGCAGGGCACCGGGGGGAGGGGCAATTTAGTCAGCAGGCAAAATAACCTATGCAGCAGCATGTCTTTGGACAGTGGGAGGGAACCGGAGTGCTTGGTGAAAATCTACGCAGCCATGGGGAGAACACGCAAACTCCACACAGAAAAGGCCGCCCACGTTATAATTTGTGATATTAAATCAATCCATACGTGTTAATAAACAACTCGTTAATAATAATAATAAGTGAGCCTAAACGGAACATTTGCAGGTACGGCCACTCGAGGCGGACGCAGCTCGGTGACCCAGCGACCCGGCGCCGAGGCCGGGACACGTGTTTAAAACGAGCGGTGCACCGCACACGGCGCCACGCACCGCACACG
>JAZEWU010000038.1:6208143-6218266 GCA_036362915.1 Geotria australis | reverse complement strand
CGGGGGCACCGCGTGGGGGAGACGGAGAGAGGGCACGGGGCCTTGAGAGGCCGGGGCCCCGTGGCTGTGAGAGATCGAGGAACTCCCTGGAGGTTGGCCCAGATTCAGTGAAGCGTCCGAGGCGGAGTAAATATCCGTTGCGTGCTCGGGCAGGAGGGAGGGAGGCAGGCAGGGAGGAAGTAAGGGGGGAGACCGGGAAGCGGGGAGGGAGGTGAGGGAAGGCGCCAGAGAGGGAGTGGGGACAAAAGCACTTTCCTGGCCATAGACCCCAAGTGGACGCGGTTCGGGCGGGCTGTGGGGGGTGTGCGGGGTGTGCGGGGTGTGGGGGGTGTGGGGGGCAGCGCGGGGCCCGCCTCTCACAGTGAGCCGCGCGGGGAGCAAGCGGCAACACTGCCAGCACCATCATCATCATCAGCAGCATCATCATCAGCAGCAGCTGCAACATCACAGCGTGCATCACTCATCCGCGTGCCATTAATCATCTGTAGCCGCAGGCGTGCTCTCAGCAGCGGCGGCGGCGGCGCATTGTACACGGAACACGTGTGCTCGCTGTGGACTTCACCATCATCGTCGAGAAAGAGAGAGAGGAGGCGGGGGTGGGGAACTTCGGCAGCAGTGGAATCGCCGCGTTTGGAGAAAAAGCATCACCATCCTCATCGCCGTCAGCCCTCCTCATCCGGCATGGCGAGGCGGCCGGAGCGCGCGCGCGCTCACCGGGGCGGCTGAGCGACGAGGAGCGAGGAGGCGCGCTCTCCGCTCTCCGCTTCCCGCGCTCCCTCCGCGCTCCCCGCGGACGCGAGGCGAGTTCCCCCATTGGCTGAGGCCGCTGCCGATGTTTTTATTCGTCTCCTTTTCCCACGACCTCGCGCGGAACTGAAATAACCGCGAGCGACACCCAGCAGCGGCGGCGGCGGCGGCGGCTTCACCGCACCGGGCAGCGGGCGACGCGGGGTCAGGAGGAGAGAGACGCGGCGGGGTCGGGAGGGTGACGCGGCGGCCGGACAGCGATGGTCCACACCGTGACGGCCATCTCCCTGATGAGCCTCGTGACCCTGGGCTACCTGTCATGGAAGATGGTGCGGCCGCTCGTGGGAGACTCCGTGAGCCTCCAACACGGGCCCAACACCACCAGCACCTCCTCTAATTCCTCCCGCACATCGAGCGTGGCGCCCGACCCGGGGAGCCCGCGGCCGCACATCGTGTTCATCCTGGCCGACGACCAGGGCTATCACGACGTGGGATACCACGGCGCCGAGATCGTCACGCGGGCCCTGGACCGGCTGGCGGCCCAGGGCGTGCGCCTCGAGAACTACTACGTGCAGCCCGTGTGCACGCCCACTCGCAGCCAGCTGCTCAGCGGCAGGTACCGCAGCCCGGCCCGAGCGGCCACGTAGCCGGGCTAGTGGGGGCCACATAGAGTGTCCGTCTATCCATTGTCAGAAACCGCTTAATCCTGTACACTAGGGTCGCGATGAGCCGGAACCTATCCCGGCAGACACAGGACGCAAGGCAGGGCTATACACATGATGGGACGCCAGGCCATCGTAGGACACCGGAGGGAAATTTAGTCCGCAGGCCAATAGGTGCAAACGATATTCTTTGACTTCGATAAAGTATGCCTTGTCCATGAAGCTGATTGGGCCACACCAGGGACTTCGCGTCCGACACCGGTGGCCTTGTCTCACCGGTGTCAGACACGTGCTTCCTCCTAAAGGAGAGCAACTCAGGATGACGCGTGAGTAGCTGCTGTAACTATGGGCACAGTTTTGCCAGTTGGTCACGTAAGGCAGGGCTTCTCAACATTTTGCAGCTCAAGGGCCACTCGGGTCTGGTCTCCACGGACCGCTAGGTGGCGCTCATGGGAGCGGTGGTGCAGCGGTTAGCGCTGCCAACCCGGCGGGACTCAGTTGGAATCCCGCTCACGGCCACCAACACCGGTGACGATATTCTGAACCAGTCCTGGGTCTCCCCTAGGTCAACTCGGCCTCAAATTAGTACCTGGTGCAGTGTGTAAACATCGCCACTAGGGAGACAAAAGCGGCCGGGCGCGGCCCTGGCCACACACTCCCTCGTGTACCGTGTCGGCCTGCATAGGTGCAACTCGCTAATAGTACTTGACCCTACAGTCTGTTTAGGCGATCTGGGGGGGCTCCCTGCAATTGCCTGGGTTGGCTCACGCTTAGCAGCGCTGGTGATCTCGGGGAGAGGGCGCTCCCGAGCTCACCTGGGGAGACCCGCTCACCTGTACACGGAGGGAGGGGGTCTCAGCGATCATGTTGAGTCGCCGCCGTGTCGAGCTCCTGTCGGACTCGAGTCTAACGATGCCTCCTCCAGCGCGGGAGGCGAAACGTCGCGAAGGAGACAGCCCTCCCGCACACCATTTTAAGTGCATGACTATAACGCATCTCCTGCACTTCTGTCACTTCTGCGATGTGAAACAACCATCCGCGTTTAAAACCACGAGCGCCTGAACGTGTCCTCCTCCTCCGTGACGTTCACTCCGCGGGCGGCTTTTCCCGCGCGGCCCGGCCCTCCGCTCCCGCCTCCCGCCCACCCGCGACGACTCGACCCGTCGCCGGCTCCCCCCCTTTTGCCGCAGGTACCAGATCCACACGGGGCTGCAGCACTCCATCATCCGTCCGCGGCAGCCCAGCTGCCTGCCGCTCCACCTGCCCACGCTGCCGGAGCGCCTGCGCGACGCCGGCTACGCCACGCACATGGTGGGCAAGTGGCACCTGGGCTTCTGCCGGCCCGAGTGCCTGCCCACGCGGCGCGGCTTCCACTCGTTCCTGGGCTCGCTGGCCGGCAGCGGCGACCACTTCACGCACGAGGCGTGCGACGGGCCCGGGGCGTGCGGCCTGGACCTGCGCGCCGGCGAGCGCGCGGCCCCCGCGCACCGCGGCCGCTACTCCACGGAGATGTACGCGGCGCGCGCCGTGCGCCTGGTGGAGGAGCACGACGCGGCGCGCGGGCCCTTCTTCCTCTACGTCGCCTTCCAGGCCGTGCACACGCCGCTGCAGGTGACGCGCGCGCGTGCGTGCCTGCGTGTGGTATGTGTGGCTGGGCCGTGTAGCCCGCATGCCCAGCCATCGCGTGCCCAAGCAACTGCTGTTTGGTCGGATAGAGGGGGCTATACGGTAGCGCGGCACGGGCTAGAGAAGAGATGGACCGATGCGGCACAGGAGGATCTGGAGCTGGGTGGACTTGCTGAAAACTGGTACCGGCGGTGTCAAGATCGACCTCTGTGGAGGAGGTTCGTGAAGGACGCTACTGGGCAGTTGGAGGCAGTCGCCCTCCAGCAACAACGGAGGGCGGACGAGCGACGCTCACAACAGCGAGCCGAGCGCCGAGCGGCCAAAGCACAGCAAGTTGGCACGGTAGGGAGCTCAGGTGGTGTATCTGCCGGTCATCTCAGTCAGGCAGCCCATGACACCTGGGTCTGTCCCGTGACCTCCTGTCGACGAGCCTTCGACACTTCCTGTGGCCTCAAGGTGCATATAGCCTGGCACAGGCGACGTGGTGACGTCACCGCCACTTAGTTTTGTTGTTGTTGTACGTGTGTTGGATGGGTGGCATGTGTACGTGTGCCCGCGGTGTCCGTGCGTGCGTGGGGGACCGGTGGCTCAGTGATTAACAATCTAGGGCTATAAACCTGGCAACCGGAGTTCAAATCCCGCTCACGGCCAACTGCAGTGACGATTTTCTGAACCGCGCCTGGGCCTCCCCTAGGTTCACTCAGCTTCAAATTAGTACTTAGTGCGGTGCGTTAACATCGCCCCTGGAGAGACAAAGGCGGCCGGGCGTGGTTCTGGCCACCCAGCTCCTCGTGTTCCGCGTCGGCCTTCACAGGCGCTCGCTAACAGCACGTGACCGTACAGTCTGATTATTGCTATACGGGGGATGTGTGTGCGCGCCAGGCCCCGGCGCGCTACACCGAGCGCTACCGGCGGATCGCGAACCAGGCGCGGCGTCGCTACGCGGCGATGCTGTCGTGTGTGGACGACGCGGTGCACAACATCACGGAGGCGCTGCGGCGCCGCGGCCTCTACAACAACTCCGTCATCGTCTACTCCAGCGACAACGGGGGGCAGCCGCTCTCCGGGGGCAGCAACTGGCCGCTGCGGGGTCGCAAGGTCAGCGGCGATACTCACCCGGCGCCGGCTATCCCCCGTCCCACAGACTCGTAACGCGGGTCGGCGCTACTTTGGGGGTCAAGGTAGAAGCGTTCACGTCGCGATCCCTGTCAGGTAGTACTTGGTATTGCCTGCGAATTCTACCAAACACTTGAAGGCCGAGCTGAAAGACAACGATGTTCAGAAGCTGACCATCGTGCTTCGAGGAATCGCAAAGAAGAAGATTGCCGCTAGAGAGACAAAGAGGCACGCGGGCGTGATGCGGGCCACCCACCCCCTCGTGTGCCGTGACGGCGTTAATGAGTGCTACTCGCTAACAGCACTGGTGAGCGGTAGCTCAGTGGTTAGTGAGCCGGGCTACAAGCTTGGCCACCCGAGTTCGAATCCCGCTCAAGGCCAACAACAGTAAAGATTTTCTGAACCGGTCCCTGACCTCCCTTAGGTCGACTCAGCCTCAAATGAGTACCTAGTGCAGTGCATAAATATCGCCACTAGGGAGACAAAGGCTGTCGGGCGTGGTGCTGGCCAGCCACCCGCTCGTGTGCCGTGCCGGCCTTCATAGGTGTAACTCGCTAACAGCACTTGACCCTACAGTCAGTCTGTTAAGGCTCTGCGGGGGATATTTGTCATTGGCTGTGTGAGCACCTGTCAGCTTGTGGCTGTGCGCGCAGCTGTGCGTGTGTTCGATTCCCGCTCACGGCAAACATCAGTGAACATATTCCGAATGGGTCATGAACCTCCCCTAGGTCGACTCAGCCTCAAATGAGTATCCTGGTGCGCATCTTTGTCTTCGGTTGCTTTGCGGCGGCGGCGGCTGTGACCTCCGTGCCGCGTGTGTCTCCATTGCCTCCCCCCCCGGCCCCCACAGGGCACCTACTGGGAGGGCGGCGTGCGGGCCGTGGGCTTCGTGCACAGCCCTCTGCTGCGGCTGAAAGGTCGCGTGAGTCGCGCGCTGGTGCACGTGTCCGACTGGTTCCCCACGCTGCTCGGCCTCGCCGGGGCGCCCCCCGAGCCGGCCCTGGACGGCCACGACGTGTGGGGGGCCCTGAGCGAGGGGGCCCCGTCGCCCCGCACAGAGATCCTGCACAACATCGACCCGCTCTACAACCGCCCGCGGGGGGGGTCGCGAGCCGCCGGACACGGCCTCTGGAACACCGGCGTGCAGGTGGGTGCTGGGTGGGTGCTGGGTGGGTATTGGGTGGGCGGGTGAGCGGGTGGGTGAGCTGGAGGATGTGGGTGGTTCTGGGCTTTCCCTAGGTCGACTCAGCCTCAAATGAGTACCTAGTACGGTGTGTAAACATTACCACTAGGGAGACAAAGGCGGCCGGGGGTGGTGCTGGTCACCCACCTCTTCGTGTGCCGTGTTGACCTCCGTCGGTGCTTGCTAGCGGCACTTGACCCTACAGCCGGTTAAGGCTATACGGGGGACCTTTGTCTTGCCGGATGGGTGGGTCAGGAGCGTCCTCCGAGACCTCTTAAAGTGACCTCTGAACCCCACGGCAGTGGCCGCACCCTCTCACAGGCCTGTCGTGTGAGAGGGACGTTCGTCGTGTGACAGCCAAACAGATTTTTGCAAAAACTATCGTCCAAAATGTAATTTAGCGGAATTAAGTGTGGAATCGGATTGGACTGATGAGAGTTTTGTTCAGTGATTGGTGACCGACTCCAAAAACTCGTGCCACTCGCGAACCCGTTTTAATCAAAACTAGATATGTATGAGTCAATATGGGTCTCGAGTTAAATCTATGGATTCTACAGCGCTTTGTGACCCTCGGGTGAAAGGCGCTATATAAATTTAATTATTATTATTATTACAGATACGTCTATTGGCCTCTTTGTGTACTACGTAAGTACGTGTACTACATAAGTACGTTGGTTTCAATGCGAGCACATGCTCCCCTGCGTGCGTCTCTGGGTCGAAAAGCCACTTGACAACCCGTTTCAACCACGGGCGGCCAAAACCCGGGTTCAAACCCAGGGCTTGGGCCGTTCGGGCCCCGCCGCGACCCGTACGCACGCCTCGCGGGACGCGCCACCCGCCGGCGTGACCTCACCCGGGTCTCCAACCCGCGGTTCTCCGCGTGCGGGGCGACAGGCGGCGCTGCGCCAGGGCGACTGGAAAATCCTGACGGGCGACCCGGGCTACGGCGACTGGGTGCCGCCTCAGACGTGGCCCGCCTTCCGGGGCAGCTGGTGGGCCCTGGAGCGCGCCGCGCCCGCCTGGGCCGCGGGGCCCGCGGGGGCCGCGGCGCCGCAGACCCTGTGGCTCTTCAACCTGTCGGCCGACCCGTTCGAGCGCTTCGACGTGTCGGCGCGCCACCCGGACGTGGTGCGGCGGCTGCTGGCCCGCCTGGCGGAGTACGCGCGCGGCGCCGTGCCCGTCAGCTTCCCCGCCGACGACTGGCGGGCCCACCCGGCCAGGCAGGGCGGCGTGTGGGGGCCCTGGATGCTGCCGCGCGGGGGAGGCCGGGCGCAGCACGGCGGCGGCGACGGCGGGGTTAAAGTCTCGCCGGCTGAGGCCGCGGTTTGGCCGCAAGCGGGCGGACGGTCGCTGGCGGCCGCCGCCTACTGCCGGCTGTGCAAGCTGCGCGGCTACCTGCGCCGCGCGCGAGCCGGGCGGACCGCGGGGGGTTCGCGCGCCGGGCCGGGCTCGCCGACCCGCGTGGAACGCGCGGCCGATGCGTCGTGGGGGCGTCATTCGTCCGGCGGTGGATTGACGGAGGGGACGGTGCGCTGAGCCTGTGACTGCGAGGTCGAGTTCGATCCCGGTGAGATTCCGCTCTGACCGATCACCGTAACCGGGTTCGTCTTTGTTGGGCGGATTGAATGAGTGTAGTCCGGTGAGAGCGCGTAAAGGCTTTGTTGTGTTAAGAGGCAGATCCTTGCCATAGAAATGTGGAATGTCCACCGATGGCTCAAGACGCCAATGGAGACGAGCACGTGATGGTGGCGCAGTGGGTAGCGCTGCTGCCTCACAGCCAGAAGGCCCCGGGTTCGAATCTCGGCTCGGGCGCCTTTCTGTGTGGAGTTTGTGTGTTCTCCCCGTGTCCGCGTGGGTTTCCTCCGGGTTCTCCGGTTTCCTCCCACAAGTAAAAAAAACACTCATTAATTATTTGGCCGATAAAATCATAATATATAGGAAGCAGTGTGTGACAATATGGCGCCGGCAAACCGCCTGGCTGCCTCCTCGCGCCTCTTGAGTCGTTCTCTCGTCAAATGAATCCCTTCGACATTGAATGAATACGTGCGCGTTATAAATGTAAAAAAATTATTATTATTATTATGCTGACAAAAAGTTCAACTCCTGGTTGAGATCCGGGGACTGGCACGGCCAGACTCACACGCATGCTCACACACCGAGACTCACACCCAGCCGTGACTCACACCAAGCCTCACACTCAACCCAAACTCACATCCCACCCTAGACTCACACCAGGACTCCCTCTCCAACCCCGCGCAGGGCGGGAGCGAACTGGGCATGAGGTTCGCGCTCCGAGGCCAGTATGACTCCAATGCGCTTTGCGACCCTCGGGTGAAAGGCGCTATATAAAATGCTATCATTATTATTATTAATGTGCCGCACGCCGCGCGCGCGCCGCCACGTGGCCGCCACGCGCATCCACACGGCGCCGCGTGTGATCGTCGTTGTTGTCTGTCGTCGTGTGCGCGTTGTCGCCGCTCGAGGTGAAATAAACCAAAGTGTTTTTTGAATGTACCGGGCACCACGCGTGAGATTGTAGTGACGTACAGGGTGGACCAAATGTCCTGTGACCCTCGTTTAATTCACTCCTAATACGTGTTTCCTTCGCTCATTCATTTCTGTTTTGAGTAGCCCGTATTTATGTATTTAAGACGGCTGATCCGAGTTGCTAAACACACGTAACAACACGCGTTACAACACACGTGACAACACAGCGTGACAACACAGCGTTCCGATGTCCAGAGGCTGACCATCGTGCTTTGAAGAATCGCGAAGAAGAAGAAGAACACACACACACACAACAACACAGCGTTTACATCTCGACTCGTATTGCCGTCATTTGGGGGCGTCGTGGTAGAGCAGGAATCCCGAGAAGGTGGTGTCGGCGTGAGTCTCGGCCGCCAGCTTGCCGTGCCCGGCCTCGGCCTGCATCCACACGGCGTCCCCCTTCCGCAGACGCAGCACGGAGCCTCCGGCCATCGAGCAGGTGGCGGCCCCGGCCGGCCCCCCCGCCGCGGCCCCCCCCGCGGGGGGGGTCGCCGCCGCCGCGCCGGTGCCCGCGGCCGACTTGAACTGGACGGCGTTGCCGTTGTGGCGCAGCGACACGCGGCTCGGCCCGGCGCCGGCCGTCACGTGGAACGAGAAGTAGTAGACGCCGGGCAGCGCGCACGTGAACTTGCCGCTCGACGCGTCGTAGTGGCTCTGGTCGTTGTAGGCGACCCGCGTGAACTTGAGCGGAGAGCCGCTCGCCGGGGTCACGGACGCGGCCAGGCCCACGGTGAAGGCCGAGCGCGGGCCGAGCGCGGGGGCCTCGTCCTTCGCACCCTTCTCGGTCGCGGGGCCGCGCTCCCCCCTGGGGCCCGGAGGACCGACCGGCCCGACGGGTCCTGTTATTGAAAATACACGTGTGCGGGAGACATGATGACGGGTAGTCATTATAATGATGATACAGGTGTAGGGATTTCACGCCTCGATTCAGGATGGTTGCTCTGCAGAGCCGTTCTTTCGCGATAGCCGTGTCACTGAGCGCTCGCCCTCTTTCCCTCGCGACGATGCTTCCAACGTGGGAGGCGAAACGTCGCGAGGGAGACAGGTAGACAGCTCGACACGGCTATCCCGAAAGAACAGCTCTGAAGAGCAACCATCAATTTCTAAGTCGCGCAAATTCCACGCCTGTACTATGGACGAGACACGGATAGGGAGGCGTAGCGAGGAAGCCGCAGCGAGAGGTGGGGGGGGAAGTCAGCCAGCGCCAACCTGCCAGACAGTGTCCATATATGTTGTGATGTTATCGACCAATTAATTAATGAGTGTTTTATTTAGTTGTGGGAGGCAACCGGAGAACGGCGAGGAAACCCACACAAACTGCACACAGAAATGCGCCCGAGGGAATCGAACTGTCTCGGGCAGGAATGTCTTTCCGCGCCGCCCTGCCGCCGAACAGTTTGAGTTACACAAGTGTGACTTACACACTTATGTGATTCACACGAGCGGTCTTAACTATCGGGCAACACAAGCAATTGCAGGTGTTCACCTGCAATTGCTTGTGTATTCGACAGCAGCACGACAGTGCGTTAGAGAGCAGCCTGCCACCGTGCGCGTTAAAAATTGTAATGTATTTACTATTATTAATAGTAACGGTGATATTAGGAAGGGGCGGCGCGGTGGCGTAGCGGTGAGTAGCGCTGCCGCCTCACAGCAAGAAGGCTCCCGGGTTCGAATCCCGGCTCGGGTGCCTTTCTATGGGGATTTTGCATGTTCTGCCCGTGTCCGCGTGGATTTTCGCCAGGCACCCCGGTTTCCTCGCACAGTCCAAAGACATGCTGCCGCATCGGTTAGTTGGCCTGCGGACCGAGTTGCCCCCGGTGCCCTGTGGTGGACTGTCGTCCCGTCCTGGGTGTGGCCCTGCCTTGCGCCCTGCGTCTGCCGGGATAGGCTCCGGCTCACCGCAACCCTCTGCAGGATTCGGCGGTTCCTGACGACGAATGAACGAGCGACGAGAGGAACGACACGGGACCTGCGTCGCCCTTCTCTCCGGCGGGCCCTCGCACGCCGTGCTGCCCGTCGCGCCCGTCGCGCCCGAGGGCTCCGGGCTGCCCCGGGCTGCCCGCGGCGCCGGGGCAGCCGCACGCACAGCGCTCCTCGGCCTTGCCGTTCGCGACGGCCGCGGTCACCGTGAGCGCCAGCACGCAGGACGAGAGCCACACCGCCGTCACCGCCATCGTGCCGTCTGAAGCAGACGTGACAGGGAAGAGACGTGCCATGCGGGGACGTCCCGGGTCGCGGCGGA
>JAZEWU010000038.1:6190856-6208095 GCA_036362915.1 Geotria australis | reverse complement strand
CCTGAGGCGGTTCGAATCCCGCCTCGAACACTGGCTCCTATCCTAACACTGCCTCCTATCTAATACTGGCTCCTATGTCTAACACTGGCTCCTATCTCGAACGGTGCTGGCTCATCTCTAACACTGGCCCCTGTCTATAATACTGGCTCCTATGTCTATCACTGGCCCCTGTCTCTAATACTGGCTCCTATGTCTAACACTAGCTCCTATCTCAAATGATGGCTCCTATCTGTAACAAAAAATACCCTAATTTATTAATTGGCCGATAACATAATATATAGGACGCAGTGTCTGGCGGGTTGGCGCCGGCTGACTCCCCGCCTCTCTGCGGATCCTCGGACTTGCATTTTAATTTAAGATTTTAGATATTTATTTCAACTGAGCACCAAGGAGTAAACATGCATTCTTGTATCCATCCATCCATCCAGTCAGAAACCGCTTAATCCTGTAGAGGGTCGCGGTGAGCCGGAGCCTATCCCGGCCGCACAGGACGCAAAACAGGGCTATACCTATGATGGGACGCCAGTCCATCACAGGACGACGGGGGCAATTTAGTCAGTAGGTGAATTAACCTAGTATACGTGACTAGGTCATCGTGAAACTACTGTGGAATTGTCTGCTCGCTTAACGTCACGCGGCTATTGGAAGAAGGGGGGGGATCAATTCGCTTGAGCTGCACCACGTGAGAAACAACACCTAAGCTGTAACTGAAAATACATTTCAATAAAGGAGGTTCGCACTGTGACCGACCACGTACCGGTTTGATCTTTGGGAGGAAGCTGGAAGGAAAGACAGGGGAGGAAGATGAGAGGAGGTTGATAGTAGAGCGGGGAACAAAACTACTCAGTGTTAGAGAAGTAATAATAATAATACAATTTATAGAGCGCATTTCACCCGAGGGTCACAAAGCGCTGCACAAGGTTGCGGAGAGAACGACATGTCAACGACGACAGGGAACGTAAAATATGCCGGAGCAAAGGGATCACGAGATATCTGGACCACCCTGTACACGGGGTTTGGCGCGGGTGTGTGGCTCACCTATGCCGCCGTGGATCGCCGGGTGTCGGGTGCCGGGTCGCGTGGAGCAGAGCTCCGCTTTATATGAGTCCGGACGCGGGAGGCAATCCACCCTGGCGCGGGAGGGGTCGCGTTGCAGCGGGGAGGGGGCAGCGGGCACAGCGGGTGGGCAGCGCGCATAGCCGCAGGGGCAGTGGCCAGGACGGGAAGACACAGCTGCCCGACCAGCCGACCCCACTACGGGTTGGGTCCTGCATTTGGTGCGGCACCCAGGATCCATCCATCCATCCGTCCGTTGTCAGAAACCGCTTAATCCTGTGCAGGGTCGCGGTGAGCCGGAGCCCATCCCGGCAGACACAGGGCGCAAGGCAGGGCTATTACCCAAGATGGGACGCCAGACCATCACAGGGCACCGGGGGATATTTAGTCCGCAGGCCAATTAAGCTATGCAGCAGCATGTGTTTGGACTGTGGGAGGAAACCGGATCTATCCGCAGCTGCATAATCTTAACTGATGTAGCGCTCGTCATACACTCCGGCTCAAAGCGCTGAACAGACACTTACAATAATTGCTCTCCACAGCTGTTGTTTCGGGATAGCCGTGTCACTAAGTGTCCCTGCTCCCTCCTTCGCGACGTTTCGCATGCCACGACGGAGGCGTCACGAGGCTCCACAATAGCTTCGTATTCGCTCCTCGCTACACAATAGCTTCGTATTCGCTCCTCGCTACAGGCGCCCGGAGCGAAGGGCGGCCGCAGCGACCCCGGCTGCGGGAAACGAAACGTGCTCGTGGTGTTGTGCCGGACGAGCTAATAATCAACCACTAACGAGCGTTCGATCATCGCCCACGGCTCGGCTGCCAGTTTGCGTAACCTTGACGTGAACTGGCGGAACGTTTGCGAATAAACAAAACACGTTTGGAATGACCGTTAGAAGCGTAGCGGGCACGGCGGCATGGCATTCGTGAGGGGCAGTAGCGCAGCGTGGACAACACCCAGTAACGGTCTGAGTGGCTATGGGGCCCCAAGCACAATTCAATGATGGACCCCCCCCCTCCCTCCACACTGAATAACCAGGCCTGAATCGTCCCAAAGATGTTGCAAAAATACATCCATCCATCCATTTTCAGAAACCGCGTAATCTTGTACAAGGTCGCCGTGAGGCCGGAGCCTATCCCGACAGACACAGGGCGCAAGGCAGGGCTATATCCAGGATGGGACGCCAGTCCATCGCAGGGCGCCTGGGGAAATTTAGTCAGTACGCCAATTAACCTGGCAGCATGTCTTTGGACGGTGGGAGGAAACCGGAGTGCCTGGCGAAAACCCACGAGGACACGGGGAGAACATGCAAACGCCACAGAGTAAGGCCCCGGAGCCGGGATTGCTAAATTTGAATCTTAAATTTAAGATTTATTTTATCAGAGCACAAGCATTCTTGTAAACAAACAGTCTTGTATACGTGACTACTCAATAGTGAAACTGTTGTGGAATTTTCTGTATCAGTCATAAATCTGACCTCTTTTCACCTCGTGCGTACTCATGGATTATTGCCGTAAGATTGTAGAATCGTGTGCATCAGTTCCATATTGGGAACTATGTCAACTAGAATTGCGCTGCGTTGCTTTCATTTGAAATGTCCTCAAACCCTCCATGCAGCAATACACGTAACGTGACGAACCGATCAATCGATAGAACACGAACGTCGCTCAGTCAAACAGCCATCCGACCCCCCCTCCCTCCACCCGCGGTGGGGCCCCCTCTAACGCCCCATGGTTAACGGAGCCGATTGCACCGCGGGGGCAACCGGCCCTCACACCGAGTGGCCCATCACAGCGGGCCCCTTGTTACACTGTCGCTATTGATGAAGCCACCTCCTGGAGCCTCGAGGTGACCCTGGCCACAGCAGCGTGTGGAGAGACGTTGCTTCGTGACCGACACGTGTCCGCTGGTGCCGAATTTGCAGCAACGCCACTTGCCCACAGAGCGGTATCTATTTTAATAATCGTAATAATGTTTCATTTATAACGCGCACATATTCATTCAACGTCGAAGGTATTAATTCGACGAGAGAAAGATTCAGAGACGCAACGAAAGCGCAGAGGTGGAGGAGGCAGCCAAGCGGTTAGCCGGCGCCCACATATTGCCACACATTGCTTCCTATATATTATGTTATCGGCCAATTAATTAATGAGGTTTTTTTTTAAGTTGTGGGAGGAAACCGGATAACCCGGAGGAAACCCACGCAGAGCAGGGGGACAACACGCAAACTCGAACCGCCTCGGGCAAGACCATTCTTTCTGTGAGGCACGGATGTTACCACTGCGCCACCCTGCCGCACAGTGATGACGGGTTGCGTCAACCCCCACGCAGGATTTGAACTCGCGAGCAAAGGTCGCGAGCCGCTCGCTCCGCCAGTGAGCCAGTAACAAACACAGGTCTGATCACGGTCACCGGATGCTTGTGAATAAATAACCACCTTATATTTCCACGTCCTTGCTTGAAATGTTTTTAATGTTATTGCTGCTCGCGAGACCGCTTGCGCGCAAAGGCCAATCGGAGCGCAGGGCCCCTGGGGTCGGCCTGACGCTGCTCGGCGCGTGCCCGCGATCCCCCGAGCGCACGAACGACCATTGCACGAGAAGGGCCTTTGACCGAAAAGTCACCGATCCCGGCAGACACAGGGCGCGAGGCGGGGCTACACCGTGGATGGGACGCCAGTCCATCGCACAGACGTGCGCGTCGAGTGAAAAGAAAAGCGTCGACAATTGACATCGCGCACATCCTCTGCTCCCACATCGAGTCGTCAAAACCTGCAGCAGTACAAACACTGGTTTGTCTCATCACCAAAATGTTATTGGACACCCACTGGAGGCTCTGAAAGCACCACAGTCACCCTTTGCAGGCTGCCCGTCGGCCCTGTGCCAATTGGGGGGGTGGGGGGGGGGTGGTCGCTGCTTCAGTGTCCACGATGGACCAATGCGTCACGCGGCACTCGGGCCGGCCACTGCCTGCTTGTCCACTGCACCGTCACTCAAGAAGCCACAAAAGGGCTCTGAGCTAATTTCAGAATTAAATACTTAGTTAAGGAAATACATTCAAAACGTGCCACTTCCGTTAGCGTGAAACTTTCCCGGCAGAAAACGAATAAGGCGAAGCGAAAACAAACTCGACGGGCCGCCGGCCCGCAGCCCCGTCAGAAGTTCTCCAGAACGCGGAAGTGGTTCTCCAGGGAGGAGAGCTCCGTCTCAAAGTGGACCTGCTCCGTGACGGTCGCCCCGAGCTCGCGCAGGACGCGCACGAACCGCCGCTGCTCGTTGCCGATCCACGCGCGCATCGGGTCGCGCACCTGGTACGGCGTCACGTGGACGCGCACCTCCACGCCGGCGTCGCGCAGCTCGCGCAGCGCGTCGGGGCACGTGACCCAGGTGTCGCGGCCGCCCGAGTGGCCGCCGTCCAGCCAGTACATGTCGCGCACGGCGCGCGGCGCGGGCGCCAGCGCCGCGTCGCCCCGCGCGGCCGCCAGCTCGTGCACCAGCTGGTTGAGCACCACGCAGCCCTTGCTGAAGCCGACCAGAGTCACGGCGCGCGGCGACGAGAACGGCGCCTCCGTCCGCAGCGGGGCCACCGCGGCGGCGAGCTCCGGCGAGCGCCGCGCGTCCGGCCCGGCCCCGGGGCCGCCCGGCCCGTCGCCGCTCCCGTGGCCGGCGAGCAGCTCCGCCGCGGCGCCGGCGAGCAGCTCGCGGAGGTGCGAGAAGGCCGCGCGGCCGCCCTCGTGCTCGGGCGCGCCGAACAGGTTGCTCCGCACGAAGTTGTCGTAGCAGCTGAACTTGTGCAGGTGCATGCGGGCGGCGCGCACCAGCCACACGCAGCGGCCCGGGAAGCGGCGCGCGAGCAGGCACGCCGTCTCCTCCAGGCTCCAGCGCTGCCAGCGCGCGTTGTCCGGGTGCGCCGCCATCTCGTCCCGGTAGCCCTGCCGAGACACGCCGGGGGCCGAGCTTGGGGGACGAGCGTCGGGGCCGAGCTTGGGCGGGCACCTCCGCTCGCTCCCTCGCGCGCGCGACGACAACCGCCGCTAGCGACGCGCCGAAACCCCCCCCGGCCGCGGCACCTGTATGTCCCCGGGGAAGTAGACGACGTGGCGCAGGGGAGACGCGGCGGCGCTGGGCACGGCCACCAGCACGTCGTTCGTGGCGGTGCCCACGCCCGCCACCCCGACCAGCCGCAGCAGCGCCACGCGCGCCTCTCCGCGGCCGCACCACATGGCCTGCACACGGCGGAGGACGAGCGGAGACGCGGTGTCGACGGAGGTTTTCAAGCCACAACAATCATCACCATTGTCAGAAACCGCTTAAACCTGTACAGGGTCGCAGTGAGCAGGAGCGTATCCCGGCAGACACAGGGCGCACGACGGAAGGGCTATACCCAGGATGTGACGCCAGGGCACCGGGGGCGATTTAGTCCGCAGGCTAATTAACCTATGCAGCAGCACGTCTTTGCACTGTGGGAGGAAACTGAAGTGCCCGGAGAAAATGCATGGGGAGAACATGCAAACTCCACACAGAAAGGCGCCCGAGCCGGGAATCGAACCCGGGTCCTTCTTGCTGTGAGGCGGCAGCGCCACCCACCGTTACGCCACCGTGCCGCCCTTATATAGAAACCCACAGACCCGTACAGCAAGCACACACGCTCACACGGCACAGAGAATGATCTTATTGCTGCTGAACCGTGCTCTTCTTTAAAGCCACTGATTGCCACAGCGTCACTGATGAAGCAGGGCGTGCGGACTACAGTTCCTCACCTCCTCATTCACCAAAGACAAAAATCCCCCGTACAGCCTTAAACAGACTGTAGGGTCAAGTGCCGTTAGCGAGCACCTATGAATGTCGACACGGCACACGAGGGGGTGGGTGACCAGCAGCACGCCCGGCCGTCTTTGTCTCCCGAGTAGTAATGTTTACCCACCGCACTAGGTACTAATGTGAGGCTGAGTCGACCTATTGGAGGCCAAGGACCGGTTCATAAAATCGTCACTGGTGTCGATGGCCGTGAGCGGGTCGTCAGGTTTGTAGCCCAGCGCGCTAACCACTGAGCCACCGCCCCGCACACCGCTCACCTCCTCACTCACCGGCTCCTCACCCACCACCTCCTCACTGAAAGACAACGATGTCCAGAAGCTGACCATCGTGCTTCGAAGAATCGCAAAGAAGAAGACTCACCAGCTCGCCCGCCTCACCGCCTCCTCAACCCCCGCTCGGCCTCATGGATTGGCAGGGTTATGGTGGAAGAAACGGTATAGATTTTATGCCAAACATGGATCAGGAGTGGGGATTTTGGATCTGGATTGGTTAATAGGCGGGTGCGCGACTATGATCCATGCCGGGTCCTACAGCTCACCCTGCAGATCGGGCCAATCGCTGCACGGGTCAATACGTGCAAATCGAAACGGGGGGGGGAATCGCTACGTCGAATCTCTACACGGCTACTCGCTATTCACGCAGTATATATACCTTGCGTAGGAATCGCTATATGCACTCGAATCGATACTCAAGTAGTCCAATCCCTTGTATAGGAATCGCTAGACATGTGTGAATCGATACTCAAGTAGTCTATACATTGCATAGGAATCGCTACAATACGAGAATTGATACTCACGTAGTCTATACCTGGCATAGGAATCGATATAAGCACAGGAATCGCTTTGAGGGAATCGCTTAAAGTGGCAGGGAAGACATGGCGTCCTGGCGGCGGTGTGGTGTCGGCGGCGGCGTCTCTCCGTGTCTCTGCTTCTGCCTCTGCCTCAGTCTCTGCGTGAGCGGCGCGACCGACAAGTGCGAGCGCCTCCTCATGGGACAATATCCTCAAGAAGGCGCTGCCTCTCGTGCCTGCTGTGCTGTCTGGTGGACATTCCACATTCCCGTGTTTGTCGTGTCAATGCAGGAATTCCGTATAGAGTTTGCAAGCTCACTGGGTATTTTTTCTGCTGTAATAATAAACATATCTATCTGTCAGTGTTAGAGACAGGAGCCAGTGTTAGACACAGGAGCAAGTATGGCAGGAATCCCGTAAAGAGCTTACACGCTCACTGTGTGTCTTTTTTTGCTGTAATAAACATTAATTCATTGATTGTCAGATCGCTTAATCCTGTACAGTGTACAGGGTTGCGGTGAGCCGGAGCCTATCCCGGCACTAAAGCCTTCGTGTTAAATCGATGTAAGGCAGGGTTAGGCGTGCCGCTTGTGTCGCTGAGGGGAGGTGATGAGGGACCGGTGGCTCAGTGGTTAGCGCGGTGGGCTACCAACCTAGCCACCCGAGTTCGAATTCCGCTCACGGCCACCACCAGTGACGATTTTCTGAACTGGTCTTGCGCCTCCCCTAGGTCGATTCAGCCTCAAATGAGTACCTAGTGCGGTGTGTAAACATTGCCACTAGGGAGACAAAGGCGGCCAGGCGTGGTGCTGGTCACCCACCTCTTCGTGTGCCATGTCGACCTTCATTGGTGCTACTCGCTAACGGCACTTGACCCTGAAATCTGTTATGGCTATACGAGGGATCTTTGTCTTTGAGGGAAGCTGGGCACTAGCGGCCTTAACCATGGGGCAACCCAGGCAATTGTAGTTTGGCCGAGTGGCACGGTGCGCGGTGAGTGGCGCTGCCGCCTCAGCAAGAAATACCCAGGTTGGATTTCCGGCTCGGGTGACTTTCTGTGTGGGGTTTTCATATTCTCTCCCCGTGGCCGCGTGGGGTTTCGCCGGGTACTCCGGTTTCCTCACACTATCCAAAGACACGCTGCCTAGGTTCTCTAACACTGGGTTTTGTTAGTAACATTGACTCATATCTGTACTCCTCTCTGGACGACTGTTAAAAAGAGCTACATAGCTCAACAGAATGGAACCCAGGTTAAGAGGGTTCCTGTGTGGATGGGAAACTACGCGTGGTTGATGACGAGTGACCGGTTCGCTGTTCCAGTCACTTGTGTGTTTCCAGGGTTGAGATTCTCTCCTTGACTCGGTGGGCACGTATCTCTGCCTGAGCCCCGAGATTAACGACACCACGCAGGAGCCGGTCGGGTGCAGGAACGGAACGGCGCCAGGTACGCGGAGCGAGCAGGCGACCCTGGGGCTCTCTCTCTGAGAACATTGTCAGAATGCATCGTCAGAAACCGCTTAATCCCTGTACAGGGTTGCGTTGAGCCAGAGCCTATCCCGGACAACACAAAGGCCACCGGGCGTGGTGCTGGCCACCCACCCCCTCGTGTGCCCTGTCGACCTTCACAATTGCTCCTCGCTAACAGCACTCGCCCCCTACAGTCTGTTAAGGCTACGCGGGGGATTTGTGTGTGTGCGTGCGCGCGCGCAGTGCCGTGCTACCCGGCGCCGAACGTGACGTGTGTGGACGCGCAAGGCCGCGAGAGGAGCTTCGACGGCGAGCACGTCGGCTTCACGCAGCTCGTGCCGTGCCGCGACACGTGAGGGCCCGCGCCCCCCTCCGCGCCCCCCTCCGCGGCCTCCCCCGTGACCCCCCCCCGTGACCCCCCCGTGACCCCTCGCGACCCCTCGCGGCCTCCAATCCTCGCTAGCCGCGCCGGACGACCGAGAAGCTCCGAGTCGCTCGCGCGCCGCGCGTCGGCGTGATCGCGCGCTCGCGCGAGAACCGAGCCGGCGATCGTTTCCCGTGTCGAGCCCCGAGCCGGTCGTTCGTATTCCGCGTTCCTACGGCAGGGGCGAGTCTGTTCGTGTGACCGACCGCCGCGGTATTCCACAAGGTGGTAACCGTTTTATCGACCCCGCAGAGGGACGATGGGCTGAATCGACACGCGTGCAACGATTTAATTGCGCACGTGTCGAAAATACCCTACGTTCACTCCTTATTTGAGATTGTTCCTTAATAATACGTTTTCAATCTGCGCCAAGCCTATATAGCTAATCGCTCGGATAACGATAGGCTTAGTCCAGATTTGAAACGGCCGCTGCCCTCCCTAACCCTAACCCTAACCCTCACCCCCTACACATAGAGAACCTGGGAAGTCGAGCAGGGGTTCTCGCCAGATTCCCTCGGTCCCGATGAAGCTGATTGCAACTGTCGGCGAAACGTCGTACCTTCATTGTAAAATGTCGCGGTTCGCTCTTCAACACGCCGTGATGTCACGTGCTCGAGCGCGCGAGCTCACCGCGGCGATTGTCGTCGCAGGAACGGGTACCACTACACGGTGGCGGTGGCGCTCTCACTCTTCCTGGGCTGGCTCGGAGCCGATCGCTTCTACCTGGGCTACCCCGCCCTGGGTAGGAGTGCCCTGCTCACACGCCACGTCACCGCCTGGTCGTGCCACCTCCTGGTCATGTCATCGCCAAGTTATACCACCACCTGGTCATTCCATGAAGCGGTCGCGGCGACGCATGCTGACCCTTTTTTATTGCCGCGCGTGTGCGTCTCGCAGGCCTGCTCAAGTTTTGCACGGTCGGCTTCTGTGGCATCGGCAGCCTCGTGGACTTCGTCCTGATCGCCATGCAGGTGAGAGCGGGCCTCCCGCAGCCCGGCCTGCGTCCGCGTTTAGCGACGAGCGGCTGGACTAGTGCCCCGGCTCCGATGAGATCCCGGCTTCCAATACAAGAGACCCACGACGTTCAGTTTAGTTCGGTACTTAACTTGCCTTCAAATACGAGTTAAACATATCGGTTTTTCCGTCAAGTGCCGAACATTACTGCGCGAGAAGTGCTTGTGGGAAGTTGCTGCCTTCAGCTGTGCACCAGAGGTCACCAGAGGTCACCGGTGATCTCGGAGGTAGCTCTGTGACGTCCACCACTTCGGACCATTCTGTAGGACGAAGGGTCGCGCTGGCCTGCGTGAGACCCAAACGATGTTTTGTGGCGTTTGCACGTTCTCGCCGTGTCCGCGTGGGTTTTTTTGCCTGGCACTCCGGTTTCCTCCCGCGCTCCAAAGACACGCCGCCGCTACTGCCTATGTTCATTGCCTACCGACTAAAATTGCCCCCGGTCCCCTACGACGGACTAGCGTCCCATCGGGGGTATAGCCCTGCCTCGCGTACTACATCTGCTCGGATCGGCTCCGTCCTCCCCGCGATCTTGTACACGATTAAGCGGGGACCGATAACGAATAAATAAAATCTACGTCCACCGGACCAGTTTTCTCGAGCACGGCTCTCGGTCGACAACGTCTCCCGCGCGCCTTCGCGCCCTCTCGCCCGGCAGATCGTGGGACCCTCGGACGGTTCGAGTTACATCATCGATTACTACGGGGCGCGCCTGGCCCGGCTGCCCGTCACCAACCAGACTTACCGCAGTCCTCACACGGAGCTGTGAAGCGGAGCCCTCGGCGCGCGGGTGCAACCGTGGCGGCGAACGTCGCCCCACGGTCGTTCTCCGGGACTGCGGCGCACTCCCTCGCCGTGCGGATCGCATCTGCCGTGACGCCTGTGCAACCAACACCTGGTGTATAGCTGGCAACGAGCTCACGGTACCCTTAGCAATGGGAAGGATTCCGAGAATGTCTGCTTCCGGTGCACTTTGTAATAATGATTATAAATGCTATTTATAACGCGTGGCACATATTCATTACATTTTGAAGGTATTAATTCGAAGAGAGAACTACTCAGAGGTGGCAAGTTCCCTCCTGGCATCTCTAAACATTACGTTCAATCAGTCGGGGGGTTTTCAATCTTTTGCACCTTAAGGCCTGCTTGGGTCTGGTCTACACGGACCACCAGGTGGTGCTCGCGGCCCACTGATGGGTCGCGATCCTTCAGTGGGTTCTAGGGTCGCAGCAGTGAGCGGCCGGCATTCCCGAGGGCCTGGGTTCGCGTCCAGGCAGCCCCGGCCGACGGCGAAACCGGGGGATTGAACAGAGTTGAGCCGATGGTCTTGGCCCAGGCACCAACGGCGGCACTAAAAACCATCGTTCAATTCAGTGTGTCGCTTAACTTGACAGGTTTTCTAGGCGTGATCATTGCAAGTAGATTGGTGTGCCTGCCGTACAATGAGAGGTTCTGTGGCACGGTTTGCGAGAGAGTGCATCATTCCCTGTTGTCAGTAGGTCACTTAGGAAGGGATTTTTGATAGTGATAAAAACGATGTATAACGTGCACATATTCATTCAATTCTGAAGGTGTTTATTGGAAGGAAGAGAGAATGACTCAGAGGTGCAAGGTAACCTGCAGAGGGTGGGGAGAGTCAAGCCACACGGTTAGCCGGCGCCAACCCGCCAGATACTGCGTCCTATATGTTATGTTATCGGCCAATTAAGTTGTGGGGAGAAACCCACGCAAAACGGGGAGAGAACCCACAAACTTCACACAGAAAGGCGCACGAGGCAGGAGTCGAACCGCCTCAGGCAGGGCTTTCTGTCTACGAGGCGCAGACGTTAGCGCAGAAATCCGTCTGTGAGGTTGCCTTCTGCAGCCCGCTGTCCGACGCGGGGCGATTCAGCGCTCCTCGAGTTTCCACCGGAGGCTTCATCTCGCGACACGACGCGGGTTGCGCAAGGTGGGGAAAACTTTATTTACAGAGCGCAGGTGGTGAACCAAAAGTAAACACGGTTTCGTCATTGTGCTGTCGCGTCGTCCGGGCCATCGCGTGCGCACTGCTCCCGTGGTGGAGGAGCTCGTTTACCATGTAAACAGTAGCACACACGCTTGTATTAGTCAGTTGCGTTTCAGTTGGGCGATTGTAAAGCTACAATGCAGCGAGGGCTGAGAGCGGTGTGTGTGTGACTACTGTTTTTCGTTGCCCATGCTTTGAAATGTATGTTTAATATTTGAATTAAAAATACTTCCTTTGTAAATTCCATTGAGCGCAATTGTTTTTATATTTGTACCAAGGACTCTTGTGAACGCTCGGATGACTGCAGCAGTGTTTGCGAAATCATGTCTCGGTCTATAAACACCTGGCAATGGTGGGTGCATGTTTTCACTAACTTTGGTTACATGTAAACTCTGAACTGGTTTTGATAGGACTTAAACGGACTAAGGAATGTATCTGGCTTTGGTCTGTGGAAAAGGTGTTAACTGTTAGAAGCATGTGGATAAGCTTGTCTGTGGGGAGCGGTGAGCTTGGTGGTTAGCGCGCTACGAACCCGACGACCAGAGTTCAATTCCCGCTCACAGGGTTGTGGTGAGCCAGAGCCTATCCCCTCCAGACAAAGGGCGCAAGGCAGGGCTATACCCAGGATGGGACGCCAGTCCATCATTGGGCACTGGGGGCAATTCAGTTAGCAGGACAATTAACCTATGCAGCGGCATGTCTTTGGACTGTGGGAGGAAACCGAAGTGCCTTGCGAAAACCCACGCGGACACGGGGAGAACATGCCAACTCCACACAGAAAGGCACCCGAGCCGGGATTCAAACGCGGGACCTTCTCGCTGAGAGGCGGCAGCGCTACTCGCCGCTACTCCACCGTGCCGCTGCACACCTCAAGTCGGAACACAATACGAGATGTGGGGAACCGCCCCGTGGGGAACTGCCCCGTGTGCACGTTCAAAGGCCGCATTAAAGCAAACGACAAAGCTCCGTTCGTCAAGCATCACAAGTTGTCGTTGCTCCTAAGCGGCTGAGGAATGTCGTTGCTCCTAAGCGGCTGAGGAATGTCGCTGAACTGCAGCGAGCTGGTCGTGTCGGCGATCGGCGACACGTGCTGCAGGATCGTCTCCGACAGGAAGTGCGGCGCGCTCGCCTGCGGCGTATCTGCTCGCAGCACACGCGGCGCGTACACCGACGGGCGTCAACAACACACGCGAGGATTTACCCTGTCTGGTCATCGTCAGAAACCGCTTAATCCTGTACAGGGTCGTGGTGAGGCCGGAGCCTATCCCGGCAGACACAGGGCGGAAGGCAGAGCTATACCCAGGATGAGACGCCAGTCCAGCACAGGGCACGGGGGGAAATTTAGTCAGCAGGTCGATTAACCTAGGCGGCAGCATGTCTTTGGACTGTGGCAGGAAACCGGAGTACCCGGCGAAAACCCACGCGGACACGGTGGGGGGTGGTGGGTGAACGTGCAAACTCCACGCAGAAAGGCACCCGAGCCGGGATTCGAACCCGGGGGCCTTCTTGCTGTGAGGCGGCAGCGCTACTCACCGCTACGCCGCCGTGCCCGACAGGTGTGAAGATCTTTAAACACCAAGCGGACAACCTCGTAGCGTATACACGAAGCGAGGTGTATGTGCGTGCGTTCGCCGTCGACCTTCACGGGTGTTACTCGCTAACGGCACTTGCCCCAACAGAATGTTAAGGCTACACGGGGGATCTTTGTTCAGTGTGCTTACCGTCGTAAGGCACGAGCTGCACTTTGTTCCGGATGTCGATGTCGCCCTGGAGGATGTTGCGCAGAGTCAGGTAGAAGAGCTTCGCCTGCTCCAAGCGGTCGTCGGCGCTGAAACCAGCTTGTCTATGGTTGGACATCTCGAGCAGCGCTCGCAGAGGTGTCGCAAACTCCACCACGACGTAGTGCTCCTGCGGGCAAGACCACCTTTGTCGGCATTAGGGCAGAGATTGATTGGGCGCCTGTCTGTGTGGAGTTTCGCATGTTTCTCCATCGTGCCCGCGTGGGATTTCGCCGGGCACTCCGGTTTCCGCCCACAGTCCAAATAATAATATTTTTACATTTATAACGCACACATTCATTCAATGTCGATGGTATTCATCGACGAGAGAACGACTCAGGCGTAGCGAGGAAAGCGCAGAGAGGCGGAGGAGGCAGCTAGGCGGTGGGCCGGCGCCATATTGCCACACACTGCTTCCTATATATTATGATGTTATCGGCCAAATATTTAATGAGTGTTTTTTTTTTACTCGTAGGAGGAAACCGGAGAACCCGGAGGAAACCCATGCAGTACAGGGGGAGAACACACAAACTCCACACAGAAAGGCGCCCGAGCCGAGATTCGAATCCGGGGCCTTCTTGCTGTGAGGCGCAGATGTTACCACTGCGCCACCCTGCTGTTGCATAGGTTAATTGGCCTGCTGACTAAATTGCTCCCCCTCGGTGTCCTGTGATGGACTGGCGTCCAATCATGGGTATAGCCCTGCCTTGCGCCCTGTGTCTGCCGGCATAGGTTCCGGCTCACCGCGACCCTGTACGGTCTTCTTCTTTGCGATTCTTCGAAGCGCGATGGTTAGCTTCTGGATATTGTTGTCCTTCAGCTCGGCCTCGAAGTGTTTGGTAGAATTCGCAGGCAATACCAAGTACTACCTGACAGGGATCGCGACGTGAACGCTTCTACCTTGACCCCGTGAGACCGTACCTTGTCGTCGGAATCCAACACCCTGTGCACAGTGTGCTTATAGCTGCGCCCCGCGATGCCGCCGCGGTTCTGCAGACGCTCGGGAAGGTTCCCGTCGACGCTGATGTGCTGGTCCTGCTCGGAAATCGTGTCCGTCACGTGGCAGCTTATAGGGATCAGGATGAACAGCTTCTTCGTGCTTGCTGTAAACACGCGTCCCGGACCCGAGTACTGTGCCACTTTGTCACACAGGTCTGGAAAAATACACACAACCCATCCATCCGTCCGTTGTCAGAGACCGCTTAATCCTGTACAGGGTCGCGGTAAGTCGGAGTCTATCCCGGCAGACACAGGGCGCAAGGCAGGGCTATACTCAGGATGGGACGCCAATCCATCACAGGGCACCAGAGGCAATGAGGTCTGCAGGACAATTAACCTATGCAGCGGCTGTGGGAGCAAACCGGAGTGCCCGGCGAAAACCCACACGGACGCGGGGAGAACATGCAAACTCCACACAGAAAGGCATCCGTGCCGGGATTCGAACCCGGGGCCTTCTTGCTGTGAGGCGGCAGCGCGACTCACCGCTACGCGACCGTGCCGCCATTAAAATACGCACGCCAGGAATAAAAACCACGCGCGCGAACGGACGATTCCGTAGCGGTGTCCACCCCGCGTTCGTCCTCATGTTTAATTCAGCTGAGCTGAAAGACAACGATGTCCAGAAGCTGACCATCGTGCTTCGAAGAATCGCAAAGAAGAAGATTCGCGACAATAAGAATGATGTTCAAAGTCACGCAATGAGAAGACACCACATTCACATCATCAACTCGTTCGCCAAAGGAGAATCCTTTGAGCGCTGGTGTTGTTATCGTCAGGTTTTGGACAGATATCGGATGACACTTACACTAAGAGGTTGCGCAGCGACGGCCAAACACATCATCGCCCCTCCCGGCCACCCGAGCCACGGGCCTCTTCACCAAGAAGAGCTTGCTAGCTCACGGGGTGTTTTTATGCTGCAATAATAAGCATTTATCGACATCTATCTATCTATCTAAGAGGATGCACGGCTACAGCAGCATCGCGGCTGAAACCGACCGCCTCAGGGACAGAGTCTACCGCCCACGCCATCCGGATGCTGAGCCACCAGCATCCGGAAATTCCCGCCAACATGAGCACTGATCGCTGTCAAACAGAGGCCCCCATTGCTGCGATGCGCCATAATGCATGTCACTTACAGTTGCTGTCTATGCATACGCTATTGGTACGTATTATCATATCATAGAATTCTTGACTTGTTTCTTTCTTAATACTGAAGCATGTATGTTGCACAGAATTGTTTTGCACAGAGTTGAGAGAGAGAGAGAGATTTAACGGGAACAAAGAATGTCACTGCCACGTACCTCGTGTGTATAATAATATAATTTTATATAGCGCCTTTCACCCGAGGGTCACAAAGCGCTGCACAAGGGCCGCGGAGAGAACGGCATGTCAACAACGACAGAAAAAAACCAACTAATAAAACAAAACGAAGCAACAAAAATTAAATGATTAAGGCTGCTTCTAATACACCGAAAGGTCGTAAAACTGGCAATCTTAAGAGCGGCAAAAATCTGCCAGCGTCCCCTAAGATGGCCGTCACTTCTTTAAAGACAAACACGGAGGGAGACAGGGGGAGACACAGGGACACAGAGACAGGAAGACAGACAGACACGAGGAGGCTTTGATGGTTGCTCTTCAGAGCTGTTCTTTCGGGATAGCCGTGGCGAGCGCTCTTTCTCTCCATCACTCGACACGGCTATCCCGAAAGACCAGTGCTGAACAGCGATCATTCTGAATTGAGCCGTGAAAACCTATATCAGTACACAACTGTATGTGATCGATACGCTTGACTTGAGCAAGGCTCCTGGGAACGGAGGTGGAGGCTCACCTGGCAGCACGAGCTTGAGGTAGCCCACGTAGTAGGACCAAGCCAGGCCATGAGCCACGTTCAGATGCTTCATCTCCGATATGTCGGACACGTCAGCGATCGATGGAGCCTTCAAGCAGAGAAACCATTGTTAAACATCATCATCCAGCCATTGTCAGAAACCGCTTAATCCTGTACAGGGTCGCGGCGAGCCGGAGCCTATCCCGGCAGACACAGGGCGCAAGGCAGGGGAACACCGAGGATGGGACGCCAGTCCATCACAGGGCAAGGCGGGCAATTTAGTCCGTAGGCCAATTAACCTATGCAGCACCATATATTTGGACTGTGGGAGGAAGCCGGAGTGCCCGGCGAAAACCCACGCGGACACGGGGAGAACATGCAACCTCCACACAGAAAGATACCCGAGCCGGGATTCAAACCTTCTTGGTGTGAGGCGGCAACGCTCCTCACCGTGCAACCGTGCACTTGTTCGGCTACCCGTGGCTTTGATGGTTGCTCTTCAGAGCTGTTCTTTCGGGATAGCCGTGTCGAGCGCTCTTTCTCTCCATCACTCGACACGGCTATCCCGAAAGACCAGTGCTGAACAACGATCATTCTGAATTGAGCCGTGAAAACCTATATCTGTACACAACCGGTTTTGTTGCAGAATTTAACAACACCGTGAAAACGTGTGGCGAGCGTTGTGCGGCAACTCACGTGGAATCCTAACAAGAAGAAGGTGCAGTGTGTGCCGATGGAGACCAGGAAGTGGAGGATTACAATTTTGCGTTCCTCCGGACCCGTGTCTTTTTCGAATGCTAAGAAAATGCCGGCTGAAACGAGCAGCAGCACTGTATGGACGTATGGCAGCTTCATGGAGGCCGCAATCACTTTCAACGACTTGTTGCCATACCTAAACACAACAGCACATATGGGTAAGGCACATCAGTGAGCACGAGCACAATAATAATAATATCAATTTATATAGCGCCTTTCACCCGAGGGTCACAAAGCGCTGCAGAAGGGCCGCGGAGAGAAAGGCATGTCAACAACAGAAAAAACCCCAATAAAAACCAAAGCAACAAAC
>JAZEWU010000038.1:6176762-6188521 GCA_036362915.1 Geotria australis | reverse complement strand
TAGGCGAGGGAAGTGAGCGAGCCAGTGTTTTATTGCGCCTGGAAGGAACCGTTGAGCAATGCAGCTATTTCTATCAGTTGTCCAGCGTCGAGGGGTAAGCAAGTTACAAGCGAACACGACGGGGCCCACTGGCTCGCCAAGCAGAAGGTACCTGCGGCAGGAGCGACGAGTAGGCGACAGCTGGCGAATGAGTGACGCGACACGGTGACCCCCACACGGAACACCGCGGGGGGGCCTGGAGAGCGCCGATTGCTCGGTTCAGACGCCACCAATGAGCTCACCAATGAGAGAGAGGGGGGCGTGGGAAAGGGGAGGGGCTGGGAGAGTCGGTGAGATGCTCCGGCACGTCAGGGTGCGGCGGGTGAGTTACGTGGCCCGCATGCCCGACCACCGCATCGGTGAGTGGGTGAGTGTATGAGTGGGTGCGTGAGTGAGTGTATGAGTGAGTGTGTGAGTGAATGAGTGGGTGAGTGTATGAGTGGGTGCGTGAGTGAGTGTATGAGCGGCCGAGCTTCTTCTTTCTTTGCGATTCTTCAAAGCACGATGAGCTGAAAGACAACGATGTCCAGAGGATGACCATCGTGCTTCGAAGAATCGCCAAGAAGAAGAAGAAGCGGGTGAGTGAGTGTATGAGTGGGTGAGTTAGATAGTGGGCTGGGTCACGTAACCCGCATTTTCGACCACCGGATGCCAAAGCAACTTCTGTTTGGTCGGATAGAAGGGGATGTGGAGATGACTGGACTTGCCGATAACTGGTACAAGTGGTGTCAAGATCGACTTCTGTGGAGGAAGTTCGTGAAGGACTCGACTGGGCAGTTGGAGGCAATCGCCCTCCCAAAAACAACAGAGGGCGGAGGAGCGGCGCTCACAACAACGAGCCGAGCGCCGGGCCGTTAAAACTGAGCAATCTGGCACGTTATGGAGGAGCACAGGTAGTGCCCCACCAAGTGATCTCAGTCAGGCAGCAAATGGCACCTGGGTCTGTCCCATGATCTCCTGTCAGCGAGCCTTCGACAATCTTCGACAATCTAAAGGTGCACCTGGCCTGGCACATGCGCTACGGTGACGTCACCGCCACTTAGTGGCGAAGCGCGGTTGTTGTTGTTGAGGTTAATGAGTGGCTGAGTGAGTGGGTGAATAGGTGAGTGTGTGGGTGAGTAGGCGAGTGAGTGGGTGAGAAGGTGAGTGAGTGAGTGAGTGTGTGAATGAGTAGGTGGGTGAGTAGCCGGTGACCAGTGGTGGAGTAAAACAGACCAGCAATTCTGAACCCGCCACCAGCGGGCCGCGGAGACCAGACCTGAGTGGGCCACGTGCGCCGCGAGGTGCATTAATAATAATATCGATTTATATAGCGCCTTTCACCCGAAGGTCACAAAGCGTTGCACAAGGGCCGCAAAGAGGACGGCATGTCAACAACGAAAGAAAAAAAAACCCCCAATAAAAACCAAAGCAACAGAAAATAAATGATTGAGGCTGCAATGCTTGCTATCCTGAAAGAGCGGCTCTTAAGAGAAATTCTCGTGGCATTTTTCTTTCAAATTTTTGCTAGTACTGCTTGTACATTTTCATTCTCTGCATTTGCATACTCGTACAATTATCACACCGTTAAGTGTGTAATTTAGATAAATACATTACAAAACATTGATGCTCCCGCACAGTATTTCATACAAAAAAGACCTTATTCTATGAATGGATGCGGTCTTTACACCCAAACTAATCGAAGAACGTGAATGCACGCCTATAATTAATGCAACGTTCTGCTGTGAACACAATAGGTTGAGAAGCCCTAATCACATTGCCGCTGGGATCACCTTGCATTTTTTTGGTCAGCTGTAGAGTAAGCGGCTCACAAAAGAACGCTTTGCCAGTTCAAAATCCTAGTTGGACGTTGACCTTGCCCATCATCCCACCTGGTCGATAAAATGAATAATACGTTGCAGGGAAGGAAATCGTGGTTGGTCGGCACGGTGGCGGCACGGTGAGTAGCGCTGCCGCCTCACAGCAAGAAGGTCCCAGGTTCGAATCCCAGCTCGGGTGCCTTTCTGTGTTGTAAAATATACAAGGTTTTACCTTATCTGGCAATGAGAGTAGTGTTAAGATCTTAAAACACCAAAGGTACACCTTTTTGAAAATGTTCCAGTTTGCAAGCAGCCACACATGCTGTGAACAAAAACATGCTATGATAATATATGCATTGTCCTTCAATCTGATTGGTCCAACACTAGAGATAGCTTTCGTTAGAGCCTAGTCTGTGTTTAGTCAAGTGTTGCCAAAAGGCATTGCGTGTTCTCCCCATGTCCGCGTAGGTTTTCATCGGGTATTCCGGTTTCCACGCAAGTCCAAAGACATGCTGCTGCACAGGTTAACTGGTCTGCGGACTAAATTGCCTCTGGTGCCCTGTGATGGACTGGCGTTCCATCCTCGGTATAATAATAATAGCGTTTTATATAGCGCCTTTCACCCGAGTCACAAAGCGCTTCACAAGGGCCGCGAAGAGAACGGCATGTGAACAATGAAAAGTAAATAAATAAAAAACCAAAGGAACAAAAACAAAATGATTAAGGCTGCTTCGAATATACTGAAGGGTCGTGAAACTGGCAATCTTAAGATCGGCAAAAATCTGCCAGCGTCCCCTAAGATGGCCGCCACTTCCTCATGTCGTATTTGGGAAGGGATTGTAAAAGTTGATGTCCCAGAACTCCTGTGCGGTAATGAGCCTCACGTGACGAGCACCAAATGGGATTCTGTTCATAATGTAGCCCCTCATCAGCCTTGCAAACACAGGTCTGGTTTATGCCTCCAAGCGCTGTCCAGGTTCATCACCGACTGAGCCAGGCACGGAGAGGAGGAGCCCCAATTAATCTGGGAACCTTTAACAGCTCAACATCCCCTGCTCTTCAGAATAGGCTCTGGCTCACCACCACCCTGTACAGAATTAAGCGGTTTCTGACAATGGATGGGATGGGTGGCTAGAAATCGTGGTTGTCCTATGCGTACTTGCCCCCACCATAGGAATGTCGAGTTCCCACCACTGATCCACGGCTGTAAACAAGAGCTAAGCACCAATGTCGCTCATTTCAGCAGGAAGTAAACGTTGACTTGTTTAATGAACGTGAGACAGGCGTATCAAAAATGAAAAAATGTATTGCAATTGAAACGAAAAAAACGCAAAGCTCGGATACAGTAATTTGTGATTTAAAATTGACAAGTGGTATTTACGGGGTCATCGTAAAAAGACGCTCTTGTTTGAGTCGCCTGTATGGAAGTACAGTCGAGCATTTCCCTTACAGTCATTTGGTGTCACAGAACACGGAAAACCTGGGAGTTTATTACCGCTGTGTACAGGAATAATCCACACACGGTCGAACTATCGAACAGGGCAGAAATCACGGCTGGGCGGCACGGCGGCGCGGTGAGTAGCGTTGCCGCCACACAGCGAGAAGCTACATAGCGTCGAGCTGTGCAGCTCTTTTTAACAGTTGTGCAACTCTTTTTAACAGTTGTCCAGCGAAGAGAAGATATACGAGTCAGCGTTAGACATCTATCGGTGCTACGGACATCAGCGATGGCCAACTTGTGTATTCCACAGCCGAGTCCTGGTGCAGCGCCGCTACACCCCAAAAGTGAGCACGGCCCGACCTGCCGATGTCCGACTGAACAACTCGACGCGGGCATCGCCGGCACCGTCGAGTTGACCCCAGTCCCGCGGCTTCCCGCGTCGCCGCACGCCGCGCTCCCCTCCGTCGGTCGCGACGCCGCGACCGTCGGGGAGGTCCGGCGATTCGTGAAACACGTCCGTCCCCCCGCATCGACCGGGTCGTCGGTTACCCGTTAAATACAGGATTGAATTCAAGATCCTCCTGCTCACTTACAAGGCTCTGTCTGACGCAGCTCCGACATACATCCGTGACCTTCTTCAGGCACCCTCCTCAACACGACAACTACGATCCTCCAATACTCGCTCGCTGCATGTTCCCAGGTCGCACCTCCACTCGATGGGAGACAGAGCCTTCTCACGCGTTGCTCCAAGACTCTGGAATGCTCTTCCTTTGGAAATTCGTTCAGCGGAGTCCTTGAACATCTTCAAATCTCGTCTTAAAACTTACTTGTTCCGTAAAGCCTTCAAGCCGTCGTGCTAGGACTACTTTGCGGCTCAACGCTGTCTGATTATCGTTCTCTGTCGTTGTTGGTTTGTCGTTCTCTCCGCCGCCTTGTGCGGCGCTTTGTGGCCCTCGGATGGAAGGCTCTCTGTGGCTGCTACTGTTATTGTTTTGAATTTTCTGCTGTCTTTATGATCTATGTCCTATGGTTTGTCGTGGTTGCTTGACTCTCGGTTTATCTGTCCTGATGTTACTGACATGCCGTTCTGTCCGCAGCCTTGTGCAGCGCTTTGTGACCTTCGGGTGAAAGGCGCTCTATAAATGCTATTATTATTATAACGTCCCACGCTACCGTCTCAAGCCGCGCTGGCCTGTCAGCAGCCGCCCACGCTTAACCGATCAACGTTGCAACTTCAACCGTGACGACGCGACAACATCCGAATGGAGACCGCGCGGGGTCGCCGGCGCACGGTGAAAGACCCGACGCGGAGGATTCCTGGCGTCGCTAATCCGCGACGCTCGTGGGCACAGCTCATCGTCACCCCCGTATGGGACGCCAGTCCATCACAGGGCACGGGGGGGGCAATTTAGTCGGCAGGCCAAATAACCTATGCAGCATGTCTTTGGACTGTGGGAGGAAACAAGAGTGCCCAGCGAAAAACCACGCGGGTTTCCTCCCACATTCCAAACACCATCATCATTCCCATAAACGTTGCTTCCTCAATTTCACCGTCACATTTTTACCTTTAAAAACGTCCCATTAACGTAAGCGTGACTAAATTGCCCCCGGTGCCCTGTGATGGACAGGCGTCCAATCCTGAGTATATCCCTGCCTTGCGCCCTGTGCCTGCCGGGATAGGCTCCGGCTCACCGCGACCCTGTAAGCCGGGATTAAGCGGTTTCAGTAGGCCCGCCCGCGCCAGAATCCACGCGGAGGGCACCGTCCCGGCACCGCCGCGTCTCGCCCGCGGCTAGTCGCACGCGTACGGGTTCTGCGACCGCTTGGGCAGTTGGGGCGGCACGGGAGCGGGCAGGACCCGCGCGCGGGAACTCCGGCGCGGCGGAGCGGGAACCGCCTGCCTCGGCGCCACGGTGGCCGGAAGCGTGCTGCACTTGCGTCCGTGCGCCGGGGACGACGCGGCGAGCGAGGGGCCGGCCGCGGCGAGCGCGCTCAAATCGGGTCGCGGGAAAATGGGCTCGTACGACGACCTGGGCGGGAGGGGCAACTGGGCGCCCGGTTGGCGAGAAGCCCCGGGCGGCATCGGCAGCGAGTTGTACTTGTGTCTCGACGCCGGAGGGACGGGGCTGAGCGACTGCCTGGGCGTCGGAGGTAACGGGCCGGTTTTCTGTCTGTGTGTTGGGGCTAAAGATTGGTCCGTGTATCTGGGTGTCGGGGGTAAGGGGACAGCGTTGGACCTGGGTCGCGCCGGTAACGGGGGCTCTGCGTACCTGGGGGTCGGAGGTAAGGGACCGCACGCCTGCCTGTGGGTCGCGGGCACCGAGTTGTCGGCGTACCGCGGCGTCGGCGGCAACGCGCTAAACGTGTGTCTCTGCGTCGGCGCCACGCCGTCCGCGCCCCTCGGTGCCGCCCTCGAGTCACCGTCTGGATGCCTGGACGCTCGCAGTAACGGGCCGTCCGTCCACTGCGACAACGGGCCCGACTGTTTGCCCGCGAACGTGGGCGGCGGCGGCAGAGCGACCCTCGGCTGCGCGGTGAGCGCGTGCGGGAGGTCGTACTGGCTCTGCAGCGGGAACGTGCTCCTTCTCTGCTGCGGATTCGGCGAAACCGGCCTCCGCGTCCCGTCGGAGCCTGGCAACGTGGAACGCCTGTGAAGATAACGAAATATTAATTAATTCGTGCGTTGTCAGAAACCGCTTAATCCTGTAGAGGGTTGCGGTGAGCCAGGGCCTATTCCGGCAGACACAGGGCGCAAGGCAGGGCTGTACCCAGGATGGTACGCCAGTCCATCACAGGGCACCGTGGGTAGTTTAGCTCGCGGGCCAATTAACCTATGCGGCGGCGTGCCTTTGGACAGTGGGAGGAAACCGGAGTGCACGGCGGAAACCGCACCCAGCCGCCCGCGCGCCGCCCGTGCAGGGCGTCCCACCTGTCGCTGCCGTGGAACGCGGCGCCGGGGGAGTCGCGCGGGGCGACGGGCGGCGGTTCGTGGACGACGATCGCGCTCCTCTGGTCGTACGTGTTCTGAATGGCCGGGGCGGAGACGCGCCGCGCATCCTGCTGCACGATAGACAGATGATAGGGATTTATTATTCATTCATCCATTGTCAGAAACCGTTTAATCCCGTGCAGGGTTGCGGTGAGCCGGAGCCTCTTCCGGCAGACATAGGGCGCAAGGTAGAGCCATACCCAGGATGGGACGCCAGTCCATCGCAGGGGGCCTGGGGGAATTTAGTCAGTACGCCAATTAACCTGGCAGCATGTCTTTGGACTGTGGAAGGAAACTGGAGTGCCCGGCAAAACCCACGCGGACACGGGTAGAACGTGCAAACTCCACACAGAAAGGCACCGGAGGCCGAGATTCGAACCCGGGACTTTCTTGCCGTGAAGCGGCAGCGCTACTCACCGCTCCGCCACCTTTCCGCCCTGCAGAAAAATACCCAGTGAGCTTGCAAGCTCTTTACGGGATTCTGACAATGGATGGATGGATTTAGGAAAGGCCCATGACCAGTTCAGAAAATCGTCACTGTTGGGCTTGAGCGGGAATTGATCTCTGGCTGCTGGGTTCATAGCGCAGCACGCTAACCACGCTACTGCCGCTCCCCACATATGTATACACACACAGAATGCTGTTCGTACTCTTCTACAGAAAACACACACACACACACCTTCGGTAGGATGCAGGGCTGGTTGGAGCTCCTTTGACCACGCGGCCCCTTCTCACCGTCACCTGATATAAATTATAATCCACAAGCGAGCTCTCAATCCAGACTTATACGGGGTAACACTGGCGAACAGTTCGAATTTGCACTTACACGGTTACTTCAATAAAACAAAACATTCATTGCACTGATGGTACGTTTTCACGGGTAGATTCGTGGTGGTTGCTCTTCAGGGCTGTTTTTTCGGGATAGCCGTGTCGAGCTGTCTCCATCTCTCCCTCGCGACGATTCGCCTCCCGCGTCGGAACGCCTGATGATGCTTCCAACGAGAGGGACAGCGCTCGACACGGCTATCCCAAAAGAAGAGCTGTTCTTTGGGGATAGCCGTGTCGAGCGTTCTCCGCTCGGCACGGCTATTCCGAAAGAACGGCTCCGAAGAGCAGCCATCACATCCGTATCGGTCGACATTTAGCGAAACCGATCAAACGCAGCACCGCGCACACGCGCGGCACGCACGTGCGGACGCGAGCACAGACGCACCTGCCGCTCGGTCCGGCGCCGCCCGCCCGCAGCCGGTGGGCAGCCGCGTGAGCCGCCGCGCCCGCGGGTCGCCCACCAGGTCGTACGCGGCGAGCTCTGGCGCGGACGCGGAGTGCGGCAGCGCGCCGTACTCGGAGGTGCAGGACGAGTCGGAGCCGCCCTGGCTGTACAGGTTGGGCTGCGCGCGGCCGCGCGGGCCGCCCGCCGCGGCGTCGTGTCGCGACAGGTGGACGATCTCCACGGCGCCTGCTGCGCGAGCACGCACGCGCACACGCGAGCACCTGCGTTTGTCGCGCGCCTCGCCGTCTGTTCACGCGCGAGCGGGCGCCCTCGATGCATGTACGTGTCGTTCATTCGTTCGTTGTCAGAAACCGCTTCATCCTGTGGGGTGTTGCGGTGAGCCGGAGCACATCCTGGCAGACATAGGGCGCAAGGCAGGGCTATACCCCGGATGGAACGCCAGTCCGTCACAGGGCACCTGGGGCAATTTAGCCGGGCCAATTTACCTAGGCAGTATGTCTTTGGACAGTTGGAGGAAACCGGAGTGCCCGGCGAAAACCCACGCGGACACGTGGAGAACCAGCGAACTCTACACAGAAAGGCACCCTAGCCAGGACTAGAATCCGGGACCTTCTTGCTGTGAGGCGACAGCGCTACGCACCGCTACGCCACCGTGCCGCCCCTGCTCCGGTTTCCTCCCGCATTAAATGTAAGAATATAGGAGCACGGAGCTTGGACAATGTGTCGTCGCCGGATCTGGCGACCTTCCGAATCGCCTTCTGCCGTTTCCATCGCCTCTCAATCCACGGAAACGACGCGCATTACGAAAGTGTAACTTTTATTGACGGGTGCCCTCTATCCAGCAGTGGCTTGATGACGGTTGACGACGACGCCGATGAACGTTGAAGGACGCGGAGTGTTCACAGGCGCTGCTCCGCGGTGTGTGGAGGTGTGTGTGTGTAAGTTCGTTAGTTTACCGGCCTGTGACGATTTGTCCTTTTGTCGCTCGGCAATGCTTTTCCTCAGCTGCTGTAGATTCTCCTGGTGGGACGGGGGAGCAGGAAGCACAGAGGCAAAGATCCCCCGTATAGCCTCAACAGACTCTAGGGTCAAGTGCCGTTAGTGATCACCTATGAAGGTCGACACGGCACACAAGGAGGTGGGTGGCCAGCACCACGCCCGGCCGCCTTTGTCTCCCTAGTGGCAATGTTTACACAATGCACTAGGTACTCATGTGAGGCTAAGTCGACCTAGGAGAGGCCTAGGGGAGGCCCAGGACCGGTTCAGAAAATCGTCACTGGTGTTGGGTATAATCCTGAGTTGCGCCCTCTGCCTGCGGGGATAGGCTCCGACTCACCGCAACCCTGTACAGGATTAAGCGGTTTCTGACAGTGAATGACTGACTGATATGATTTACCCTAAATACCTCGCATCACTACTCCGGCCACTCGCATCAACACAATTCCGTACTCTGGACAGCTCATCACAGCACCTACTCCGCACACCGCGTTCACGCACAACCTTCGCGAAACGCCGTTTCTCGGTCGCGGCACCCACAACCTGGAACGGCCTACCACACCTATTGCGTCAAACACAGTCCCCTACAGCCTTCAAAAAAGTCTGAAAAAGTCACCTTTTCACCGACTCACAACAAACCGACTGAGCAGGGCTCCGCGCCTCCGAATCAACGGGTGCAACGCGCCCGGAGAAAATGCGCGCGTTACAAAAGTAGATTATTATTATTGACTAAAGACCACAAGGGGGCGGCAGGGTGGCGCTGTGAGTAGCGCTGCCGGCTCACAGCAAGAAAGTTCCGGGTTCGAATCTCGGCTCGGCTGCCTTTCTGTGTGGAGTTTGCATGCTCTCCCCGTGTCTGCGCGGGTTTTCGCCGGGCACTCCGGTTTCCTCCCACAGACTAAATTGCGCTCAGTGCCCTGTGATGGACTGGCGTCCCATCTTGGGTATAGCTTTGCCTTGCGCCCTGTTCACAGCTCACCGCGACCCTCTACAGGATTAAGCGGTTTCTGACAACGGATGGATGGATCTTCTTCTTTGCGATTCTTCGAAGCACGATGGATGGATGGAAAGACCACACGGACTGGCCACGCGTTTGTGGTTCGAGTCCTTTACACAAGCGCGCGCGCCCCGGCGTGCCGGCGACCCGTGGGGAACGGAGGCCTGGCGGTGAGCGTGCGGCGGCGAGCGAACAGCCTACCGCCTTGCTCTCCATGGACGAGTCCTGCTGCTCGTGCTGTTGCTGCCAGGCCTCGAAGGTGGACACGGCCTGGTCGATGGAGATGTGACCCAGCTTCACCATCTGTTGCAGCTGGATGAGCTGCTGCAGGCCACGCGCCCCCTCCTCGGCCTGGCCTGCAACACGACCGCGACGACAGTTTCTCATTATTTTAATGACTAAATTGCCCCCGTTGCCCTGTGATGGACTGGCGTCCCGTCCTGGGTATAGTCCTGCCTTGCGCGCTGTGCCTGCCGGGATAGGCTCCGGCTAACCGCAACCCTGTTTAGAAATGGATGGATGAATCCGCTGGATGGCGGGAGTTACGCACATCGTTTGGAGGGCCACAGATAATAATAATAATTAAGATTTATATACCGCCTTTCACCCGAGGGTCACAAAGCGCTGCACAAGGGCCGCGAAGAGAACGGCACGTCAACAATGAAAAAAAAATAAAGATAAGAGCGCTGACGAATGATGATGGAGTCTCCGAGCCGCCGGTTACCTTGTTGAGCGTAGGGGCCGGAGCCCGGCGGGCCGGCCGGCCGGCCAGGCCCCTCGTGGCCGGCGCCAGCAGCCGCCGGTTTTGCCGGCGTCTCCCTGGGAAACCACGGCTCTGTGGTGCGCAGCTCCTCGTAGTCGGAATCCGTCGCGATGTTGGGGTCCTCCTCCGCGGGTCGGGCCCCCTCGCCCGCCGTGCTGTCGCCGCGCTCACCCGCCCCGGACGGTTCCTGACGAGACACTGAGTCCCGGCAAAACACAGGGAGCTTTAGCGTCACGGCTGGGTCATCGCCGGATAGGGTACCGCTGCTTAGCTTTCTCCGCATCGCTATGGTGGCAAACAGGTTCCCGTAGTTGTAACTGCTTGACCTGAGCTGTTGTTATGATGGTTACTCTTCAGAGCTGTTCTTTCAGGATAGCCGCGTCGAATGATCTCCATCTCTCCCTCGTGACGGTTCGCCTCCCACGTTGGATGCCATCATCAGCGTGGGAGTAACCATCATGCATCGAGCCTTGAGAACCTGTGATGGACTGGCGTCCCATCAGAGGTGTAGCCCTGCCTTGCTTCCTTTGTCTGCCGGGATAGAGCTCTGGCTCACCGCGACCCTGTACGTGATTAAGCGGTTTCCGACGACGGATGGAACTACACTGTACTAATGAAAACGCCAACGCGAGCGTGCGATCGACTCACGGGCCTCTCTGCCCTCGCGCTGCCCCGCTCGGCTCAGGAGATTTTTCATCATCGTGATGTAGATCTCCTCATCATCATCATCGTCGTCGTCGTCGACGTCCTCCTCCTTCTCCTCGGCAGACTCGGCTGGCTCCCGGCCACAGTCATCGCCGCGGTAACGCATCCTGAGCTGCTCCTCTCGCGCCGCCAATCCTTCGTTGCCCTGAGCGAGCACAGCGAAGGAAAAGCGTGACCGCACGGCCTCTCTTGTCAATCCACTGCTGGATGAGGGCTTCCCGGCCAGGGGCATCAGCTTTTCCACTGTAGGCCACACCCGGTCAGCGTGAAGTGTTTTTATCAAAACGAGCGCAGGTCACGACTTCGATAAAGTTCAACACAACACGCGTACCGGGCCTCGACTCAAAACAATTCCTACCACCTCAACACAGATGGCATTTCCCGGACCGTACGAGTCAAACGCAGACAGGTGACGAGGCTACGCCGCCGCGCCGCAAGGGAGAGAGGAAAGAACGCTCGCCACGGCTATCCCGAAAGAGAAATTCTCACACGTCGCTCCGTGGAAAACCAACATCGGTACACGGTAGCCGCGCGTACCTCCGCGTTTCCAACGAGCTCCGCGAGGGCGGGGAATTCGTGCCGCTGGGCCAGGTCGCCGGGCGACTCTCCGTTCCGGTTGAGGAGGTTGCGCGCCGCCTCGGAGCCGCGGCAGCACAGCAGCCGCAGGGTGAGACGCGGGAGGCCGAACCGCGCGGAGAAGTGCAGCAGCGTCGGGAGCCGAGCGTCGGCCGCGGCTGCGCCACCCGGGTCGGCGACGACACGCGGGGCACACAAGCGGGAGCACGCTCACAATCGA
>JAZEWU010000038.1:6151657-6169063 GCA_036362915.1 Geotria australis | reverse complement strand
ATATACTGAAAGGTCGTGAAACTGGCAATCTTAAGAGCGGCAACATTCTGCCAGCGTCCCCTAAGATGGCCGTCACTTCCTTGAAGACAAACACGGATGGAGACAGGGAGGGAGGGTGAGCGACAGGGAGAGACATAGGGACACAGAGACAGGAAGACAGACACGAGGGGGAAACAACGCTAATCCAAATTAAACAATCAACATTCAAGCACAAGAACACACACAGACACACGCAACGCAACCACCCACAACAACAAAAACACAACTTCCCATAATGATTTGAGTTTGAGACACCTGGCGCTCACGACATGTTCTCCCCCTGTTCTGCCTGGGTTTCCTTCGGGTTCTCCGGTTTCCTCCCACAACTGAAAAACGCGTATTAATTAATTGGCCGATAACATGATAATATACAGTGCCCTGTGACATACTGGTGTCCCATCCTGGGTACAGCCCTGCCTTGCGCCCTGTGCCTGCCGGGAATGGCTCCGGCTCCCCGCGACCCTGTATACTTGTATAGGATAAAGCTGTTTCTGACAATGGATGGATAATCCATCCATCCATCCATTTTCTAAACCGCTTGTCCTGGTGAGGGGGTCGCGGTGGCAGCAGTCCAAGGAGAGTGGACCAGACAGAGTGGATAATAATATATAGAAATGCAGCGTCTGGCAGGTTGGCGCCGGGTGACCTCCTGGCTGACTCCCCACCTCTCTGCAGTTTCCTCGCTACGCCTCCGTATCCGTGTCTCGTCCATAACCAGGTGTGGTGGAATGTGCGCATTGGCGCGATATAAATTGTACTATCATTATTATAACCTGCTGCCATTTCCCGTCACACGAAGCCACACGCCGCGAGTCAACAGGCAGGCGACCGCATCGCGGAAAATAAATGTGAACGGGCAGGCGTGATGCGGGCCACGGTGGGGGGGAGTCTTAGTGAGTGTGTGGCTGCCTGTGTCTGCCGGGATAGGCTCCGGCTCACCGTGACCCTGGAACAGCGGTGTGGCCGTCACGGCTAAAGCGACGGACACTCCGGTTTCGACACCAACGCAGGATCGTCTGCAGACGTTCGGTGCGCTTTCCGCCAAGGTATCGAGCAGCAGTCACGAAGGTGGAGAAAGTGACAGTGCGTGACGGCGATACAGTACAATGTAGAAGTTGGCGATTTCCTGTGGAAAGATTACAGTGCCGCGCTCGCGGTGGAAATGTCACATTCCTATGGCAGGGGCAAGCCTCACCGTACGACGAACTTGGCTTCCCTCGCCAAGCAGCCTTTTGGAGGGGGGGGGGGGTGTCTGATTGAGAGCTCCACGTGGACGCAAGGAACCGACGTTGTGATAGAAGGTGGTTTCAGCGTGGCGCAACGCGAGCGGTGGAGCCGTACCGGCTCGTGACGCTGCCGGGAGACGAGAGTGACGAGCGACGGGGGGGGTTGTGGCGGCGTGAGCGCGCGGAGTCGCCGCGCTCACGGCTCGAGTCCGCCAGTGTGGATTCCGATAGCGTCTCTGCGGGGCGAGGCGCTAAACAACACGCGGCAACCGTCAAATAAAACCTCTCCGACTCGCCGACAATCCTGTCATTAGAGTTTATTTTATCTTATAAAGACTCTTTCACAAACCGTACTACACACACACACACACACGCAAGCCCACAGTATTGATGAAAGACAGTTTGATTGTGCTCAAACGCGGAAAAGTAGCCGTGCGCAACCAGAGCGAGGCCGGCCACGTTCGTTTAAATGTACGCGCTGAAATTAGGTCCTTCACAAGAATGCACAGGGTGCCCCGTGACGGACTGGGGTCCCATCCTATGTAGAGCCCTGCCTTGCACCCTGTGTCTGCCGGGATATGCTCCGACTCGCCGCGACCCTATACGGGATTAAGCGGTTTCTGACAACGGATGGATGGGTGGAAGAATGCACAGAGGACAGGTAACGACAGCACCGGTGAGACGGGAGACAGGACCGTTGCGTAGTGAGCGCGGCTCTAGACCAGCTGGATGTTCCCCGAGTAGATGGTCAGGAGCAGCATGATTGAGAAGCCGGTGAGGAGGCCGAGGTTCTGAATGCCGAACGTCACGAGGTTGTTCTTCTCCTCTCCGTCCTCCTTGCTCACCTCGTTCATTTCCGGGAACTGCGCTCACGGTGGTGCGACACGTCACGGTGCGAGTCAGCAACGCGACCCCGTGACCACGCGGCCAGCCGCACACGCATCGCCGGCGGTTAATAATACATTCATTAATTCATTGCCAGAAACCGCTTAAGCCTGTACAGGGTTGCGGTGAGCTGGAGCCTATCCCGGCAGACACAGGGCGCAAGGCAGGGCACATTTTACTATGCAACAGCATGTCTTTTGACTGTGGGAGGAAACCGGAGTGCCCAGCGAAAACCCACGCGGACACGCGGAGAACATGCAAACTTCACACAGAAAGGCACCCGAGCCAGGATTCGAACCAGAGGCCTTCTTGCCGTGCGGCGGCAGCACTACTCACCGCGCCATCAATAAAACTCCGTACAATTTTATTGATTATTATTCTTTACAGGCCGAATAAACCGTATTGCCGGTTCGGGCCTGGCCCGCCGGCCGTACGCCGCGCACCATTTCGCGAAAGCGGCACACTTCCTGCGGGGCACCCACCATGTCAGCCAGCGAGATGTAGAGAAACATGCCGCCCGCCAGCGCAAATATCCAATTGTGGGCAAAGTGACTTCCGGCTACGATGCCACACACGAGCCCCAAGTAGCAGCTGCAGGCCGACAGGAAGTTGAAGAATAGCGCTTGCTGTATGCTCATTCCGGCGTTCAGCAGAATCACAAAATCACCTGCCACGGAAACACACAGCCGCCAAAATACCACGTTAACAAAACAAAAGTCAAGAGTACTATGTTATCCATAGTATAGCTCTTTTTATGAGTTAGGTCACTTAAAAACAGGTGCCGTAAACACACCTCCACCCGACACAGCCAATTAGTAAGGTTTGTCACGTCTTCTTCTTCGAAGCACGATGGTCAGCCTTTGGACATCGTTGTGTTTCAGCTCGGCCTCGAAGTGTTTGGTAGAATTCGCAGGCAATACCAAGTATTACCTGACAGGGATCGCGACGTGAACACTTCTACCTTGACCCCCAGGTTTGTCACGTGAACAAAATGTTCCAGTTCGTTACTACTTCAGCACACTGGTATGTTGAAGAGCAAACCCACAACATTCATAATTTAGGTACGACGTTTCGCTGATAGTTGCAATCATCTTCATCAGGAACAAAGGTTCTGGCGAGGGAAGGAACGGTTGGATACGGTTTGGGGGGTGTGATGTCATCGCCGTGCGCCAACCTATGCATAGGAGCCAGGACATAACGCAATCACTTTAATTATGATATAATACGTACTAATAGCATACGCAAAGACAACAGGCATATGTCACTTACACTTGATGTCTACGGATATGCTATTAGTACTTGTCCATCCATTGTCAGAAACCGCTTAATCCTGCACAGGGTCGCGGTGAGCCTTTTCTGGCAGGCACAGGGCGCAAGGCAGGAACTATACCCAGGATGCCAGTCCATCACAGGGCACCGGGGGCAAATTTAGTCGGTAGGCTAATTAATCTAGAAAGCAGCAGCGTGTCTGTGGACGCTGGAAGGAAACCGGAGTGTCCGGCGAAAACCCATCCCAGGTGTCGCCCAAGCTACACAGCTCAACGGTTCCTTTCCGACTTAAATCCAAACCGACTGACGGTGCACGGGAGCGGCCGCAGTGCGCGCGCGCGGAGGGAGAGGAGCGCGGCTCTCACCCAGCTCGTGCGGGAACTCCTCGCACAGGATGGCGATGGACGTGCTGATGCCCTGGAACACGGACACCGTGAACGAGGCCCCGATCGCCAAGCCGTCGATGAAGTTGTGCAGCCCGTCGCTCAGCGTGATCATCCACGCCAGCGTGCCGATGCGCGAGTAGCGCGTCCCCTTCAGCCAGTAGCACATGCTCTGCGACACCTGGGCTTCCTGCGGAGCACGGCGGGCTGTTCGCGATTCACAGATCCGATCAGACGCGGCAAACGGCCGTCCGTAAGATCGCACGGGGCGTTCGTCGCGACGTAAACCGACAAACGCCGCGGATACGTCCTGACAAATTGTGAAGAAAAAAATTCCGTAGTGAAATATCGGGACCGTGCAACCTCAGAAAGGAGGAATGTCACCTGGAGTGTCTGATCACGCCAGCGGCTGTGTAGGGTGCTGTCCTCACACTGCCCTTACTGCGTGCTGAATGAATTTGAAACATCTTGTCCTTTCATACCATTTCCCAAAACGTACATTACTGACATTAAAAACGTTAAATCACTTTTGAATAAATGCACAGTCGGCCGCTGGGCTCAAACGCCGAGCACTCGCCACGAGCGGCACCCGTCCGTGCGCAGACGCACCGTCACCGCCCGCGAGGGCATCGCCACCCGCGCGCCCGCCCCAGCGGTCTGTAAACATCGCCTTTAGGAAGACAAAGGCGGCCGGGCGTGGTGCCGGTCACCCACGCGCTCGTGCGCCACGTTGCCCTTCTTAGGTGCTACTCGCTAACGGCACTCGACCCTCCGGTCTGTCGAGGCCACACGGGGGATCTTGGTGTCGACGCGCGGCCGGCTACCTGCACGGAGAGGGAGCGGTTGAGCATGACCTCGTTGGCGTCGTGCTCGCGGGCGCCGAGCGCGTGCTGCCCGCCCGCCGCGGGGTGGGGGTTGCCGTTGGGCTGGCGCTCCGTGCCGTCCTCCAGCGCCTTCAGCGTCTCGGTGGCGCCGTCCTCCAGGTCCGGCTGGCTGCCGTAGCACTCGGCCCGGTTAGGCGGCCGCTGCGGATCGGCAACGTTCCGCGGTTCAGAGTCGGCGAGCCCCTGCTCGGAGGAGCGGCCCGAGACGGCGCCCGCGTCCGGTTTACACCTCCAAAGTCAGACGTGGAAATTCCACGTTCCCACGGTGGGGTCGAGTCCATTAATTAGACAACTGCTCTTGGCTCCCCCACAACGTGGTACTCACGTCATCGGCGTCACGGGATGCGTGACGAGCCGGGTCAAGCCTCGACCAGGATGAGAACTCGTAACCTTCCGATTGTGATTGGCTCGCTCCAACGCTTAGCCAGACGGCCGCGCGTCCAGCGACTATATTATTCAAATTAACCTATACAGCAGCATGTCTTTGCACTGTGTGAGAAAACCGGAGCACCCAGCAACAATCCACGCGGACACAAGGAGAACATGGAATCTCCACACAGAAAGGCACCCAAGGCGGGAATCAAACCGCCGGGGAAGACCTTATTTCCGTGAGGCGCGGATGTTACCGATGCACAGCCACAGGGATGCCTGATGGCTTTCATCCAGCAGTGGATTGACCATGGCAGAGGATGACGACTACACGAGCAGCAGGTGGTCTGTGGTTGGATTTGCATCGCCGAGCCGGCCCCCGCAGAGTTTCCCATTTTTTGCGCAATAACTAGAACGCCATGTAAATTTTGATGATTCTTTTTTTGGCCAGAGGGCAATTCCACTTTTTGCGTGATCTACGCTGGCACGCGAGTGTGTCTGCACGGAGGCCACGGGCTGACGAGAAATAAGGTCATCGATGCAAATTCCTTCGCTGCTCTTTAGCGCGCAGAGCCGGCCCGTCGCGCACCCAACTTGACGACGCGCGGAATCCGGGCGTACAAGCGTACTTCGCTTTAAGGCGCTTCTCTTTAAGGCGCTTCGCTAATACGGCGCTTTTTCAATTATATTCATATTTATTATTTTCGGCGCTTGCCTTGCTCTTAAGGGGGTTTTTGGCGGTGACTCGCACGTTAGCTGACTCCGAGCTGAATCGAGCGAGTCGACCGGCGTCAGTTTGTTACCCGCGCTCAGTCTGTTTACAGCATTTGTGCACTTTGTGTCTTAGTGTCGTATTCTGGCAATTTTTAAAAAAATGTCAAACTGTTTAACTTGTGTTATTGTGATTATTGAAATTTTAAATTACAGTGCAACGGCCCCGAAGTGTAGTGCGCTATTGCGCACTTAATAAATTATAGTGTAAACATGTTTTTATACTTTTACATGCAGTGGAGAGTAAAACAAAGTCTGCAATTCGCTTTCGGGCGATATTCGCTTTCCGGCGGCGGCCTGGAACCTAACGCGCCGCATTAGCTTTAGGGCGGTAGGCCCGTACTTCAAGGGCGAGCGCCGTCGCCGCAAACGCGTTCGCTGGGGGAGTGCGGCGACCGTTCACCGCGCGAGGCGGACAAACGTCACCTCGTCTTTCTGCTTCAGCACCATCTTGAGGATCTTTTCCGCGAAGAAGAAGAGGTAGAAGCCGGCGAACACGACCGTCGACTTGTAGACGTAGCCGTCCTTGACGGGGTCCAGCCCGAACGCCTGAACGCGCGCGCCACAGTTGCCATCACCGACACATCGCCTCCGAGCCGCGGCGCAGAGCAGATTAACCACCGCGCGGCGTCGGCGCGGCACGTGTGCCACCGCGGCGAAGAATAATACGGACGGTCTCCGCGCGTTACGAGCGGCTTCTGTTCCCGAGCTCCGGTTTGCAAGCCGATTTGTTCGCGCGTCTGAACACAACGCAGTGTTTAATCCGATGAGCACTTATTTTTTGCCAGTGTACGGATAATGTAAAAAAGATACAAGGTTTTACCTTCTCTGGCAAATGTTAAGATCTTAAAAACACCAAATGGACACCTTTTTGCAAAGGGTCCAGTTTGCAACAAGCCACACATGCCTGTAGCAAAAACATGCAAACAAAATGCTATAATATTATGCATTGTCCTTGAAACTGATTGGCCCACACCATGGATATCTTTGTTTATAGCCTAGTCTCAGTATTAGCCAAGTGTTGCATACACTTGGCTAATACAGTATTTAATGTTGAACTGCACTGTGCCGTACAGGAAGCAGTAATGCGCTCAATGCTTTCAGGATTTCGACATTATTTAGTTGTGTTTTTCTGTCGTTGACGTGCCGTTCTCTCCGCGGCCCTTGTGCAGCGCTTTGTGACCTTCGGGTGAAATGCGCTCTATAAAATGCTATTATTAATATTTGTACTGCTGTAGATATGCATAGATTATAAAACCAAAGTCTGAACATGACATTTAATGCTACACTGTATACCGCTCGTGAGAGTTTGGCCGATTGCGTCATATCCCCCGAGTCGAATGCCCTTCATGGTGTCGAGGCCGGGCACAGCGGTTCGTCAAATTCATCGGTCTCATCTGGAATGTTGCGTGCCGCCGCTCGTGATCGATGGCAGAGAAAACCTCTCGTCAACCCGGCCGCTTCCCGGGCTGGTTCACCCCTAGTGGGAGTTATATCGTTTATTAGTCTTTATATTTTTTACTGTGCGTAAAACTACTGGAGCTGAAACATACGATCAAAATATAAATAACCCATCCGTAAATATAAAAACATTATCTAAAAAAAACACATTTTATATGCAGTCACAAATGAATAGTATTATTAATCATGTTTGTTTTCCTGATGTATGAGAATTGCTCTCGATAGCTGTTCTTTCGGGATAAACGTGTTGAGCTGCTCCTGCTCTCTCCTTCGCGACGTTTGCTGCCTCCAACGATGACGATCAATCCTGACGGTGCCTCTTACATGGGAGGAGAAACTTCACGAAGGAGACAGAAGGAACGCTCCACACGGCTATCCCGAAATAACAGCTAAGGAGTGCAATTCTCAGTATTAGGAATAAAACACCTGAAGCAGAGGGATTCAAGATATTAGGAGAGGGAACATGCATTGCTGCGAAGTGAAAAACTGCTAAATTTTATGCAGAATGTGTCGGCGAATTCAGCCGATACTCAGGAGCTGACACATCTCGACTGCGTTCTGTCTGACACAAAGCGCCATGGAGGTGGCCAGGGCGACCTCTGCGGCCGTGCGACCTGTGCTCGTTTTGGTTTGCAAGGTTGCAGCGGTGAAGCGGTTTAGCGCGGCCTGCGGGAGGCCTGCGTCCGGGGGATTGGTCGTGATCCCAGCTCCAACTGCGCCACGACACAAACCACTGCACGCACTTCCTCCCTCCCCCTCTAATACGCGTTCTATCCCCATCGTGCACGATCGCCTAGCTGTGTGTACGTGTTACTGGCAATGCACGTTGAGGCTCCGCAAACGTCTCCTCAGCGTGCTATTCAAGGCGACGTTGAATAATCCTTCTGAGTATTGTACTTTGGGCGGCATGGCGGCGCAGTAAGTAGTGCTGCTGCCTCACAGCAGGAACCTGGGTGCAAATCCCGGCTTGGGTGCCTTTCTGTGTAGAGTTCGCATGTTCTTTCCGTGTCCGTGTGGGTTGTCGCCGGGTACTTCGGTTTCCTCCCACAGTCCAAAGAAATGTTGTCTAGATTTATTGGCCCGCTGACTAAATTGCCCGCGGTGTCCTGTGATGGACTGGCGCCCCTTTCTGGACATAGGCCGGCCTCGCGCCCAGTCTGCCAGGATAGGGTCCGGCTCACTGCGACCATCCACAGGATAAAGCAGGTACCGATAATGACGATGAACAGCACTGTACTCGTGCAAGGGTGGTGAGGAGTGAGTTGTCCTGGTGAGTTATTACATCATTACCTGCCAAGGAAAGATCCTTGTGCGGTCGCAGGGGACACTGCACGGGGCATCCTTTCAATGCTGTGGAGCCCATCGTGTGGCCGTTACAAACACGCCACCACGCTCACCATCGCCAACCGTCTCTCAGCAATCTGCTTGGAAGGTCATCCCTGCTTGGAACTTCTCCTGGTCTCAGGCTCTGGATCGTTCTTCACCCCTCCTCGGCCGATAGCACGGCAGCCACTCACAGGCGATGGCTACTTCCTCCCCACGCTACGCCGCCCTAGTTCGATTCCCGGCCACGGCTAACATCAGTGCGGCAGATGAACACGTCCTGGCCCCCCCAATCCGCTTCACTAAACCGTGTGGTGAAGTACGGTCAAACGACCCCCACAAGTGACACTGTGTGGGGAGGAATCCCTCCAGCAGCGGATTGATAGAGGGCTTTAAATAGTTAATTATTTAAACGTGGCAGGGGTCCAGGTTGTCACCCCGAATCGCATGCCGCGAAAGATAAGTATCGCTGCTGTCGCTCCATGAGCTGGCAAACATCAGCCAGCCATCCAGCATCACCTGACAATAAAAATTACTGACATTGCACTTAGAAGGTCACTGTGACCTGATGAAGAGTTGTTGTTGTCATCCATCAGCAGAAGAATGTGTGCAGCAGGCACCCGGGGGTGGGGGGCACCCCGGGGGGGCACGGGGGGCACTGTGTCCACACGCGCGCACGGGCACGTCACAATCATGTCGCGATTCGCAGAACCGCCGCGGGTCGCTCTGCCCGTCCGCGGCTCGCCGGTGGCTCCCATTCGTCTGGCGGCGCGGAGCGCACAGGCGGCGCACGGTGGCGCGGAGAGTAGCGCTGCCACCTTGCAGCAAGACGTATCCGAGTTCAATTCCCGGCTCAGGTGCTTTTCTTTGCAAGTTCTCCCCGTATCCTCGTGGGTTTTCGCCGGGTACTCCGGTTTCCTCCCACGGTGCAAAGGCGTGTTGCCTAGGTTAACTGTCCTGGGTGAATTGCCCCCGGTGCCCTGAGATGTTGTAACTTGCTTCTCCGTCCCCGCTGGACAACTGTTAAAAACAGCTACATGGCTCAACGGTTCCTTCCAGTATAAATACGAACTGATTGACCGACTCAAATGGGACCACGGAGTCAAATATGTCTGAAGCCAAAGCAGCGGCCTGGAGGACGCCATGGAGCCGGCACGCCAACATTCCGTCTTTAGACCCACGTCAGCAGCAAAGGAAAGGCACGGGCGCAAGGCCTCGTAGGTATTCTTCAGGGCCGGACTGACCGCCTTCGGCTTGAACTTGGCTGGATCCTTCCGCATGATTTTCCCACAATAGCCCACGTATGTGCCTCCCTCTCTGCTGCCTTGTACGGCCCGTCAGGGAGAAGAATGTCTGGGTCCAGCCGGGCTCGTCTGGCATGACCCGTCCGACCGGATCGGCGTCGAGCCGAGGCAGCGCCACGCAGGGCCTCTCGCCGTGCCCTCCATCGAGGGACGGCCGTGACGATGGCCTGCTCCCTTTCCCGGTGAAATGAGGCACAGGCCCTGTCTTCGTGGGCAGCCTGCCACGCCGGGCTGTCCGTCGGCCACTCGGCGCCTGCGTGTCCGGCTCCTGCAGAGCGCTGGGGTCCTCACTCGCGCAATTGCCGCCGCCGTCGCGACTTTGCAGCGACTTTTCTCCGACCAATTGTCAGCCTCCGTGCTCTTTTGCCTCCATCGCCAGCGCTGCGGGACACTGTCCGCGACCCTGTGTCGATGCCCCGAGCAGTGGAGACGCCCTGAGCAGCGGAGACGCGCGGAATGAAGATCGCTCGGTTTCGGCGGCAATCCGCGAGCCTCCCACCGGAGAGGTGACCCTTGCGCGTGTGCTGTTGGTGCGCAGGTTCTTTCCCTGGACGAGTATTTGAGCGCCTGACGAGTTACGGCGATCAAACCGCACCGCTCACGGCACAAATCTGTACATCGAGCAAAACAAAAACTGTTGTACTAAGCCTAACATTCCTGGCAAGTACGGATTAAAACTACTGATGAAACATTTTACTCTGAGCACCACCGGCTCAAAAAAGTTTTAACATCGCTAAAATTGCGTAAAAATTTAATTACATCACGTGAAATGCATTCAAGGCAAAACCGTATCTTAGACACAGGCTAAATCAAGCGGCCGTATCGTAAACACGCGGCGTGTAAAGCGTGTCAACGCTGTGCATGGCTCGGTTACCCGTGCGGTGGTCGTTACACGCGGATCACCGACGTCACTTCCACAACTCTGCGTGCGCATTCCGGACACTATGCAGATGTGGGTCATCATTGGTATGATTGGGAAGTGGATTTGTATCTGGGCCAATCATCCAATTAGGATTGTAAGGGCAGTACTCGGGTTACAAACAGGTTCCGTTCCTGAGTTCCGTTTGCAAGTTGTTTTGTTCGCCAATCGAAACACACTATTGAATGTTATTTTTGTTGTACTCTATATGAAGCGGTAATGCACTCGATGCCTTCAGGATTTTGGACAAACGGGATTCCCCATCGCTGCTGGGACGCGTGGCAATAGTGCATTCGGTCGTGTCCACGTCAAAATAAGACGTGTCATAAATATATATGGGCGGTTGCCTTCACAACACCACCCGTACAAATGTTTAGCAATTACGTTTGAACCGTGACACTTGCCTGATGTTTGGAACGACCCAGCAACAAACGTTTCGTACGCAGACGTTTCAAAACGGCGCGCGGCAATGACGCGCCGATACAGCGCCCGGCATTTTGTCGTGCGAGTTCCGCAGCACATCAATCACGCGAGGGGGCAAGGTAGAGGGGGACAGATTACCTCGGGTATCAATTGAAATAGAGCGTTGGAATACAGTGTCCCGATAGCCAAAGCTATGAAGTACATGAGTAGTCGGCGGTAGAATTGTTTCCTCATGAAGGGCACCACGCTGGCTCCCACCAGGGAACACAGGGAGATGATGGTGACACACAGGAAGCCATAGCCCCACACTGAGAGCAGCAGAGCAGCAGGTCAGCAGGTCAGGAGGCCAAGGGTCACATTGACGGTGGAAGAGGAGGCCGACAGAATTGGGTCATGCAGCAGCAAGGCCAGGAGAATGGGGAGGAGCTCGCAGGGTCACAGGGCACGAGTCACGTGCGGTGAGAGGGCGGCACGGCACACGAAGCAAGGGTCACGTGTGGTTATATAGCGGTACGGCACACGAAGCAGGGGTCATGTGTGGATAGAGGGTGGCACGACACACGAAGCAGGACATGAAGCAGGGCTCATGCGTGGTTAGAGAGCGGCACGGGGAGGAGGATGTGGGTCATTGGTGGAGAGCAGGGGAGAGAAACAAAAACACCGTTATTACAAATGCAATGCTTTTAGCAAAACAAGTCATCGTCACATAATTTCAACAATCACGGATCCACTCTTACAACCTGTACTGTGCAGTGTACTGTGCGATTAAATCTGGCGTCACGAAGTCGACGTTCATTTGCTTTTTAACTTTGTAAAACGTGCAGGTATCATCGACAACAGCGAATTGAAATTTTATCGAGAAAAGCGCCTGCATGTGGCATACGTGTCGGGCACCTTCCGTGCGTAAACGATCGGGCTTAACACCCGCGTTCGGTCCCGCTCACAACGAGCTGGGCTCATTAGTTAAACACTCGCGACAGTAAACACAAACACACACGGCCGTAACAGTGGATATGATATCAGCGTTCGGTGCCAGCCTGATTTCGGGCTGGCAGTCGGGGGGGGCATGGGCACGGCACCTCTGGCAGAAGCTGCAAGACGGCGTTAGAGAACAGGGTTCCAATGGCGAGCGCAATAAAGAAGGTGAGAATGCGGCCAAAATAGGGTTTCTTGGTGAACGGGACGATAGCCACCCCCATCAAGGAGGCAAGGCTGATGAGCGTCACACTCAGCAGGCCAAAGCCCCACACTGCAAGCAAAACAGCGTGCCCACAATCAGCAGGCTGCACACGCAAGGCATGCCACGGCAACACAACACAGCGACATTACTGTTATTATTAGTATTGCGTGCAATTGACGTACGGCAAACGCGCGCAAAATATCCGTCCCGCGTCGTCGCGGGGGACGTTAAAGGCGGCGCATATAACGCCGCTGCTGCACGTGAAACGCGAGCATTCTGGGACGTCCCGTCGGCCGCAAGGCCTTCTGGGAATGCAGATTTTAGTCAGCGGCATTGCTCCGGCTTGCGCAAACTCTGTGTCGAACTCCAATTTGAGCCAGTAGAGAAAAGCAGAAGGCCGTAAGGCTTATTGCTTTTGCGAAAAAAAAAATATTGTTGTGTTCGTTTTTATGGTTGGAAATAATTGTGGGAAGAGGGCGTTTTAATCAGCTCATGAAACGGAAACATCAGTTGCACGAGTGACGTTACAAGTTTGCCCCAAGCTCGGTTTAAACAACCCCCATTTGAGGGAACGTTCAATAATCAGCCGGGTGCAAACAAGACGAGGGGATAGCAGGCAAACAAGACATTTATGATTGTTATACTGTGTCACATCGCAGACTAACTAAAACATTACCTTTTTAGATATCATCAAATCGGACGATATCTGAGCTATGAACGAACATTTAGAAGCAAGGAGTAAAAGCAACGTACAATAAATATGGATGTAAACGTGCACGATGGTGACTACACAGGTAAGCAGAGAACATCCGCGGCCCGTGGGACCAGCAGGGCAAATGCGTAACAGCACCTCGCTCCCCACGGGCACACGTGTGTGATCGTGTCGTGTGCGTGTGTGTGTGGTGCTGGCCACCCACCCCCTCGTGTGCCGTGTTGGCCTTCATAGGTGCTCGCTAACGGCACTTGACCCTACAGTCTGTTGAGGCTATATGGGGGATCTTTGTCTTGTGTGCGTGTGTGTGCGCGTGCGTGCGTGTGTGTGTGTGTCTGAATAAGGGTTACAGTCTACAACGTAGGCCTACTCCAGGGGTCGGCGACCTTTCAGAAGTGGCTTGTCAAGAGATAACCTATTCACTCTTATGTACGGATCTGCGTGCTGCCACTGATAGGCTCGGCCTGCTAATCGTAAGGTAGTAAATATGTCGAATATTTCGATGTAAAACAGTTTTCATTGGGTAGCATCATCTATAGATTGACAGCGCAATCGAGCGTAGTTTTTATGGGGGTTTTTTTTCCAACTTAGTTTCTCCGCCGTTAATTAGACCCAAATGTGAGAGAGTCAGAGACCTGTCGCGATTGTGTTTGTTGTGTTTAAGCGCAGAGATAACGCAAACCCGCAGCCGGCGGCTCGGATAGTTGCTGCGTTGGGTTTTCACGAATTTCTCCAATTCTGGCAAAGCGTCAAAAGGCGCCGCGTGTTTCCTATGCCTGATGGGAGCGGCGCGCGGCGGCGCGCGGCGGCGCGAGGCGGCACGAGTGCTCGTGAACTGGCAGCCCACCTAGGGTTGCCAACTGTCCCGGATTGGCCAGCAGTCTCTATTGGAATAGATCGCCCGGCGACTCCTGACTTCCTGGCGACTCCCGAAAGCAATCCGGGTGATTTCAAACACGATATTTTAAGAAAACCAACAAAACATATACATAGCGTAGCTCTTTTTATGGGTTAGGTCACGTAAACAATAAGTGTCGTGAACCCGACTCCACCCGACACAGCCAATTAGTAAGGGGTTGTCACGTAAACAAAACGTGCCAATTCGTTACTACTTCAGCTCACCGCTATGTTCGTGAGCGAACCCACGATATTTATAATTTAGGTACGACGTTTCGCTGATAGTTGCAATCGCCCCTGCTCGACTTGCCAGGTCCTTATTTTTCCGTGACCCAACTCATAAAAAGAGCTATAATATGGACAACATTGGTCAGGAAAGCCTACGTGTTAAATCTCCCGGATTGCCTCGGGTCGCAGTCGGCAACCCGAGGCCTGACCTCGCGACGATGGCCGCGGCGGCGAGCGAACGCGGGCACACGGGGGGGGGGGGTCGGAGGTCGGCACGGTGCGCGCGTCAGCGTGGAACCCACCTTCGGAGGGAGAGGGCTTGGTATCGGTGGACCGGTACGTGGAATCGGCCGGCGGCTCGGCAGCGCACACCTCATTGTCTGAGAGGCCGGGGCACAGCTCCCCGAGGCGCTGCTGGGAAAACCCACTCTGGTTTCCCAGACTGCTTAGTGTGAGCATCTCCGCCTGCGACAAACACTGCAGCACGCAGACACACAGAGAGAGAGAGAGCGGCGCTTGAGCGGCGTGGAGTCGGAATAATCTAATAAATATAATGCGGCGGTTGGGGCGTCGTTTCCCATTCTGATGGAGGTTTTCACGGCTCGATTCATGATGGCTGCCCTTCAGAGCTGTTCTTTTGGGATCGCCGTGCCGAGCGATCTCCATCATTCCACGTAGAGACTCGTAGAGATACAGAGACACGGAGATACAGAGACTCATAGAGATGCAGAAAGATACGGAGAAACTCTAACCATCTAGCGGTCAGCACAGATCTGACCTCGGCAGCCTCAGGACACCACAGAGGCCCGTAACAATCATCGTGATGATGTTTAGTCTACAGGCTCATCGCCGGGAGCGCGTGCGTGGAGCGAATGTGAATCGTTTGCTGTTGCCACCACACGGGGATGAGGACGGTGAGGCGACAGTGCTTGGTAGAGGATGTCAAACAAGTAACAACAAGTAGTAACACTCATCTGTTTCATACTGTCCCCCATAAGTCTCCCACGGATGACGTTTTTGCAGACCACATGACCATCATCAGTGGGGAGTGGTGGTGGTGTGGCGGTTAGCGCTCTGGGCTACGAACCCGGCGACCCGGGTTCCATTACCACTCACGGCCAACACCAGTGACGATTTTCTGAACCAGTCCTGGGCCTCACCTAGGTCGACTCAGCCTCAACTGAATACCTTGTGCGGTGTGAACACATCGTCATTAGGGAAACAAAGTCGGCCGGGCGTGGTGCTGGCCACCCACCCCCTCTTGCGCCATGCCGGCCTTCATAGGTACTCGCTAACAGCACTTGATCCTACAGCCTGTTACAGCTTTATGGGGGATCGTTGTCTTCGTGCAATCATCACGGTTATAAACTCCTTCCGCCCAAGTTTACGAAGGACGGTTTCCACAAAATCTTGAAATCTAAATCTAGAATCCCACCGTTCTTGATCGAGTCTGTGAGTGCCGTGTGGCACACTCACCCCGGTGTCCAGTGCGACAGCATCACGCCCACACTCATCGCAAAGTTTATCGCACATACGTGGCATGACGCAAGTGCTGCAACGGTGACCATTTGAAGATACGATTGTCGCTGTTTTTACTGCACATCTGAGTCCACACCCCCACCAAACTGGTTTATTGGGCCACACGCACACGCCGCCGTGACCTGCATTGGAAGAATCGCGAGTTGCCTCGGTGATAGATTTGCCCAAAACCTGCCGTAAGCTCGCCGTGCAGACGCGCGTCCGCACCAGGCAGTCAGATTTATTTAAAAATAAACTCGAAGGCTTTCATGACCAATGTTATCCATAGTGAAGCTCTGTTTATGAGTTCACATGACCTAAACTCATAAACAGAGCTTCACTACGGATTTACTTAAGGTAGGTTTTCTCCGGGCACTCCCGTTTTCCTCCCACAGCCCAAAGACATGCTGCGGCATAGCTTAATTGGCCTGCGTACTAAATTGTCCCCGGTGCCCTGTGATGGGCTGGCGTCCTATCCTTGGTATAGCCCTGCCTTGTGCCCCGTGTCTGGCTGGATAGGCTCCGGCTCACCGCGACCCTGTACAGGATTAAGCGGTTTCTGACAACGGATGGATGGATGGGTCATTATTTGTGCGGCGCACAGCTGTCCTTCTCCGACACGGGACGGGGTTTCTCCAGGACACTCCGCGTGGTGTGACGTGCAGGCCGACGCTCGTATTTGTCCGCGGACCAGACGCTGCGTTTTGACGGCACCTTGTCAGGAATCACAGCAGCGAGTGAGGATTCCAGCGAGCGAGCGCACGGACGAAAACACGAGTCACGACGGCGGAATGTCCACCCGACGCGGTCCAACAGAGAGTGGTTTGTAATCCACAAGTCTCTCTGGGCCTCACTTCACCTCTGGTCATGAGCTTTGAGTGATGACCGATATAACGAGATCGCGGATACAAGCGGCAGAAATTGGGTTTTTTCCGCAGGGTTGTGGGTTCACTCTCCGTGACAAGGTGAGGAGCACAGAAATCCAGGAGAACCTCAGAGTAGAGTCGCTGCTCCTTCGGATTGAGAGGAGCCCGTTGAGGTGGTTTGGGCATCTGGTAAGGATGCCCCCTGGGAGACTCCCACGGGAAGTCTACCAGGCATGGCCCACTGGGCGGAGACCTAGAGGCCGACCCAGGACACGCTCGAGGGATTATATAATTCGGCTGGCCTGGGAATCCCCCAGGAAGAGCTGAGGAAAGGGATGTCTGGTCCACTCTCCTTGGACTGCTGCCGCCGCGACCCTCACTGGGACAAGCGGATTAGAAAATGGATGGATGGAAATCTCTTTGGGGGCCTGGTACAAGCCGCGTCTTAGCAAAGCCCAATCTACACTCAAGATACGGCTGTGGCATCGTTCGTGTGATGCGTCACGCCAACAGTGACATTCGCCGTGGAGAGCGACGTCACGACGCTCGCTCGCATCTCCTCACGAGGCCTCCAGCAATTCAATCGTGACCGATCCCACAAGCTCAAACCGGCAAAGGCCCTCCCTCGCTCTCTCTCCCTCGCACCGTCTCTCTGGCGACAGTCGGCTCCGGCGGTAATCGATTTTCTCCGCGGCCCGGCGAGCTATTCGCTGCCGTCCCTCGGGCGGCGTGCGTCGTCGGCGCCACGC
>JAZEWU010000038.1:6111140-6126222 GCA_036362915.1 Geotria australis | reverse complement strand
CTGGTGTTGGCCGTGAACACGGGTCGCCAGGTTTTTAGCCCAGCGTGCTAACCACTGAGCCACCGCTCCCCACAGTGTGCAGCAGACACGGCATGCATCACACCAAACGTGCCGTGCCAACACAAGTGACGATTTTCTACCTCCAGCACCACCACTCACATCTTAATGATTATGATCAGGAGGTTAAGATCTCCAAAGGCACAGAGTACGGCCAGAGACCCACCCTTGGTTGAGCTCGTGCCGAGGCATCGCGATCCCCAATGTCTGCCAGGACCTTTCCCTAAAACGCTGCAAGAAACGTGTCGACGCACGACCGACAAAAGACGACATTTCTCTCCACCTGATTTTGCGTCCTTTGCTGGCTTTCGTGTCAACCTTCTTCTTAACTTTACTTCTTAATTTCTGGATCTCCAGCCACTGCCTGCAATGGAAACGCAACCAAAATATCACCGAATTAAAACCGCGACAAACCGTTACGACGCTAAAGCGGGCGGGCGAGTGAGTGAGCGGAGACGCGGGCGGTGCGACCGTTCTCTTCTTCGGCGTCAACTCGCGGCGACGACGCGCATTCTGGTCCCCCCGCACTCGCGCGTCTGCGTGCGTGTGTATGTGGATTGTGTGAGGAGCTCAGAAATCCTAAAGAGATCAAGACAAGTTCCCATCTGTGAGCTCCTCCGGCAGGCGAGGTTGCGTTGGATGGGTCATGTAGTCCGCATGCCCGACCACGGGCTTGAGAAAAGATGGACTGATGTGGCGCAGAGGGACGTGGATATGATTGGACGCGCCGATGACTGGTAACCAGCGGCGTCAAGATCGACCTCTGTGGAGGAGGTTCGTGAAGGACGCTACTGGGCAGTTGGAGGCAGTCGCCCTCCAGCAACAACAGAGGGCGGAGAAGCGACGCTCACAACAGCGAGCAGAGCACCGGGTGGCTAAAACTCAGCAATCTGACACGGTAGGGAGCACAGGTGGTGCCGCAGCCAGTCATCTCAGTCAGGCAGCCAACGGCACCTGGCCTGGCACAGGCGCCGTGGTGACGTCACCACCAATTAGTGGGGAACGGCGGCGGTGGGGTCCCACCAGCCATTACCTGCCCCAGGCGAGCTGGTCGTTGGAGTCTGCCGACGCCGTCTTGCACTCGATGAGCTCGCGCAGCAGCTGCGAGCGGCAGACAGCGCGCGTGTGAGCGAGCGAGTGTGCGCGTGTGAGCGAGCGAGCGCGAGTGTGCACGTGTGGGGAGGTTACGGGACAGACCCAGATGTCATGGGCTGCCCGACCGAGGTGAATGGCAGATGCACCACCGTGCACCCTACTGTGCCAACTCGCACAGCACATTCACACACACACACTGTACCTGGTGGTAGAAATCCCCGTCGTCAAACACCTCCGGGTCAATGTCCTTGAGCTGTGACGCAGCGCGTGGTGCGACCTCCTGCGGGTCACATCAGCTAGTCAGCCAAACATAACAACACGGCTTCCACAGGAGCCGCGGTGACAATCACCAGCCTACACGGAGAGACCGCCGACATTCATGAGTCTACAAGGTGGGGAAAGGTGGATATATAATGAGGGTTCCACGTGAGTGCAGCAAACACAGCACACATCACACAAAGATCCCCCGTATAGCCTTAACAGCCTGTCGGGTCAAGTGCCGTTAACGAGCACCTATGAAGGTCGACACGGCAAACCGTGTGCATCACACACGACGTGCATCACACCACGGAGAGCGCACCGCGGGGTGTGACTCGTCGGTCCCCGCGACGCCGTCGCCGCCGCTGTCCTCCGCCGGCGCCTTCTTCCCGAGGACGGTGAAGGCCGAGCGCTTGGTCTGCGTGCGCTGCACCAGCCGCTCGCGCTCCTGCAGCACGTGCTCAATCTGCAGCAGCACGGAGCGCTCAAACGACGCGAAGCCCTGCCACCGCACCACACACGGGTCATCACACACACGGGTCATCACGCTTGCAAAGTGGACACTTTGTAAAAGGTGTCTATTTGGCGTTTAAAGATCGTAAAACATGCTTCGTTGCCAGAAAGCGTAAAAACCTTGTATATTTTTTACATCAAGGCAGACGTTTATTATTTTTTCTAAACATCCACGCCCCACCGCCACGCGGCTCCGCCAACGCTCAGCCCCGCCAACTCGGCCGCTACCTTCATCTTGCCTCCGCTGAGTTTCGTTTTGTCGTGCCACTTCTGGATGACGGCGTTGCGGTGATCCTTGTAGGCGGCGAATCTCTTGGCGGAGAATCCGGGGTAGTCGTCGGTGGGCAGGGCGCGCTTGCCAGGCGTCCGGGCTCCGTGAGGGGCGCCGCCCGGCTGCTCTGCCACACTGTGCCAACGCAAGGAGGAGCGCAGCGGCAGCAGTGAGCCCTCGGCTTCACTTCCACAACATCCCGACTGCATTGGCACCCGACTATTTCCAGTCAACAAAGACTAAGATCGTCCGTATAGCCTTAACATACTGTAGGGTCAAGTGCCGTTAGCGAGTTGCACCTATGACGGTCGACACGGCAAACGAGGGGGTGGGTGACCAGCACCACGCCCGGCCGCCTTTTTCTCCCTAGTGGCAATGTCTACACGCCACACTCGTCACTCATTTGAGGCCAAGTCGACCTAGGGGAATGCCCAGGACCGGTTCAGAAGAGCGCCTCTGGTGTTGGCCGTGAGTGGGATTCGAACTCGGGACGCTAGGATTCTAGCCCAGCGCGATAACCACCGAGCCACCGCTCCCCACGGAAACCACACGTACGCACAGACACACTCACGGACAGCACCCAGACACGAGCCACACACGGACAGCACGGCGCGCGCGCGCACACACACCCACGCACCCGTGCAGGCCGCTCGCGTCCACCATGTGCCGCGTGTCGGGATTCGAGTGCAGCAGGTGGCTCTGCAGCTCGGTCAGCAGCTTCATCAGCTCCAGGAGCACCGAGCGACCTGCGGGAACATTCATAGTATTGAATCACTTACAACGCTCGGCGCACAGTCGTTTATTCTCGATTGATATGTGCATTGTCGGAAACTGCTTGCCTTTCGGCAACTCTTGGCTAGCACTGAGATTAGGCTATGAGGAAAGCTATCTCTGGTGTGGGCCAATCAGTTATAAGGATAATGTATATAGCATGAAAGCATTCTGTTTGCATGTTTTTGCCACACGCATGTGTGGCTGCTTACAAACCGGACACTTTGTAAAAAGGTATCTACTTGGTGTTTCATTGCCAGACAGGGTAAAACCTTGTACATTTTTTAGTATCACAATAGATAGACGTGCAGTATTTTTATAAACATCAAGCAGTTCGCCAGCATCGGCTCACGCGAGCGTCGGTGCCCGGTGGCGAGCCACTCGATGCGAGCCGCCCGGCGCGACTCACCGTCGGCGAGCGAGCGCGGCAGGCCGTCGCCGGCGCGCGCCGCGAAGCCGGGCAGCGCGTCGGGCTGCGGGAGGCGGTTGCACATCTCGAGCGCGCGCTGCATCTTGATGCGCGCCTCCAGCAGGTGATCCCACAGACCTGCGCACGCACGCGACACGGGCGGCAGCAGCTGCGGCACAGCCTCCGGCAAAACATCGACGCGTCGAGGAGCGCGGTCGGCTCGGCACCGCGAGCAACGCGCGGCGTGTTATCGCAGCGCGATCCGAACATCCCCGTCTCGCGATCGCTCCGCGCGCGAGTTGTCGTGGCTGGCGTCTCGAGCCACGTTCCGACGAGTTTGCCCCCAGTGGCGTATCGCGCAAGTCCCGGCGTTGTCCTATGCCGCCGTCACACGCGGGCCTTGCCACGGCCGAGTCGGCACACGAGACGATGGCATCATTTTTTTTAGAATTTAACTTGTTCAACGTCGAAGGTATTCGTTCAAAGACAGAACGACTCAGAGGCGCGAGAAAACCGCACAGAGGCGGATAGGGGGAAGGCAGCTATGCAGTTAGTCGCGGTGCCAACAGTTGCCAGACGCTACATTTTATATATTATGATGTTATCGGCCAATTAGTTAGGGAAGGAAACAGGAGAACCCAGAGGGGGGTGACCACACCAAATCCGCACAGAACGGTGCCCCGAAGTGGGAATTGAACCACCTCGGGCGAGACCTTCTTTCTGCGAGGCACGGATACCACTGCGCCACCCTGTCACCAGTCTATACGCGGGCCGGCTCCCAGAGAGCAATCCAGCACAGGAGGTCGGCCACAAGGTGAACAACGTTACGTTGTTGTCGCGTAACGCCGTGGAGCCGATGCGAGCGGTGGCAGCGAGCGGCGGCCACGAGTACCGAGGTGGCAGAGAGCCGCAGCCACGCGTACCCATCTGGCGCTTGACAGCCTGACCCTTGAGCACATCCTCATCCGTCTCTTCCGACTGAAACGTCGCCACTCCTCCGTTCTCGCGTTCGCGCTGCGACAGGCCTTCCCTGTGGAACGTCGGGTTAACGAGAGAGCGACAATGTGACAAATCCGGCACGACGGTGAAACGGGTCAATCGCTTACAAGGTCACGAACATTAGTTTGGCTGCAATGCTGATGTACGTCTCACATTTAATTTGTCCAATGGACCTGCTTCCTATACTTACCCCCAAGCTCCCGTGTATATCCCTGTGCACAGACCCAGCTGCCGGCAAGGTTTGGAGCCGTCCACATTTTTAAAAGCACATTTTGTCTATTATTTTATCAGAACTACACTTTAATTTAGCGTTTTCTACACTTTCGTCTCGTTTGACCGAAACCGTGCCTATGACCGTGCCCGTGGAAGAGACTCAAGGATTGTGAACTGTAAGGCGTGCGCCCTCACTCTTCAGATGTCACCTCCTCTTCATCCATGACGATGCCATCATCGTCATCATCATCATCATCGTCGTTGTCGTCCTCATCGTCTTCACCACCATCACCGTCACTGTCATCGTTGTCGTGCTCCTGCGAGTGAAGCTGCCGCTGTGTTCGGCTCGTGTCGTTTGCGTCGCCTTCCTCCGTCTCCTCCGCGTCGTCCTCCGTGCGCGCTCCGCTTGCGGCTGATGCCGAACTCCCTGCGATCGACGACAGACGAGCCCGGGATGAACGCGTTTCCCCGGCTCTCCGCTCGGGCGTGTGCCCCTCACCCAGAAGAAGATAAAGAGCTTGGAGGCTCACTGGGTATTTTTCTGCTGTAATAATAAACATCTATCTATCTAACCAGGATTTAAAATCACACGCTTTGCACTGCTCGCTTCACTGCTGAGCCACCCGGCCCGTTACCAGATGCAGCTCTCTCACCATCATCACCATCGCTTCCATCTTCATCATCATCATCCTCCTCATCGTCTGGCTCTCCGAAGCGGTGCAGGTCGCGGCGCGTGGCGATGAGGCCGCGGTAGCGCGCGTCGCTCTCGCCCAGCGCGGCGCGGCGCCGCAGGGCGCTGGGGACGACGTCCTCCTGCTCCGACTCCTCATCCTGCGCAGAGCGATCAGCAAGCCGAGCCCTGCAGCAGCCTGAGACACAGACGCACGGCAAGGCCGCTCCCTCTACTCACGATGCGCGCACTTGGGACTGCACCAAGCGGATCTGTGATCCCTTTCTAATAATAATAATAGCATTTATAAAGCGCCTTTCACCCGAGGGTCACAAAGCGCTGCACAAGGCTGTGGAGAGAACGGCATGTCAACAACGACAGAGAAGGGACAATCAGCCATAACCCACGTGTGGCTATCGCAACCCAGTGATCTCGCGATCCCGTGTCGGCCCCACCGCGCACCTGTGTCCGCGTCCTCGGGGTCCACGGCGCGCGGAGTCGGGTTGAGCAGCGCAGACAGACTCTCCGAGAGAGACATGGTCCTCACCCGCTCACTCAGCCACACACTCACTTACCCGCTCACTCACCCGCACACTCACTCCCGCACACGCTCGCCCCCTCACCCAGTCACTCACCCTCTTACACCAGCACCTACTCGATCACTCACCCCAACACCCACTCACTGACCCCTCTCACTCGCGGCCTCTCTCCTACACAACTTCACACACTGTACTCCACGTGTTCTCGAAATATAGCTTTATGGGTCCCACTCCCTGTATAGCTTTATTGGTACCACTGTCTGTATAGCTTTATCGGTACGCGTGTCGGTATATCTTTATGGGTCCCTACTGTCTATAGCTTTATTGATACGTGACGGTATAACTTTATTGGGCCCGCGCCTTGGTATAGCGTTATTGATGCCCACTGTCTGCAGAGCTTTATTGATAGCCTCTATGCGTAAATCCTGAGGAATAACCGCTCTGTGTGTAATATCTATTGGAAGCCTGTGTGTCTCGTTGTCTCGCGCTGCCGCTGTGCTCGCTCACCACGGAGCCTTCCGTGCGACATCGCCGGGTGGCTGGCTACACGGATCCCCCGCGTAACAAATACGACACACGTGTTCGTCAGGCGCCCTGTCTGTCGAGTCTCCAGCTGCGGCAACAACGCGGCCATGGACCGGCTGAGCGCAGGTAACAGCTCTTGGTCTCCCTGTGTGTCTGCGTGTCTCTCCATGTGTCTGTCTGTGTGTGTGTCTCCGTGTCTGTGTGTCCGTGTGTTCGTGAGGCTCTACTGAGCCAGGCTCCGCGCCTCTGAATCGACGGTCGCGATGCGCCCGGGGAATATGCGCGCGTTCTTCTTCTTTGCGATTCTTCGAAGCGCGATGTTAAATTACAGTTTCCCATTTTCTTACACAGCCCCTTGCATTTTCATTGAACTCCGCAAGGTCTTTTGAGCTGCAGAGGTTGGGTAGTAGAGCACAGACAAGGCAGTGTTCCATAGTATGGTCTGCTTCTCCACATTCACAGGTGGTTGGGCCGGTCTTGTAGCCCCATCTGACCAAAGCGCGCGTTAAAAATGTATGTATTATTATAATGTAATTTGTGTCTCCCTATCTGCGCTACCAACGCTGGGACAGAGTTCGATTCACGCCCAACGCCAGTGACGATTATCTGAACCGGTCCTGGACCTCACTTAAGTCCACTCGGCTTCAAATCAGGACCTGGTTCGGTCTGTAAACATCACCACTAGGGACACAAAGTGCGGCTGAGCGCGGTGCTGGCTACCCACCCCTTCGTGTACATCACCGGTTCGGCTTTCATACAGGGTACTCCAGATATTTTTTTCACCCCATTTCATTGATCCAGAACGTGTTTCCTTTGCAGGGCGGCACGGTGGCTTAATACTGTACAGGGTTGCGGTGAGCCGGAGCCTATCCTGGTAGACACAGGGCGCAATGCAGGGCTATATCCAGGATGGGACGCCAGTCCATCACAGGGCACCGGGGGCAATTTATCCGCAGACCAATTAACCTATGCAGCATGTCTTTGGAGTGTGGCAGGAAACCGGAGTGCCTGGCAAAAACCCACGTGGACACGGGGAGAACATGCAAACTCCACACAGAAAGACGGCAGCGCTACTCACTGCACCACCGTGCCGCCCAATAATAAACATCTATCTAATAAACATCTAAACATCTGTCTATCGCTGTGTTTGTCGCCCACAGTTGACCCGTTTGCGCGCCCCCCCTGCCCGGGCTGTTCCTCCTACCTCGTGGAGCCCTACGTGAAGTGCGGCCAGTGCGGGCCCCCCCCGCTCATGCTTTGCCTGCAGGTAACACGGTAACGGGCAACGCGGTAACTAACGGGTAACACACGGTAACGGGTAACGCGGCCCCCCACAGCAGCTTGAGAGTTGAGGGTTGCCTGGTCGCGGTCTCCTGCCACCTTCCCCCCCCTTCTCCCCGTGTGTGCAGCATCCCCTGTGGGGGGCGCTCTCTTGTGTGGGGGGGCTACTCCCCACTAGGTGGTCCTCACCGCCGTCGCTGGGCTTCGTGCGCTCCAGGATGGTCCACATGTCTCGCGTGACCCTCATTTCAAATCCGCGCCTCACGGAAAGAATGGTCTTGCCCGAGGCGGTTCGATTCCCGCCTCGGGCGCCTTTCTGCGTGGAGTTTGGGTGTTCTCTCCCCCTGTTCTGCGTGGGTTTCCTCCGGGTTCTCCGGTTTCTTCTCAAAACTAAAAAACACTCATTAATTAATTGGTCGATAACATCATAATATATAGGATGCAGTGTGTGGCAACATGTTGGCGCTGGCAAACCGCCTGTCTGCCTCCTCCGGCCTCCCTGTGCTTTCCTCGCTACGCCTCTGAGTCGTTCTCTGTTCGAATGAATACCTTCGAAATTGAATGAATATGTGCCACGCATTATAAACAGCATTCATTATTATTACGAATAGGCAGCCTCCGTGTGTGTGTGGGTGGGTGCGTTAATACCGCTTGCGCTCCGTGCGCCTGTGGGACGTGTGCCGTAGTGTTTCGCGCAGGGCCTGGAGTGGAAAAGCCATCGCAGCGAGCACAGCTATGAGATCGTGGTGAGTGTGCACCCGTGGAGGTCGTCGCCTTTCCCCAGAGACGCGCGGCGACGATCGTGCGAGCGCCGGTGTGTCCGGGATATACCCGGGACGGAACGCCACGTCCATCGCAGGGCACCGGGGGCAATTTAGTCCGCAGGACAATTAACCTATGCAACAGCATGTCTTTGGACTGTGGGAGGAAACCGGAGTGCCCGGCGAGAACCCACGTGGACATGGGCAGACCATGCAAACTCCACACAGAAAGGCACTCGAGCCGTGATTCGAACCCAGGACAAGTGTAAGTAACGTAGCAGCAATCGTTTAGTTCTGTGCTGGGAATGGTAATTCACACCAAGTGGCCGACCGACGCGGAGCCGTGCAATGCATGATGAATCGGAACACATCGATTCCTATCCCCATGATGCTGTGCATGTATCGTGCGGATAAGAGTGGGTTATCATCATTCGGTGCCTCGGTACAACCCTAAACTTTACGAAATACGCTGTACAAGAACATTAGTATCACATTACGATCAAATTTAATTTTACAAAACGTGTTACGATACGGATGTGCGTGCGTGCGGGTGGCGCCGCAGCCGATCGGCGATGCAAACGCACGCCGCCTGGGTAACTTCTCAGCCTATCGCAGCGCTTCCAAGGTCCGGAGCGGATGAATATCGTAAAGCGAGGGACCACCGTGTTTGGGACGTTGGCTGCGTTGTTGTCTCCGCTAGGTAATGCCGTGTTGTCCGGTAGTGTCACTCGGAGTGGCGAGCGCGCTGAGCGGGGCGTGCTCGTGTGCTCGTGCCCCCCTCTGCAGACGACAGACTTCCCGGTGCTGGATGTCGCATGGACGGCGCAGGAGGAGATGACGCTGCTGGAGGCCGTCTTAGACTGTGGGTTGGGAAACTGGTGAGAAGCCGTTGCTGTGGCCGTCACGCGTCATGTTTAAGAAACCGGCACACGAGGGGGTGGGTGACCACAACCACGCCTGGCTGCCTTTGTCTCCCTCGTGGAAATGTTTACGCACCGCACTAGGTACTCATTTGAGGCTGAGTCGACCTAGAGAAGGCCCAGTACCGGTTCAGAAAATCGTCACTGGTCTTGACCATGAACGAGGTTCGAACTCGGGTCGCCGGGTTTGTAGCCCAGCGTGCTAACCACCGAGCCACAGCTCACCCACACTACACCTATAGCAGCACACCTGTAGCAGCACACCCGCACTGTAGCACCTCACCCACAGCACCGCACTTAAAGTGCCGCGCCTGTCGGCCGTGCGTCGTTCCCGTCTCCGCCCTCCCGCGTTGCGTTGCGGTCTAGGCAAGACGTGGCCAATCAGATGCGCAGGAAGAGCAAGGAGGAGTGCGAGTGGCACTACATGGAGCGCTACATCAACAACCCCCACTTTGCATCTCCGGCGGCCGGCACGGGGCCCAGCGACGCGCCCGAGGCCGCCGCCGCCACCGCGGCGCCCGTCCCTTTCCAGGGTACGCGGGCGAGCGCCTCGGCTCACGGCCACCGAGCACCGATCGGAACGCGAGGCTCGCGAACAACCGAGCCCTCCGACCCCCCTATGTGTAGGGAGACAGCCGGTGGTCTTCTCTAGAACGTTTGTTCCCGATGAAGCCGATCGCAACTATCGGCGAAACGTCGTACCTTTATTGTAAATGTGTTCAATGTAGCTCTATATTATCTACGAGTCTAAATGAGCGAATGCCGCGCGCGTTGCAAGTCGACATCATCGTTATTATTACTATTTTTATTAGTATCTGACGGAGTTCGTGACGCCTGTACGGACGTGCGTGCGCGCAGCCTGCGAAGACCCCCCGCGGCCGGCGCTCGACTCGGCGGTGGCGCGCGAGATGGCCGGGTACATGCCGGCCCGCTCCGACTTCTGCCAGGCAAGAGCGCCGACGCGCGGGGGAAGTGTGGCGACCTGTATTACCGTATTACCCAATACGGTACGGTAACAATACAGTGCAGCTGTGCACGTGTAAACCTCGCACAGTAATCGGAGAACTACGACGCTAAGACGCCGCCTATAAAGACCGAGCTGGAGTTGAAGGAGATGCACAGCAGACTCCAGTGAGAGAGGCGAGGCCAACGTGGAATGTATGGGGAGCAAAGGAAGACCCGCGGCCACCCTGCCGTTCGTTTCTCGTGATTTGATGCGCGGTTGGTTTGATTTCAGGAGTTTGACAACTACGCCGAATGGGACCTGAGGGACATAGATTTTGTGGAAGATGACTCCGACGTGCTGCGCGGTGAGTAAGATGGCTGACGTGTCACGTGGCGAGGTGACGTGTTGCGTGGAACCGCTGCAGGTTCCGGGTTACGTCGCGATGCGCTCATTTGTTCTGACGCAGGTGTTCACGGCTCGATTCATGACGGTTCCTCTTCAGAGCTGTTCTTTCGGGATAGCTGTGTCACTGAGCGATGTACCTCTCTCCCTCGCGACGTTTCTCCTCCCATGCCTGATGATGCTTCCAACGTGGGAGGCGAAACGTCGCGAGGGAGAGATGGAGATCGCTCAGTGACACGGCTGTCCCGAAAGAACAGCTCTGAAGAGCAACCACGATGTGCTCGTTAGTTTCGTGCGTTCACTCTCGTCGCGCGCTGTGCAGCCACGGCTCTAGAAGACCCCGTTTGATCCCCTGTCACAGCCCTGAAGATGGCCGTGGTGGAGATCTATCTCTCTCGTCTCAAGGAGCGGCAACGGCGCAAAAAGTACGTCGCGTACTCTGCACGAACTGCTCTGTATATTCGTGTCGGCCTCTCATCTCGTCAGAAACCGCTTAATCCTCTACAGGGTTGCGGTGAGCCAGAGCTTATCCCGGCGGACACAGGGCGCAAGGCAGGGCTATACTCAGGATGGGACGCCGGTCCATCACATATTCACGTCTGTTTTAAAGTAAAAATCTAAACAACGTCGTTTGTTTTTCAGAATTGTTCGTGACTATGGACTCATTAATCTTCGCAAATTCCAAGGTACGGGTTTTTTTCATAAGAGAATTATTTTTTTTATCGAGGGAATTAGTGATTGTGGGAATCTCGATCAGGAGTTCCTCCCCAGGAGAGGTGGCATGTTCATCCTCTAATCCGCGTTCCCCTGCGCTGAGAGAGAAGCGATTTGCACGGATGAACGCTTCCCCTCGCATAGAATACCTGCCGCAGTTTCACGGCCACTCTTCTCGCTTATTCATTCGATAGCTGAACGATTTGCAAAACGTGAATTCGCGGGAACGACTGCCTTGTCGCGAATGTTAAAACGCCGCTCGGTTTTGAACCGATTTTGCGTTCGCCGAGTGAAAACGCGCAACAGGCTCCGTTTACAAACGGCCGCTCGGCGGCTGTGCGTGCGGGCCGCGTCCCCGCAGTGCTGGAGCGACAGAACAGCAAAGAGGTGCGCGACCTGAGCGAGGCCATCCGTCCCTTCGCCAAGACCATGAAGCCCACGGAGATGGACATGCTGATCGAGAGCTACGCGCGTGAGTTCCGGCGACGCGCCGGAAGCGCCGCGGAAACGACGGTGCCTCCGACGTGTGCGGTACAATGCGTGCGGTATACCGTCTCGCGGGAGCTCGTTCGTTAGTGCGAGAGTTCGTAAGTCGGACGTTCGCAAGCCGGGGGAATGCCTCTACGGCCGAAGATGACCTTGGAAGAGCAAGAGCTTAGAGACCGGCCTGAGGTGGAACCAGGCACCGGTGCGAACGTGGCGCGTGCCGTCGGCAAGAGCGCGGCTCACAGCGTCTCCTGGACACGAATACGAGGACGTTCGTTACGTCTGCCAAGTTTGTTTGAAAAATCTTCTCGTCTTATAAAATAATACGAGGGCGCGCGTGCCCGTCACGGGCAGAGCTTGGTGCGCGTTCACGAGCAGAGGCGAGTGTCGGTGCGAGGAGCGTCGGGCGATGACGCCGCTTCCCGTGTCTCGTCTGCAGTCGAGCGTGAGCTGCGCAAGGACGTCCAGCGGCTGCAGGACTACCGCCTGTGCGGAGTCACCACCTTCAGAGGTACGCGTCGCGGTACGCGCCGAATTCCCCGGTGCGCCGGCGGCCCTTCCCACGGTGCGTCACCAGACGCACGGCGTAGTAGACCGAGCGGGACTCGTTCCTCCCGGCAGTGCAATCTGCACGAGCAGCTCTCGCGGTTGATGCCGATGGCACCCCCTCCCCCCTTTGCGCCGCGTGTGCGTGGCGACGACGGCGCCGGACGCGCAGGCGCGCGCGTGTACGAGCGTCTGGTGGCGCGCCGCGAGGAGGAGAAGCTGCGCCGCACCGTGCTGCAGGACGTGATGCAGTACGTGCAGGACCCCAACGCCTGCCAGCAGTGGCTGCAGCGGCAAGCCGCGCTGTGAGACGCGCACGTAACGCACACGTAACGCACACACTATGTGCATTGTGCATTACACACACACAGACACACACTGTGTGTGCCGCACTAGTGAAGCTGCTTGCGCAGTTGTTGCTCAAGTTCTCCCTCAGGCTGTGCCGTGCTTTACGCTGCCTGTTGTAACGCTCTTCCTGTGTTTTTCCGTCCATCGTTTCCTCGTGTTTAGGGATGCTGGCCGCAACCCGGGTGGACCAATCATCCCCTCTTTGGGTAAACTTGTCACGCTGGAAATTGCTGACATTCGCGTCGTGGTTTCATGAAAAGCAGTAAACCGCGCACACAAAGCAACGTGTAGAGCATGATCAGTTGTGTGTGCACATGTGTAAATACTGTGGCCTCAAGCTGCACGTGGCCTGGTACAAGCGGCGTGGTGATGTCACCACCACTTAGTGGCGACTGGCTATTGTATACTGTGGTAGTGTGGTGATTAGCGCACTGGGATAAGAATCTGGCGACCCCAGTTTCATTCCCACTCACGGCCAATATCATACCGGTGAGGATTATCTGAACGGTGCAGGGCCCACCCTCGGTTGACAGTAATGCACAACCCGCGTGTAGTGACTGTGTGCGTAATGCGAAATTGTTAGAAGTTGGTGCGATGTGACTGCTGCTTCTATTCGGTGGAGGTCCCCCCACAGGGACAATCTCGAGCACTGAGCAGACGATTTGCTCAGTTCTCAAGATGACAGAGCAATTCTCATACGTGGAGCCTTGAAAGCCCACATCATCACACGGGATCTTTCTGAAGCGATGCAGAGCTCGGAGGATCTGCCGTTGTACTAATCACCCCGTGCTGCTGTGCGTGGTGTAGGTCGAAGAAACGCACCGCCCTTGGATCTCACTGGACTGCCTGGCACTGAGAGGCTTAACGAGCATGAAAAGGAGGTATAACGGCCGTGTTTTATTTTCACCTTTCAACTCGCGGGATGCGTAACGCCGCTCGTCGGAGCGCGAGAGCTCGTCGACCGTCGCTGCTGCGAGTGGCGCGAGAGTTCGTCCGTCGAGTCTTCCGGGAGCAGGTCCCGCCACGCCGCAGCAGCAGGGACTCGCTGCCTCTCGCCGGCGCGACAGCGTTACTCACTTGAAAGATTGGATCAGTCGGTTACTTGAGTGATGGGGCAGTCGGTCACTAGACAACAGACGGGGGAGCACTCGAGGGTTGTGCTTGCAAGCTACTGGAGATAGTGTGCAGCACTCGCAGATAGCTGGCAGCAAGCACAGGTGTCACACGAAGAATATGCGCGCGTTATGCATAGCGTACATTCTTTTGGGTTTTAGCAAAGTAGAATTTTTAATGGTGGACCTTGCATTGCATTTAGATTCAAAAATTGATCTTACATTCAGAAAGATTGGAGACCACTGCCTTAATGCAATGACTGCTGCACGGGGAATTGTCTTGAGAGCTGTCGGGGATGAGTCTAACTCTGTGCGTCGGTGCGTAGCGTGCGAAGGCGACGTTCAGCGAGCGCCCCTAGCATCGGCAGCGGCATCGCACGGCGTAAGCGGCGCGTGCGAGCGAGCGTCGTCGCGTCACCGTGTGCCTTGCGCGCGCCCCACAGCTGTGCCAGGCCGTGCGCCTCGTCCCAGAGGCGTACCTGGAATACCGCGGAGCTCTGGCAGCCGAAAGCCGCAAGCTGGGTGGGTTGCGTCTTGCCCAAGCCCGGGCTCTCATAAAGATTGATGTCAACAAAACACGGAAGCTGTACGACTTCCTTCTGCGAGAGGGTTACATATCCAAAGGTTAAGTAATGGTGTGCCCGTCAGCCTGCCACACGAACCGAGCATGCCTTCCGTTCACACGTCACTAATTTACCTTCTAGACACACACACATAGGCGCTGTGGACACACGCACGCGTCATCTGCACGGTGTGGGAGCCGAGTGGACTTGCTTGACGAGCGCTCGATGCCGAGATGTTTGTTTGCTGAGCCCTCTGCCCAAGACAGATGACGATGATGCTGCTGCTGATGGCACAGCAGCAGCAGCTTGCCTGTAATCTAGCGCTGTTGAGCCAGCGCCAGGGGTTGGTGGACCACACAGATACGTCGTGAAACTCGCTTTCTGTGGACGTTGAGGTGCTGTAACCAGGAGAATGTAGTAAAGCAGTAATGTAGACACGACCCGTTCTGTCTGTGTTCTCTGATAACACCTTGATATATAGAGGTCCACAGAGCTTGGGAATTTATTGACATGTTACAAGTAAAATGAATGTTATTCAGCGCCTCGAGAACGTGTCTCGGCTTCGATGCGACGCGGGCGACGGAAACGGATGTAGGAATTCTCTCGACGCTGAGTTGAGCGAAAGCGCTTGTCGTTTAGGTGCTCAGGATGAGTCGGGTCTCGGGTTGGGTTCTGGGTTCTCA
>JAZEWU010000038.1:6079969-6097072 GCA_036362915.1 Geotria australis | reverse complement strand
CGCAGGCAATACCAAGTACTACCTGACAGGGATCGCGACGTGAACGCTTCTACCTTGACGCTGACCGAGGTGGGGTGTCGTGCATGTCGCTGATGTGAGAGCGCCACTCACGTAAAAGCTCCGCGCCTCTAGGCCTCCGCGTCCTTCGCCGCTTCTCCGAATGCCGCGCCGCGCTTCGCCCTCTCCAGCAAAACCACTTCGTCTCCCCGCTCCGACTCTCTCTCCGGCTCTCCCTACAGCAGCGGGGACGCGACACAGGCAAATCGCAGCAGCAGCAGCAGCAGTGGCACAAGAACGCGACACTCCTCTCTATGAAGAGGAGGAGGCTGGCCGAGAGGCGGTGTCGTGATCACGGGGAGGACCACGCCCAAAGCTCCCCGCGGAGCCGGTCTGACGGGATGGAGGCACGGAGAGAAAATATGCGGCTGTAACCCGCCCTGCTGCCCTCCTTACCCATTGTTGCTATAGTATGTGATAATGATACAACAGGATGGGCGCGGTGAGTAAGCTAAGCGACTGTCGCCTTCACAGAAATAATTTCCAGGTTTCGAATCCTGGCTCGGGTGCCGCCTTTCTGTGTGGCGTTTGTATGCTCTCCCCGTGTCCGCGTGGGTTTTCTCCGGGCACTCCGGTGCCCTGTGATGGACTGGCGTCCCATCCTGGGTATAAGCCCTGCCTTGCGCCCTGTGTCTGCCGGGATAGGCTCCGGCTCACCGCGACCCTGTATACTGTATAGGATTAAGCGGTTTCTGATGATGGATGATGGGTTTGGGGTAGGTGGGGGGAGGAGCAGGTGATGGTGGGGCAGAATACTGTTGTGGTGGGGCAGCTCTGGTTGTTGGTGGTTCTCGAGCAGGTGTTGGGGTGGCTCAGCATCCGGATGGCTGTGCCGCCCTCTCCTGGTGGGCTAGGGTATTGACACCTCAACGCGCCCTGCAAAGGAGCTGCACGACACGTGCGGTGGTGCTCCACCAAGCAGAGCATTTACAGAGGATTTGCAACGAGGCAGCCACTAACACGACGAGCCCGGCAATAATACGAGCCTGGCAGTAACACAAGCCGGACACTAACACAACCGAGGCACGCAGTCTTCTTCTTTGCGATTCTTCGAAGCACGATGGTCAAACTTCTGGACATCAGTTGTCTTTCAGCTCGGCTTCGAAGTGTTTGGCAGAATTCGCAGGCAACGCCAAGTATAATTACCTGACAGGGATCGCGACGTGAACGCTTCTACCTTGACCCCCAGGCCCGCAGTAACAAGACGAGCCCGCCACAAACACAACACAGCCAGGCCGGTAGTAACACGAGGAGCCCAACAATAACACGCGCCCGTGCGGTGCAGCGGGGGTCTAGTAACAGAGGCGTATTCGCGTCTCAGCCAATGGAAACGCATGTCAACAAGGAACGGCAGTCGGGGCGGAAAGATGTGGCGGCGACTCCTTACAATGAGCCGACGTCGCTTCGTCCCCCGTGTTCCGTGTCACACCCTGGGACGTCACTCGGACGAGCGGCGCGGGGCACGATTGTGTGTGTGCGTGTGTCTCGGTGACGCGTTCACTCTCGTCTCTGGGCAAGAGCGGGGCGGCGGACCGCTGCAGTCGTACAGCGGAGATAGAATCCAACTGGCGTGCTGCTGGGATTCACGGGACGCGAGAGGGACGGAGGAGGGCAGTGGGGAAGTGCAGGGGGGGTGGGAGCGGGCCGGGTGACGAGTAGGGTGGGTGAGTGGGGGAGCTGGTTGCTCAGCGGTTAGCGCGCTGGGCTACAAACCTAACCAACCGAGTTCGAATCCCGCTCACGGCCGACAGCATTGACGATTTTCTGAACCGGTCCTGGGCCTCCCCTAGGTCGACTCAGCCTCAACTGAGTACCTCCTTCGGTGTGTAAACATTGCCACTAGGGAGACAAAGGCGGCCTTGGGTGGTGCTGGTCACCCACCTCCTCGTGTGCCGTGTCCGCCTTCATAGGTGCTCGCTGACTGCACCTTGACCCTGCAGTCTGTTAATGCTACACGGGGGAGTCTTTATCTTTGGGGTGGGAGGAAAGCGTGCGGGGCGGGCGCAGGGCGGGTGACAGTGCAAGCGAGCGAGGGCTGTCACTGGAGAAAGTGTTGTGAGCGGGCGAGCCCCTTGTGTGCGAGTCAGTGGAGGGGAGAGTGCACGGAAGAGTCGGTGTCGAGACAGCGAATGTGGGCAGAGTGCAGGCAAGAGTCGGTGTAGCGAGGCCGACTGTGGGGAGAATCATTTCTCGGAGAGTTGAGTAGGGAAGAGCTAGTGTGGGGGGGACAGCGAGTGTGGGTACAGCGAACGTGACAGATTTTTATTACTACAGCAGCAAGTTCCCCGCAGTGAGCTTGCAAGATCTTTGCAGGATTCCCGCATTGACACGACAGACGCGCGAATCGACCCAGAGAGACGACAGGCGGAGGCGATGGCCGCTGTGTGGGCGCTGCTCGTTCTGTTCGCGGCCGTGTGCGCCCTGGTGGCGCTGTGCGTGGCCGCGTCTGGGCCCGCGCACCGCTTCCTCCGACAGTGGTTCCACATGGCCCGCATCGCCGGGCCCAGCCCCACGTACCCGCTGCTCGGCAACGCGCTCATGCTGAAGCGCGACGGCGGAGGTGAGTGTCTGGGACGAGGCGGGGAGCGGTGGCCCAGTGGTTAGCGCGCTGGGCTGCAAATCTGGTGAGCCGAGTTCGAATCCCGCTCACGGCCAACACCGGTGACGATTATCTAACCGCTGGGTTACAATATAATAAGGTTCCAGTGCAGCAATGAGCAATTGTCTGGCCAAGTCGGCAGTGCTTTCAATAGCCACTCTTGGAGAGCTTTCAAAACGATGTTTTGTCGGTGTCTAGCCGAAATGAGCACATAGGCGATCTGCGTGCTGCCATTGATACTGTTTTAACGTCAATTAATAGTTTTACACTATAGCAGTTTCATAAATACATTAAAAGGCAACTCAAGTAAATAAACACATTGAATAGTTGTTGCTGTATAGGTTAATTGGCCTGCAGACTAAATTGCACCTGGTGCCCTGTGATGGACTGGCTTCCCATTCTGGGTATAGGCCTGCCTTGCACCCTGTGTCTGCCGGGGTAGGCTCTGGCTCACCGCAACCCTGCACAGGGTTAAGTGGTTTCTGACAATGGATGGATGCATGGAATAGTTTTGTCTTTCTACGTCAAAGAGATTTCATTGAGTAGCATAATTCAGAGATCGACTGCGGTTTCTTTGCCGTTAATTAGACTTTCACTGCGCGTGCCGCTCACAATCATCTCGTGTGCCATGAGTGGGCACATGGGTGCCCTACGATTCCGGCCCCTGGTCAGGGCATTCGTGCTTCTCTCCCATTTACGACCATGGGCCGGTCGTGGAAAGTTCTCATTTCCGTGGTAGGTGCGAATCTATAAAAAAAAAACACTGTTTACTTCGCTACAAAGAGGTACCTATGTTATCAATCGCGAGGTGATGATGGGTCGAGTTGAGAGCAGGTTGGAGTGCTATCGGCTGAATCGATCTTGTTTAAAGTTCGCGACTGGTTATCGCAAGGGCTGTGTTGACTAGAAATCCAAAGTTCACAGACTGACCCTAACTATACAACACACAAAACTAGACTTGTCGTGTAGACGAAGCATAACACATTGCATAAACAATTTGAATTCTGCAAAACAGTCTTGCATTTCTTCTGTGGAGAGCTGTTTTTTCGGGACAGTCGTGTCGAGCATTCCTTGTCTCTCTGTGACTTTTCGCCTCCCACGTTGGAGGCATCATCAGTGGTCTGATGCCATTTGAGCCGTGAAAACCAACATCATTAATGCTGTCAATAAACCTGAGCTGTCTGCTTAGTTCATATCTCAACCAAACATCGATACATTTTTGTTCCATTTAGAGAGCAAATCCCTTGGTGCAAAACTACGATCCAATATATTGGCACCAGATTTGTGATTTCCACCCATTGACAAGGCCACGTGTTGCCAACTATCAGACTCTCTTCTTCACCAGATGCCCACATCCCTCTCATCATGCCACCCACTTTTGGCAACCTTGACCTCCTGGCGACACCCAACATCAGCCCTCAGACTCTGGAGTGTCGGACATTCTGCTCTGTCTTGGATATCCGGATTGCTCTCCCACTGATTTTCCCTGATTGTCATAAGATATTCCACCATTTGCTCTTTTATCATCATCATCATCATGGTTGCTCTTCAGACCTGTTCTTTCTGGATAGCCGTGTCGAGCGCTCTCTCTCTCTCGCGATATTTCGCCGCCCACGTTGGAAGCATCATCAGGCGTGAAAACCTACATCAGGATCATGATCATCATCAACAGGAGCTCATCTCATCGTTCCACCTCTGCCGTGATCGTGCACCTATTGGTAACAAGTCTTGCGGTGAATCCATTCAGATTTTTGCTACAACATTGCTACCCTTCGTGTTAGAGACGTCCAAGTGTCAACTGGTGCACACTAAGGTGCAGCACTTTACCCACTCACGTGATGCAGTCAACTCCGATAGTTTTTATTGTCAGCGGTGGAATTTAGCCGAATAAAGTGCACAACAACAGGCAATGTAATAGATTCATTAATATGTTTTTAGATTTAAATTGCACCTTTCACCAAACGGTCCCAAGGTGCTGCAGAAAACTGCAGAGAGGTGGTGCGGAGTCAGCCGGCGCCAACCGACCAGACACTGGATCCTATATATTATGTCGTTGGCCAATTAATGAGTGGGATTTATTCGTAGGAGGAAACTGGAGAACCCAGAGGTAATCCATGCAAAACAGAGCGAGAACACACCAACTCAACACAGAAAGGTGCCCATAGGCAGGAGTAGAACTGCCTTGGGCAGGACATTGTTTCGTGAGGTGCCGGTGTTACTACTGGGCCACCGGCCCACCGTGTCGCTCAGTGCTCTGAACCATCTCAATACAGTCATTGTAAACATTTATGATCGGAGTGTTTTTTTTTAATCAAAGTCAACACTCGCAAACGAACGTTGCTTCATCATTGTTTTTAACCTTTGGCATTTACGATCGTACCCCACGGTGTTTGTCCCTGTTGCTAAAAACCAGCAAAGAGGAAAGGGCAGTGGGGCGGTGAGGTGATAACAGCTGCGCCTCACCGAAAGAATAGTCTTGCCGAGGCGGTTCGATTCCCGCCTTGGGGAGTTTGTGTGTTCTCCCCCTGTTCCGCGTGAGTTTCCTCCGGGTTCTCTGGTTTCATCCCACAACTTAAAAAACACTCATGAATTAATTGGCCGATAACATCATAATATATAGGACGCGGTGTGTGGCAATATGTTGGCACCGGCAAACTGCTTGGCTGCCTCCTCCGCCTCTCTGCGGTTTCCTCGCAGGGCAATGAATATAATTATCATAACAAAATGCTACGATAATATATGCATTGTCCTTGAAACTGATTGGTCCGCACCAGAGACAGCTTTCTTCATAGCTTTAGTCTCAGTGTTAGCCAAGTGTTGCCAAAAGGCAAGCAGTTTTGGACAATGCAAATATCAATGCATTCGTAGCTCGGGTCTAAGAAAGCTGTTAAGTCTATGAGCACCTTTTTTATTAAAGATCTTAACAACTTGTCTCATTGCCAGAAAATGCAAAACCTTGTATATTTATTTTTACAATACGGGGGGATCTTTGTCTTTGTCTCGTTTTACCGTTGCAGAATTCTTTCAGCAAATCATCAAGCTGCTGCCCGAGTTTCGCAAGGAGCCGCTGGTGCGCTTGTGGCTGGGACCCGTGCCGGTCTTACTGCTCTACCACCCGGAAACCGTGGAGGTGACGCTCCCATCTCCATCTCCTGACGAGCTCCTCTCTAGACCCCGATGGCGACGCTCGGCATGGTTGTTCTTCTGTCTTGGAGGTGTTTGGCGTGGCCAGGAAGGGTGTTTAGTAATTCAATTCAATTCAACTTTATTTGTCAACTCTACCATATGTACAGGACATACAGAGAATCGAAATACCGTTTCTCTCAGACCCCGGCGTTGTTTACTGTCGTTCTACAAATGACTTGCAGAAACCGACGAGTCATTTGTAGAACGACAGTAAACAACGCCGGGGTCTGAGAGAAACGGTATTTCGATTCTCTCTGGGGCCCCGGGCACAATTTAATGATGACCCCCATCCCCCCGCCGCCTCCCACCTTCCTGTTGGGGCCCCTGTAATTGCCTGGGTTGCCCCGTGGTTAAGAGCGCTAGTGGTCGCGGCACAGTGGTCAGACTTCCGCCACAAGGCCCTGGAGAAGCAGTCGTGGAAATTTTGGTAAAAAACAGGAAAATGTTAAACCGGCCATTGTGCAACCATGCAGCTCGTGGTCATGGCTCAATCGACAGAGCCAGTGGCTGAATCTGCCGCTTGCTGCTGGCATCGGTCACTGACGTCACACAACGGAGAGTCGATTTAATTTCGACAAATCGTGTGCTCGGGCGGCACGGTGGCGTGGTGATTAACGCTGCCGCCTCACAGCACAAAGGTCCCCGGGTTTGAATCCCGGCTCGGGTGTCCTTTCTGTTTGGAGTTTGCATGTTCTCGCCGCGTCTGCGTGGGTTTTCGCCGGGCACTCGGGTTTCCTCCCACAGTCCAAATACATAGTGCTGCATAGGTTAATTGGCCTGCTGACTAAATTGCCCTGGGTGCCCTTCGATGGACTGGCGTCCCATCTTGGGTATAGCCCTGCCCGGCGCCCTGTGCCTGCCGGGATAAGCCCCGTGCAGTATTACGCGGTTTCTGACAATGAACGAACGAATGAAATCCTGTGCACAATGGTGCGTGTCGACGGGGTCGACGGTGTGGGCGGGGTGAATGAGGTCGACGCGAGCGGCGTCGACAGGCTCCACGGGCGTCACAGTGTCCGCGGGGGCCAGAAAAGATCGGGAACCGCTGCAGCCGAGCCTGTTGCACTCTGGACTCCCCGGCACTGCACACAGTCGTCGAACGACGACGATGACGAAGTGGCATTGCGTCCGCACGTGCCGTCGTCGACTGCTTCGAAGCATTGCGTCGCATTGCAGAGGGATTGGATTCTGACTGCGGTTGCGTGATGCCAACAGGCGATCTTGAGCAGCTCCAAGCAGTTAGACAAGTCGATCATGTACAAGTTCCTGCATCCTTGGCTGGGGACGGGCCTTCTCACCAGGTACAGCACCACGGCCTCAGCCGCGCTGGCAACACCCGCGTCTCACTATGGCAACACCCGCGCATCACAGAAAAAATGTGCTGGCCGAGGCGGTTCGATTCGCACCTCGGGCACCATTCTGTGTGGAGTGTGTGTGTTTTCCCACCTGTTCTGCGTGGGTTTTCTCCGGGTTCTCTGGTTTCCTTGCACAAATAAAAATAGATCTCATTTTTTTTTATTAACGAAGTGACGACCATCTTAGGGGACGCTGGCAGATTTTTTCCGCTCTTAAGATTGCCAGTTTCACTACCTTTTAGTATATTCGAAGCAGCCTTAATCATTAATTTGTTGTTGCTTTGGTTTTTATTGTTTTGTTCTTTTGTTGTTGACATGCCGTCCTCTCCGTGGCCCTTGTGCTGCGCTTTGTGACCCTCGGGTGAAAGGCGCTATATAAATTGATATAATAATAATTATTATTAATTGGCTGATACTACCATAATATATAAGATGCTGCATAGGTTAATTGACTAAATCGCGCCTGGTACCCTGCGATGGACTGGCATCCGATCATCCGTATAGCCCTGCCTTGTGGGCTGTGTCTTCCGGGATGGGCTCCGGCTCACCGCAACCCCGCACAGGATTAAGGGTTTTCTGACGATGATGATGATGAGCGGTTTCTGATAACGAGATGATGATGATTATTAACCTTCATCCATTGCGGGCTCAGGCAGGAGCTACACATCGGCTGTAGCGGAGGCGTTCACTCCTAGTACACGTGCAGCGGGTGGCATCTCGGCGAACCGCGCCGAGCGTGCCGGTGGTGATCACGGTGCCCATTCTGAGGCGAGGACAGACACCCCGACGTTGAGCCTGGAGCAGGTGGCGACGTGCATCCACAGCCACTCGTGGCAACAGTATGAGCGTCGTGTGTATAGAATCGGCCACTGGGTGCGCACAGTGCCGCGGTCAGGGTTCTCTGGCCGAATAACGACCCACGCCGCCGGCCTCTCTCGACACGGCAGCCCCGGTAACCGCGCCGACGTCGGTCCGACGTGCGGGCCGACGTCGGTCCGACGTCCCGCGTCGATCGGCGGTAACCGCGCGGCGTCGCGTCACCGTTTGCGTCGCCGTCGGCAGCACGGGGGAGAAGTGGCGAGCGCGGAGGAAGATGATCACCCCCACGTTCCACTTCTCGATCCTCGCCGACTTCCTCGAGGTGATGAACGAGCAGGCCGACGTCCTGGTGCAGAAGCTGCACGAGCTCGCCGGGCCCGAGCCCTTCAACTGCTTCAACCCCATCACCCTGTGCGCGCTGGACATCATCTGCGGTGAATTTAACGCGGAGGCTTTCGTGACCGATGCTATCCGCGGTGTCGTCTCATCTCGTCAGGCCTGCGCGTAACCGAGGCGGCGCCGCGGCTTTAATTAAATAACAATATTGTTCTAATCTACTATGACGTTTACGATAATGTCGGTTGTCACATCGCGCCGCCAGTACGCTGACGGCGCGTGTTGGTGACGTTTGGAAGCCGCTGTTGCCTATTATTGTTTCGGGATTAAAGTTGGTGCGAAGCGGCGTTGTCACGTTGTGGGACAGACTTGGCCCCGTCGTGTGAATGTGGAATGCCCCCCCCCATTCACCTAACCACGGCTGTGAATGTTGGTCTGGTTATCCCACTTTACTAGCTGTGGATAGAGCAAGATTGGTCTTTTGAGTCTCCTCGTGGGAGGCTTCGTGCCTCTAGGTGATGGGGAGACAGTGTTGTTGATTTAATTGATTTAATGAGTTTACGTCGCCCTTGGTTTTAATACGTTTAACTCGTTTACATACTTACGTAAGCGCTTGATGCAACTGAGTGCAATGTTGTTCAAAAAGGGCTGTTGTGTTTGTGGACCAAAGCGCTTCGTTTGCAAAATATTATTGCTTTGGTTTTTATTAGCCGTTTTTTTTCCCTGTCGTTGTTGACATGCCGTTCTCTCCGCGGCCCTTGTGCAGCGCTTTGTGACCCTCGGGTGAAAGGCGCTATATAACATGTTATTATTATTATCATCTCATTGTCAGAAACCGCTGAATCCTGTACAGGGTCGCGGTGAGCCGGAACCTATCCCGGCAGACACGGGTCACAAGGAAGGGCTATACCCAGGATGGGACGCCAGTCCATCACAGGGCACCGGGCACAATTTAGTCTGCAGGCCAATTAACCTATGCGGTAGCGTGTCTTTGGCCTGTGGGAGGAAACCGGAGTGGCCGGCGAAAACCCACGCAGACACGGGGAGAACATGGAAACTCCGCACAGAAAGGCACCTGAGCCGGGATTCAAACCCGGGTACCCTCTTGTTGTGAGGCGGCAGCGCTACTCACCGCTACGCCACCGTGCCGCCTTCTTATTGAAACATACCTTAATGAATGAAATAATATGTTTGTAATGATTGAAAAAAAACAGGAGCTAACGTCAGATTGACATTGTTTGTGAGTGTGTTGATGTCGCTGCGTTGTTGCTGTGTGCAGAGACGGCGATGGGCAGGAAGGTGAACGCGCAGAGCAACAGCGAGTCGCAGTACGTGCAGGCCGTGTACAAGTGAGTGCTGCCTGTGCTCCATCCACCCGTTGTCAGAAACCGCTTAATCCCGTACAAGGTCGTGGTGAGTCGGAGCCTATCCCGGCAGACGCAGGGCGCAAGGCAGGGCTATACCCATGATGGGATGCCAATCCATCACAGGTTCTCACGGCTTGATGTATGAGATTTGGTCTCCACAGATGTTCTTTTGGGATAGCCGTGTCGAGTGTGCCTTCTCTCTCCTTTGCAACGTTTTGTCTCGCGCGTTGGAGGCATCGTCAGGCTTCTGCGTGCGTCCCTCCGTGACGGGGAGCAGGGACGGACAACTCTCACAATCACCATTCCACACTTCGAGGCCGAGCTGAAAGACAACGATGTCCAGAGGCTGACCATCGTGCCTCGAAGAATCGCAAAGAAGAAGACCATTCCACACGGGTGGGGACATGAGAGTAGCATTGTGCTGATGTGTGCTCTTGGCAATGGCTGTACATTAAATGTTGTTTCTTTTTGCAGGCTGAGTGACTTCATTCACAGGCGACAGAAAATGCCCTGGTTCTGGTCGGATTTCCTCTACTCGATGCTGGGCGAAGGGAAAGACCACGACCGCAACCTCAAGATCGTCCACACGTTCACCGAAAAGGTGCGAGTCTCTATCTCGCTCGAGGAACTCTCCAAGTTGCGAGAGTCCACCTCACCTCCAGCTCAGCTCCACCCGGGACAGGATCCAAACACGAATGGATCCTTTTTCCGCTCGTAGCTTCTGCATGTTTTGCTGACGTCCATTGCCTTCCGAAAGACGTTGTTTTTACCGCGTTATTAAACGGTGTGCTCGTTATGGCGATATGCCGCTGTTAACTCTTACCTTTTCTTATTTAACTTAATTCCCTTCGAGGTACCACGAAAGAAAAGCGAGTACAATAGCTAGTGTACGGTACAGTGTCTCGTGTAACGTACGATCGGTATTCGCGATTTTCAGGATTTGCGCCCGTTACTTGTCGCGACACCCACGCGACAAGTAAGTGTCCCCCGTCCGCCTCTCGCCGGTGCCCGGCCGGACGCGGCGTCTCGACAACCGCGTCCGGCACTCCGCCCGCGGCGCGCTCCCTCGCCGAGCGAATGGCGTCGTGCGATCGCCCGTGCAGGTGATCGCGGAGCACGCTCGGGGCAAGAGCCTCGAGACGGACACCAAGGCCGAGACCCAGCATCGCAAGAGACTCGCCTTCCTGGACATGCTTCGAACCGCCAGCGACAGCGAGGGCAGTCCCCTCTCCGAGAGCGACATCCGCGAGGAGGTGGACACCTTCATGTTTGAGGTGAGCGTCGCGAGTAGGTGGTCACCGGGGAGAGTCTGAGGTCTCGCGTCCGGTGACACGATTCATTCTCGGTAGCTCAGGTCTTCTGTCGATCCGCTTTTACAACGGCGGATGGCATCGGCGGGGTCACGCTGCAGATACGGTCAGGGCACCGGGGCCAATTTAGTCAGCAGGCCGATTAACCTAGGCAGCGTGCATTTGGACTGTGGAAATATAACTGGAGTGCTCGGCGAAAACCCACGGGGACACGGAGAACATGCAAACTCCACACAGAAATGCACGCGAGCCCCGGTTCGAATCCCGGCTCGGGTGCCTTTTCGAGTGGCGTTTGCACGTGTCCGAGTGAATTTTCGCCAGGCACTCCGATTTCCTCCCACAGTCCAAAGACCTGCTACTGCACAGGCTAATTGGCCTGCGGACTAAAAATTGCCCCCGGTGCCCTGCGATGGACTGGCGTCCTATCCAGGGTACAGTCCTGCTTTGCGCCCTGTACCTGCCGGGATAGGCTCCGGCTCACTGCAACCCTGTACAGGATTAAGCGGTTTCTGACGATGAATGAATGAATGATACCAGGACGCGCGTGTCGGACGAGCTGTCGCTCGCGCCGTCGTCGGAACGGAACGCACTCTCAGCGCTGCTCAATGTGACTGGCCAGGGTCACGACACGACTGCAGCCGCTACCAACTGGGCGCTCTACCTGATCGGGTCGCACCCCGACGTGCAGAGGCAGCTTCACCAGGAGCTCGACCGAGTCTTCGGTGGGAACACGCAGCGTCTGCATGAAGCGCACACCGCACACCCACCACTCCATCCTTCCCATCAATCCTTCCGCCCGTCCATTTTCTAAACCGCTTGTCCTGGCGAGGGTTGCGGCGACAGCTTTTTAAGGAGGGTGGACCAGACATCCCTTTCCTCGGCAACATATTCCAGCTCTTCCTGGGGGGGGATTCCCAGGCGTTCCCAGGCCAGCCGAAGGATATAATCCCTCCAGCGTGTCCTGGGTCGGCCTCTAGGTCTCCGCCCAGTGGGCCGTGCCTGGTAGACTTCCCGGGGGAGCTTCCCAGGTGGCATCCTTAACAAATGCCCGAACCCCCTCAACTGGCTCCTCTCAATCCGAAGGAGCAGCAACTCTGCTCTGAGGCTCTCCTGGATTGCTGTGCTCCTCACCCTGTCACGAAGAGTGCGCCCAGCAACCCCGCGGAAAAACCTAATTTCTGCCACTTGTATCCGCGATCTTGTTCTTTCGGTCATTACCCATCAATCCCATTTCCAAAATTATATTTTTCCTGGCGAGGGTCACAGTGGCAGCGTGCTGAGTAGGGCAGACCAGACCTCCATTTTCTAGCGATGGACTTCAGTTCTTCCTGGAGGATTCCCAGGCGTTCCCAGGCCAGCTTAGAGACAGTCCTGCCAGCGTGTCCTGGGTCGGCCTCGAGGTCTCCCCGCAGTGGGGCGAGCCCGCTGGAGGAGCCCGCTAGAGGAGCCCTCTAGAATTCCAACGGGAATCTCCTGGGGGTAAATCTTTACCAGGTGTCTACACCATCCCGCCCGGCTCCTCTGAGGCTTTCCCGGATTGCCGAGCTCCTCACACTATCGCGGAGAGCGAGTCCAGTAACCCGAGCGACGCGCTCGGGGAATATGCGCCACGCGTTATAAATTTAATTTTTTATTATTATCGATAAGGCGACGATGTGTTGGGAGGACAACATTCGTGCTTCCTTCTGCTCGGCTCGACGATTTAGGAACTGTGCCGTGCGTCGCATTGCAGGGAATTCCAGCCGGCACGTGACCATGGAAGATCTGAAGGAGCTTCGCTACACGGAGTGCGTCATCAAGGAAGCGCTGCGCATCTTTCCCTCCGTGCCCATGTTCGCTCGCACCCTGTCGCAGGATTGCACCATCCGTAAGCGCCAGACTCCTCCATACGTCGCCGTTCGTGAAATGTATCGATTTGCCCGAACGCAAAGCTGATTGTATACTCTTGTTAAATGATACCTTTCTGCGTGGAGTTTTCATGTTCTCCCCGTGTCCGCGTGGGTTTTCGCCGTGCACTCCGGTCTCCTCCCACAGTCAAAATACACGCTGCTGCATAGGTTAATTGGCCTGCGGACTAAATTGCCCCACGGTGCCCTGTGATTGACTGGCGTCCCATCCTGGGTATAGCCCTGCCTTGCGCCCTGTGTCTGCCGGGATAGGCTCCGGATTATCGCCACTCTGTACAGGATTAAGCGGTTTCTGACGATGGATGGACAAACGCACTCCGTACCGTGCCGGCGAGCTCGATTGTTCGTTCGTACGAGCGTTCGTAACTGGACGCTCGTAAGACAGGCACTGATTGCATCTGTGCGTACACAATGGCGTATGAAGTACAGTGTTCGCCAGTCATTCACAGAGGCAGTTACTGTACCGATGTAGGTTTTCACGGCTCGAGTCATGATGGTTGCTCTTCAGAGCTGTTCTTTCGGGATAGCCGTGTCGAGCGATCTTCCTCGCGATGTCTTACCTCCCACGTTGGAAGCATCATTAGGCGTTTCTTGATGACGCTTCCAACGTGGGAGGCGAAACATCGTGACACGGCTATCCCGAAAGAACAGCTCTGAAGAGCAACCATCAGAGGCAGTTATCCGTCGGCTGTTGGTGCGGGAGTTTGAGGTGTGATCGGTAGGGAGAACAGGTGGTGCACCTGTCAGTCATTTTGGTCAGGCAGCCCATGGTACCTGGATCTGTCCCATGACCTCCTGTCAGCGAGCCTTCGACACTTCACGTAGCCTCAAGGTGCATATGGCCTGGCACAGGCGCCGTGGTGACGTCGCCGCCGCTTAGTGGCGAATGGCTGTTGTTGTTGTTTGATGCGATCGGTGTCCCGTGCAGGGGGCTTCACGGTCCCCAAGGGGGTCAATGCGGTGATCATCACGTACACCCTGCACCGAGACCCGGACAGCTTTCCTGAGCCAGAGGAGTTCCGGCCCGAGCGCTTCTTTCCTGAAAACTCAGCAGGGCGCCATCCCTACGCCTACGTGCCCTTCTCTGCCGGCCCGCGCAACTGCATTGGTGGGCACCGTCCTCCGTACCACACAGAGCGCAGTCTCACCGCGTAGGGTTGTCACCTGTTCCGTTTTTTTCCGGGATTGTTTCCTCTCGAGGTGAATGTCCTGGGAAGTCTTTAACACAGTGGTCCCTCGCTTTACGGTGGCCTGACGATACGATGAAATAATTTTACGATCTACGCTCTATAAAAACGTGAGTAAGCACATTACGATTAAATTTTACTTTGCGTTACGTGTATCGATATGGCTGCGCGTGCGCGTGGGTGGCGCGGCAGCCAATCGGCGATGCAAACGCGTGCCGCTTGGGTAGCTTCTCAGCCAATAGCAGCACTTTTTAGTGTTTATTTCTCAACTTGCAAGGTCTTGGAACGAATGACCATTAAACAATATACCGTATTATTGGTTTCAATTAACGATGGTTTCACGTGTTTTCCTGAAGGGATTAATGTGATAAAGCGAGGGACTACTCTACTTTCCAGGACATTAAATGTCAGAGTTTTTTTTCTTGGATCCCTCGTACTAAGCTCAATATACCTCTCAACATCACGTCTATATACGTTATTCCTGAGCTGTGAGCTATTTTGCAACCCATGAGGTTCTCACGTGCCCATAAGTTTACAAGAAGCACACCTTCTTAAACATATAGTCAGTTCTTGCATTTTACTGGCAATAGCATCACATCAGCTGCCACCGGTTAACCGGATAAGACATCGTCACACTAGGGCGCGCTACCTTGCCTAGGGTGGTTCAGATGTCTTGTGACCCTGAATGTACATGTGCGCGACTATGTGCAAATACACTACACAGAACAGTGTGCAGCTTGCAAGCAAGCATTCTCTTAGCATTACAAAATAATCTTCATGGGTCATAGTCCCTTCTTTGCATAGTGCTATGACATTCCATTGCATGTTGTTGTATGTGCTAGTTTGATGAACTGAACTAAAATCGGTTTTCACGGCTCAATTCATGATGGTTGGTTGCTCTTCAGAGCTGTTGATGCCCGATGATGCTTCCAATGTGGGTGGCAAAACGCCGCGGAGAAGAGAGGGAGTTCGCTCGACACGGCTATCCCAAAAGAGCAGCTCTGAAGAGCAACCATCATGAACTGAATTAATCAATCTGTCATACCTATTGACAGCCAATTTAATATCACATGATGCACATTTACCGAATGGTACAAATTTAGTTTGTCCCTCTAAGTCCCTTTACCAGCGAATCTCGTGTATGACGCATGTCTGTGATGTGACCTCTCTGTGGTGTGACCTCTCTGTGGTGTGACCTCTGTGTGACCTCGCAGGCCAGCGCTTTGCCCTCATGGAGGAGAAGGTGCTGCTGTCGTCCGTCCTGCGCTCGTTCCGTATCGAGTCGACGGAGGAGCGCGAATCGCTGCGTCCCGTCGCGGAGCTCATCCTGCGCCCCGAGAACGGAATCTACGTGCGCATGCATCCCCGAGTCTAGTACAGGCATCGTCTACACGCCTTAGTCTAGTAATAATAATAATTTGATTTTATAGCGCCGTGTCGCGCACATTTGTTAAGTGTTGAAGGAATCCGTTTGAAGAGAGAATGATTCAGAGGCGCGAGGAAACTGCATAGAGGCAGGAAGGGGAACAGAAGCCATACGGTTTTGCCAGCTCAAATAATTTGTCAGACGTCGGAACCTATAAATTATGATGTGATTGGCTAATTAATTGTGGTTTTTTTTGTTGCGGGAGGAAACCGAAGAACCCGGAGGAAACCCCCACGCAGAACAGGCGGAGAACACCCAAACTCCACACAGAGGCGCCCGGGGTGGAAATCGAACCGCCTCGGGGAAAGACCTCGTTTCTTCGAAGCGCGGATGTTACCACTGTGCCACCCTGCCGCCTAGGCATGGCCTGCATCCCCAAGTCCTGTGAGATAAAACGATGCTGCTTTACCTTTTGGGCAGTTGCATTGGTCCCTCGCCTTACGATAGTAATCCGTTCCAGAACACGTCTCGTAATGTGAGACCGTCGTCAAGTGAGACCAATGATAATCTACATTGTTTCATGGTAATTCGTTGCGAGACCTGTGAAGTTGACATGTAATTACAAAAAAGCGCTGCTATTGGCTGAATAGCTACCCAAGCGGAATGCGTGTGCATCGCCGATTAGCTGCTGCGCCATCCACGCTCATGCGTAGCTATAAATGTGATTGTAATGTGATATTAATGCGGGCAGCACTGGCGCAGTGGGTATCGCTGCCGCCTCATGGCAAGAAGGTCCCGGGTTCGAATCTCAGCTCGGGTACCTTTCTGTATGACGTTTGCATGTTCTCCCCGTGTCCGTGTGGGTTTTCGCCGGGCACTCCGGTTTCCTCCCACTGTCCAAAGACATGCTGCTAGGTTAATTTGCGAACTGACTAAATCACCCCAGGTACCCTGCGATGGACTGGCGGCCCATCCTCGGTATACCCCTGCCTTGCGCCCTGTGTCTGCAGGGATAGGCTCCGGCTCACCACGACCCTGTACACTGTACAGGATTAAGCGGTTTCTGAAAATGAATGGATATTAATGCTCGCATTGAGCACGTTGCGTGAAGTGATTGCATCCAATTGTGAGGCCATCGTAAAGCGAGGAACCACTGTATTCTCAAGCTGCCCAACGAGGCTACGGGGGGAGGGGAGAGTCTGTGGAGTAGATACTGAAGCTACAATTTAAGAGTCGTTTGTATTCCAATAAGTATATTATTGGTGCACGGGAGTGCGCAAACATTATTCGAGGTTTGGCAGTGTGAGGGTGTTGCGTGTGTCCAAAATTGTTGTGAACCCCTGCTCCTGGATGTTAAAGACAGACAGTTGAATGTATCGATAGAGGTTTTCATAGCTCGATGTATGGGAATTGCTCTTAAAAGCTGCCCCTTTGGGGATACAAGAGAGGAGGAACGCAGCCATGGCTGTCCCAGAAACAGCTGCTCATAAGAGCAATGCTCCGGCAGTTGAATGGACAAGCGATATAAGAAATACGAGGTTTTACCGTTTCTGAAAACGAGAATTGTTAATAATAATAATATCAATTTATATAGCGCCTTTCACCCAAGGATCA